>OZ024822.1:78427054-78799247 GCA_964016985.1 Anodontia alba
ACCAAAATAAAAAAAAAAAATAAAAAAAATACATTTTTTGGTGACTTCAATCATTTTTGGACTATTAACCCTTAAAGCGCCAATCACAACAATTGTCGTCTGCTTTGTCATCTGTTTGATTTTTAAAAGTCATTTTTTGCAAACAGTGTGGACCCAGATCAGACTGCTCCTCTAGCCGTCTGATCTGGGTCCACACTGTTTGCCGGTATGCAAAAATAGGCTTGAAAAGTTTGTAAGAATTTTCAGCAGACAACATAAACAGCGACATTTTCAGACACAGTTTTTCTTGGCGCTTTAAGGGTTAAAAAGTAAGGATAGTAGAGCATTTTCAGAAAAAAGTAGAGAAAGTAGGAGCACAAAAATGTAGGGAAAAGCCTGCATAGCCCTGTCAACAATACTTCAGTCATGTCAAGCCATTTCCCAGAGACAACTGATTATCACATTTGCATGCATGTTTGTGTTGAGGTTTTACAACCCAGTCAACCCAATGGGGTCATGAAGAGCTCGGTCAGTTTACCTAGCCACACTTTTACTGGGCAGACTTAGTCCTCAAAGTGGTTAACAAGTATTGTACATATTCTTTAGCCAGAAACTGACAACTGCCCTTCTTGATCAGTGGAAGGGAGAGAATGACTGTAGAAAATATTTCATGATCAAATCTCCATGAACGAATGTTGCTGACCCAGCAGGGGTCAAACCTGCAACCTCCTGATCACCAGTTGGACGCACATCTAACTGAGCCACCAAGGCCAGCAAAGTTGCATGCATGTTGACCATCATCATCATGAGATATTTCATCCTGAATGTTGGGTATTTTGTCTTCTATGTGATAGTTAAAACTTACCCTGTAATATACTCCAACATGACCTGAAATAATAATGCAAGTAATTAGCACCTGGTAGAAAACAACTGAGCCCCTCCATGTAAAATATGACCATTTAGGATACATGATATACCAGTGCAGACCTGAATGAGCCTGCATTTTTGGTGCAGTCATTTGTGTAGTTCAAGCATGAAGTCTCTAGGCAAATATGGTCATGGGAAACTGACCTAAATGCAACAGATAAAACTAAATTTTCTAATTTTAGTGGCAAATTAAAATATGGTCTGATGGTTCAAAGCATTCAGGTTTTGTAACCAAATACCATGAGTCTGTCCCAAGTTGTTACCGAGAAGCTGACCACAATGTAGTCACCTCTTCACTTCTGCCCCTTAACTTTATTGTTTACGTAGTGCACCATTGATAACTAAGGCGATTTCTCTCCATGTTCAGATATTCCCAAAAGAACTCAAGACCACCAAAATTTTCATTTCTTGACTAGGGAGAGCCTACAACATCTTGGATTCGCTTGCATTCATCCTCCTCACACAGTAGGGGAAACAAACTTTCAAACTTTGAACAATGAAATGCAAGTCAAGGTCAGATGTGGTTCATTGTATTCAGTCTCTATTAGCCAGGGCCCAGTTGTTCAAAGCGTTGTTAGCTTAACGAGCTCGTTAAGGGTCATTTTGTTAGCTGTTTAAGCAGATTCAATATTCTGATATTTTTTGCTGAAAAAATGTGAGTAGCTTTTGCACTGCAAAATCTACTCACATTTTTTCAGCAAAAATTTCAGCATATTTGCATATCACTCAATGTAAATTTGAACGAATCGTTAACTAACGATGTCATTAGCTTTGAACAACTGGGTCCAGATATAAGCGTGGGCCAAGTAGCATGAGCATGTTTATGGTCACTGAGAAGCTGACCTAAATGCTAGGGCTGTGGAAATACACCACAACCTCTTTATAACACTATTGTTGGGGTCCATAGCATAAACCCTGTTAGTTAAACAACCGTGTAATATCCAAACAAAAATGTATAGGTTATATTGAAAAATGACCATTTATGGTCATTTTTCAATATAATCTATACATTTTTGGGATCCATCTTTGAACTGTGTTATATACAAAACCGTGTTATAACGAACTGTGTTATAAAGAGGTTGCGGTGTACCATGCCCGACATCCAACTTGTCCTGTTTCCCTTCAGGACAAGTAAGAAATTTCAATTCACTTGTCCTGAACAAGGAAAGCTCTAGCTATGAATATCAAGATTATGAAATATATAATTTACTTATTTCTCGAAGAAAAAACATGTTGTGGGTGCTTGAAGAGCCTCGGTGAGGTGGTTCTAATGAGTACCCACATTTTCTTCAAGAAATAAGAGAAGTAAATTTTTTGCAAGAAAAATCTGGTTGGGCAGGAGGATTTTGACCATTTACTTGTTTGTGGACAATAAAACTTTAAAATTCCATAACCCTATAAATGCAGCAGTTGAAACTGCTGACTACACCCAGGCACACAAAATTACCAAAAAAGCACTCTTGTGCTTTGCTACAACTTTGGAACAATAATGTTCAAATATGTGCAAAGGTTGGGTATATCTCTTTAAATCTTAGCCTTTGAAAATTCATACATTGTTTTCTGAATTATCTGCCCTTCAATGTTGAGAAATTTACTGTTTGACCTTGCTAGCATAAATGAGCGTATATTTCAAAGAAAAATATGGATTTATGGAAAACAATATGACTGAATGAAAGTAACTTTACAAATCAACAGATATTCATTACCTTCTTCTATTTTGTGTATTGAAAAGTTAGCAAAAATAGCCAGGGCTGCTAGGAACCCTGCTGCAACAACTGCACCCTGTGCCATCACTTTGTCTATCTGCAACACTCGTCAGAATCTGAAGTTAAAAAATATATGAAATGTGTTTGAGGTATTTTATACTGAATTCATTTATTTCAAAAAATAAGAAATGTTCCCTAGTCTACATTTCCACTCTGACTGTCAGGGAAAGAAGTCCAAAATTTACATTATAAATAATTTATTTACATGTATATACTTATGTATATGCATTTAAAACAATTTTACTGGCCAAGAAGTGAAAATAAAATCATTTTTATCAATTTTCATGGGAAATTATAGCATTTTGCACAGGAATATTTATAATAGGAAGGCATGTTGCAAGTGACATGCCTTAATAGTTCAGGAAGATAACTGCTCCACTGTATACCCTAGTGAATGAATGCCATAAAACATGTCACAGTACACAGCACTAGTTATGACGCTTTTTTCAATCCAAAATTATTGATTTCTATCTTACTTCTCCACGAAAATGTATGTTGTGGGTACTCATTAGAAGTGCCTCTGCGAGGCACTTCTAATGAGTGCCCACAAAATATGTTTTCGTGGAGAAATAAGAAAAATATTTACCGGATACTCTCCCTTATCTAGGCCTATGACAGCAACCAATTCAGACCAGAATATACTTCTACATCTATATCAGTATGTTAATCAGTCAGTTGACCATTATTCAACTGGTTTGGCTTCATATGGTAATGCAAGAAGATGAATTAAAAGAGAGTACAGATAGGTAGAAATATGGGTAAAGATATGAGACATAAACAGTACCGGTAAGTAGGATAAGTACATAAAAATAATCATGATAATAAAATAAAAAGTTGGAAGGATGAGAGGTGTCCCTGCTGCTTTTTACCCCTGGAGACCAGACCAATCTGCCTTCTGTAGCGGTACAAGGGTCCTTATGTCCCCGACAGGATAGCTCCAGCTCCAAAGGCTACTCCACAGCCGGGAACCCTGCCAATATTTAGAAATTTAAGGTGGACAACCCCACTCCCCCACACTAAAGGATACCAAGGTAGGGGCCTAAGCCAAAGAAGCTGGTAGAGAGTTCCATATAGGTACAGTAGTGGGAAGAAGCTGAATTTGAAAGTGTCAGTCCGGGGAGAAAAGAAGGGCTGTTACAATATGCCAGAAGCGTATTGCGATATATTGCGATATACAGAAAGCTTATTGCAATAATACCATGACATATTGCTTGATTTACTTCAGCATTTGTTTGAAGTGAATTGATAGAGTAATCTTTGGCTTGTTTTTGAATTTCAACTAAAAGAAGTAGAACTCAAACAAATGTGAACATTTTAATTAAAAAACGTGTTGAAAATACAAAAAAATAAAAATCCAGCTGACTAGTTATTCAAGTAACTCAGCCATCAAAGGATCTATGATGTAGCGAGCAATGGATCTTGTGATTGCAGAGGCATGGACTGAATGAAATGGATATTTTGAGGCAGCACTAAGCATCCTAGTAAGAGTGGGATGCACCTTCTTGACTTCTGTTGGTTTAAGAGAAAGCGTTGGGATTGTAACTGGACTTTCGTGAGTTTCCTCTACTTTGACTTTTGTTTTCAAAGTGGCGGATGGATGGTGCCGATTGAGATGGGAGGATAGATTTGTTGTTCCTACACAGTATTTGACTGACTGATCACAGTGCCTACAGATCGCAACATTTTCAACAGGCTTCTGTGTCTGCTTGTTGCTTGTTCATTTTAATCCAAAAATGGCCCTACACATCACGTTTTGCCTTTTTGTTAGGCACAAGTTGAAAATGACCGTTTTCAGTCATGCTGTTTTTTTTTTTTTTGATGGACACCCTTCATTCAGACATTTTGGATTGTCCGGAATGTTTAGGTGCAACTAAAAACCGGTATTACCGGTAAATAGTTTAGATATCGCGGTACAGTATCGGCTCATGTCTATATTGCAATATACCAATCTACCGGTTTATTGTGCCAGCCCTAGAGAAAAGTGTGTGTACTTCATAGAGTGAGCCATCTCGGTGCGTGTTGACTCTGCTGTAACTGGTGCCAGGTAGTCTTCTGCCAGTATGTCAGCAAGGTTGTTTACAATCTTGAAGAGCAGAGTTAACTGCTGTTTGGTCCTTCTTGACTGGAGGGTCTCCCATTGTAGGTAGTTCAACATGTCTTTGACACTGCTGGTGTTTCATTAACGATTTGTCGTATAACGGGCAGTACGTCGTTGAACCATTTCAATCTTCCAGATCTGTCCCTTGTAATGGGGACTCCATACAGCTGCATAGTAATTCAGGTTTGACCTGACCATACTGATGTAAGCATTGGTCTTTGAGTCTTTGTTGGTCCTTCTTAGGTTTTGACGCAAAAAAAACCAGCATACTATTCGCATTCTTGGTCACTCTGTCAATGTGTACATTACAGTGGAGGTTACACTGGATATCGACCACTAAATACTTTGAGGATTCTTCAACTTCCAAGTTATGTCCCTTGAGTTGGTACTTGTAAATGATGGAGGAGCGTGATCTAGTTGTTTTTGGACACTGCTCTTTTGAGGATGAAATTCCATACCCAATTTTTGTTCCCAGCTCTCAAGGGTAGTAGGTCTTGCTGTAGGGTTTAGCAGTCGTTGGTATCATGGACTGTTCTGTAAACAATGCAGTTGTCTGTGAACAGTCTGGTGCTTGAAACTATCTTGTCTGGTAGGCCATTAATGAAGATGAGAAATAACAGTGGTCCGAGGACTGTTCCCTGATGCACTCCAATAATGACTGTTGCACTTTCCGATGTCAAGCCCTCAATGATGACTTGTTGTGTCTGACTGGTCAGGAATGAGGAGATCCAACGGTGTGTACTGCCTCTTACCTCATAGTTGTAGCTTTCTAAGGAATCGCTGACTGAGTCCTTTTGTAGGGACTTAATGTTCCTGGAACTTCTGTTTACATGGTCAAGCCACCTGGTTGCTGGCTTCTATGATACTATTTATGTATGACCAGTAGGGCTGCCTTTCTGCCTTTTGTAAGCCATTGTTGCCCTCTCGGTATTTCCACGCATCTTTTTTGTTTTTGGTTTCTTTCATCATGGTGAACAGTTTGTGCCGCTTTCCGATCAGGGATATGATTTGTCGACAAGGTTGGATGGTAAATTCCACCCCCGGTATTTACCAGTGGTAATTGCCGGTATTTACCGGTCTGGAAAATACTCCTAAAGTGGCAAATATTGGCAAATACTGGTCAATTGAACTTTCTTAACTTGAAATAACTACAGAAATCTTAACCAAGTTGACTTAAAACAATGTATAATCAAAATAATTGAGTAAAAGATGTTTTAGCTATTTTTTATATAAGGTTATCACCATTAAGAATAAACTATTTCACAATTAAAGCATGTTGAAACAGCCAAAAAGTGAATTAATGGCAAAAATTCTGAAATTATTTCAAAAATGCATACAGTATCTTGAATTAAAAAAAATCATCTTTATTATTTGGACTTAAACTCAATAGCATAGAAATACAGGTAAACAATTATAGGTAAAAATTCACCTGTGCAACTGGCCTTTGACACCTACATGTATTAGCAAGACCAAATAGTCTAAATTGTTAAAACAAGTGTCAAGAAAGTGTTGATTCAAGGGGGGCAGAAGATAGCAAGGGCAAGGACAGAAATGATAAAATGTCATCAATGATTTCCTGTTTTATACAAATATAAATAAACATATTTTGATACTAGTGTTAAACTTAAGTATAACTATTAAGTCAATTGACCAGTACAATTGAAATTACCCTTATCATTGTTTACTGTGGGTTACTTGAATTGTATAAATTCCAGGGTGGTCAATTCAGTTGGAATTGACTAATATTTGCTAGTATTTTCCAGTATTGGCTGATATTTACATGTACATGTATCTAATACTTTATTAAATTAAAGCTATTAAATAAGTTGATACTTGTATTAAACTTAAGTATAATTATTAAGTCAATTGACAAGTGTAATTGAAATTACCCCTATGAATGTTGAGTGTAGCTTATTGTATAAATTCCAGGGTGGTTGATTCAATCGACCAGTATTTGCCAGTATTTACTGGTAAATACCGCTGGCATGGAATATACTCATATTTGCCGCCATTTTGCCAACCTTGCTTGTCGAGTGATCCATTGTTTGTGAATCTTATTACCCCATATGGTCTTAGTGGGATGTACAGTGCTGTTGGCCAATCCTGCACACTTAAGCTACTGTGCAGGTCATACTTTCAATACAGAGAAAAAAAAATAAAATGCATTTTAGCAACACTTCAGAGCCTTGCCAATGTAGAGCCTTCGTTTTTTCATCTCTAGTTTTAATTTGTTGTCAGTGTAATCCATCAAAAGTCGCTACCGTTGTGTTTTTGAGACATTAAAATTTTCTGTTAATTCTGCGCACCTGGAGTAAATCGCTTCCTTATTTTATAATACTACTATGATCTGGTTCTTCGAAAACACATTTGAGTAGGCCAGGGCAGTTGATGAAATGTGAAAAATAAAGTTCACATTTTCTTGCGAAAGTCTTGTTGAAAATTGCATTTTTCACACAGTCCTGTTATTTTTCACATAAACACATGTTTTCGTAATCATTTTACAAATATTTTGATTTGCCATTTAAAAATGTTTTTTATACATCCATTCCATCAGTGTATTAAAATGATGTACCAAAATGAAATGGTTTTGATGTTTGTTCAAAACTATTTGAATGAGCAGGATTAGCCGATGCGCAGAATTAGCTTACATCGCTGTATTTCTTGTCTGGTAGTTACTTCCTACTCTTACACACAATCATTATTTTTTTTTACAAATCAATGCTTATACTTTAAGGCTAGGATTCCAAACTTAAACAAGCTTTTTCATGGACATCCGGACGTTATTTTATATAAAGATTGAAAAGACAACCACCGACAATGTAGTCGCAGCCACTTACCGAGCACCAGTACCATTTGGACACTGGAGACAATAATAAATTTCGACAGTCTGAAACAAAATATGCAAAGGATTAAATGAGAAGAAATATGCTCAGTTTCTGATTAAGTTATACAGTCACACTTACACTGTTATCACAACTCGCTGTCTTGTTCAACCACCTCTGTTATTCAATGTTCAGAAAACCGGTGAGATGAATGTTTTTCCTAAGGCGAAGCTACAAAACCAAATATTCGTATTTACTGTGGTATTTGTATTGTATCTATTACTCCACAAGTCTTAATCTAAACAAATGAAAAAAGTTGATTATGCTATATACTGACCAAATAAAAAAAATAAAATGCAAAATAAGTATCTTCATATGCACAAAATGGAAAGTACGCAACTAACAGAACACGTATCAATTGAAGGACTGTCTAGCGGTAATGTACCAAAATAGATCAAATGAATGGAATGGAGCCGCGTCAAGTGAAAATGAATTCGAACAGGAAATCAAATTAGCCGCACAAAGTAGGAGCATTTGTTGTCCGTCGACAGCTTCTGTAAGCGGACAAATGATATGGCCAGTCTGCGCAGCTGTGCAAATGAATCTTTCCGGACAAGAAGGTGCGGGTAGCCCCCACCCCCACCCCGGGGGAGGGGGGGGGGGGGGGGGCTACCCGCACCTTAGTACGCTGAATTTTGCTACATATACTGTGCCCAGCATCAAGTGTTTACAATATTCTTTGTTGAAGTTTGTTTAAATCTTAAATTATACACTTTTGACATGTTTCAAATGAATTTCTTAAAGGACACGTCACAAAATCACTGATATATTGTACACGTTAGGCTACAGAAACTGACGAGATAAGAAATGTGCACGCATTTCTTCATAGGTGCTGTTGAGTCTGTGATCTGTAGCTCATCTGTTGATCTAAATCTAACCGTTACATCTATTTACAATAACATGAAGAAGTGCTAAAAGGAACGAGGTGTTGACTCGTTTTCTTCTTCTTTTTTTTTCTATATATGATGCGACACCCTCATTTTCTGAGTATTACACGAAGGTCTTCCTGGAAACAAACCAGTACTTTAGCAATGTGAATAAAGTGTCTTGCTCAAGGACTACACTTGGTGATCACTAGGGTTGAACCCGTAGCTCTCGATCTTGAATCCGACACCACTGCACCACAGTTCCTCACTCTCTGAAAGTTTTGAAACCCAACGCGGTTTCCGCAGAAACAGCAGATGGAGAAAATCTATACCACAGAGGAAGTGTTCGGAAAAATGAGAACTAATTAAGAGCTAGTCCGGCACAAAAAATGAATATTTAAAAACCAAAAGAACATGAAGAAGGACTTAAAATTCATTTTCATTGGAAATTTTGGATACGTTTGATAAAATTGGAACACCGTATTTACCTTAAATAGTCACACCCTTGTTCTTCACCTTATAATTCTCTTTTCCAGTCCATTTTACTGCCTGTGAGTATGTGTACAATAGCTGGATGATCAGACGCCGCGTTTGCTAAAGTCTGTCTGTCCGAATACATAAAGTAAGTAACAAGTCGACCTCGCCCCTCAGAAATCATCCTGGATCCGCCTCGGCATATGAAGTCTCAAAGAAACCAAAATTCTGATTTTCGTTGTTTTATGTTTTCTTTGTTTCCAAGGGTGAATTTTATAGATTTTATTATCAACGGAAACTCAATCGGTGTGGAGTCAAAGAGGTCTGTTGTCCTGTTGAAGCCTCTTGTGCTGGTCATTTGAATAATCCACCATATCATAATGTTTCGCCAATCCTACAGACTCGTTTAACAGTAGTCCTCTAGACCATTTCAAGTTGATAAAAATTTATTTATTTGACTAGAATTCCAAATGGGAGCTGCACACTCCAGATGAGGTCTAACCAATGTTTTGTCCACACTCGCGACAACAGTTTTCGTTTCTTTATTAGGCGTCAAAGTAAAAAATCAGAGGAGGAAACCTAGAGTTCTAGATGATATTAATGCGTTGACTCCGATCAGTCTCATTACGAATTATTAGGCCCAGGTATTTTGTGGAACTGGTTTGTTCTAATTGATCATGAAGGGTATAGTTACATGTATGAGTAATACGTCTGTAGATTACTCTTTGACTGCTTAACTCTTTCGGTGCCAAATTTCAACGACGACATTTGTCGTCTGCTTTTTTATTTTAACAAACTGCCGCTTGAAAAGATTATTATAAGTAAAGTTGAAAGACTGAATATCAAACAGCGTAGACTCAGATGAGACGGCTCAATGAGCCGTCTCATCTGGATCTATGCTGTTTGCAAAAATCTGTTATTATCGCGTGTGGAAGCGAAAGAGTTCAGGAGGAGTGATGCCCTTTCAGGGGAAGTGACTCTTTCGGCATTGTATAACAAAGGGGAACAAATTCTCTCCGTTTGGAGTAGACCCTTTTTAGAAGGGGCTTGTTTTGCGGGGAAGCGCAAAACGAAGTTACAAAAAGTTGCCTTCATGGTGAAAACGGACGGAACATCTACCAGATGTATCCAGTCCACTTAGGGTGCGTGGCTGAGTGTATTTTGGGACAGGCTTCCTCCCGATGGGTCAGGGTATCAAGGTTTTAGTTTTAACTTTTATTTCATTTGTATACATTAAACATTACAATTGACAACGGGACATGACAAAACGTCCATACATACAAATGGGATCCAGAAGAAAGTCGTTTGACTTTTTTCAAATCTGTATCCCAGACAATAATACATATCAGTACAACTAATTTATGATCTGAGACGATTTGACAGACGTTAAACATGAAGTATGTGTATACTTTGACAAGTAATGAATGTAAACTATTTCAGCAAAAAATTACAAGAAATTAATAAGAAACTATATGTTTGAGTATACTATTGTCTCCACGGGGGAGGTGGAGAAAGGTATACAATGTACCGTATAAATACCTGGTCTGATCGCGTCAAATTTAAACTAGTTAGCCGTCAATATCAAATACAAGAGGCACATGGGCCACAACGCTCACCTGAGTTAACTGCTGTAAGCTGATCAGGTCATTTACTCAGCATTCCCTGTCAGCCTGTTAAGTTTCAAGGCAATGGTGTAAACAGTTTTTGAGATATCTAGGTTACAAGGTTAAAATGCTGAAATTTTCAAAGGGCCATATCTAATCAAAAAAGAGAGATAAGAGGAACATTTCTGTGAAATCATTTTGAAATCAGGCCACTGGCCAAGGAAGAGATGTCATTTATTTTTTTTTCTATCTTTAGCTCTGGTGGCAATTTTGTTCAGCCGAGCGGAACTATTTTAGCAATTTTGGTAAAGCGCCATTAGAGAAACACTTCTGTGAAATTACTTTGAAATCAGGCCACTGGCCGTGGAGATGTCTTTTAAAGTTTTTTTTTTTTAGTTCTGGCCGCCATTTTGTTCAGCCAAGTGGAACCACTTTTGCAAGTTCGGTAGAGAGTCACTGGAGGAACAGTTCTGTGCAAATACTTTGAAATCGGGCCATTGGTCAATGACTAGATGTCGTTTGAAGATTTTCTATTTGTAGCTCTGGCGGCCATCTTGTTCAATGGAGTGGAATCTTAGAATTCCGCTCAACAAAAGTTTAGCTCGTTTCGATCCAGTTGCTACAGAGCAAGTTTCGGCTCAAAGCAACCAAAAGTTTGGGAAGAGATGTCGAAAATTGATTTTCAAGATTGCGGCTGTGGCGGCCAACTTGGATTTCCCTATCGGCTATTTTGTGTCTACTAGGCGCCCTAATGCTCATCATCAAGTTTCAATTCAACTGGATTATAAAGGAGATGCCCAAAATAAGAATTCTCAACATTTTCCCCATGTAAATGTATAGGGCCCATACAAATGCATGGGGAAGCAAATTTGACCTTGCCGTAAAAAGGTCAAATGTCAACGTAGGACCATCATTTTAGCAATTTTGGTAGATCTCCTGTCCCCCATAATTTGTGCAAAGATTAGGGCCCAGGGCTTATTTGGTTCTGGAGAAGAAGATTTTTAAAGGTTTTTACCATATATAGGCATGGCAGCCATTTTGGACAATGGACCACGACCATTTTAGCAATCTTTCGTTCTCCTGCCCCAAAGGAGGCTCCATATGAAATTTGAGCAACATTGGCTCAGAGGCTTCAGAGATTATCAACAGTTTTCCATACAAATGTATGAGGCCCATACAAATGCACAAAGAAGCAAACTTCCGCGCCTAAAAAGGTCAAATGACAATGTACGACCATCATTTTAGCAACTTTGGTAGACCTCCCGTCCCCGATGATTTGTGCAAAGATTCAGCCTGAAGACATCCTCTGTTCTGAAGAAGGAGATTTTTAAAGGTTTTTACCATATATGGGCATGGCGGCCATCTTGGTCAATGGACGGCATGTATTTTAGCAATCTTTCATTCCTCTGCCCCAGGGAGGCTCCAAATGAAATTTAAACAACAATAGCCCAGAGGCTCCAGAGGAGAAGTTCGAAATTATCAACATTTTTCCCATACAAATGCATAGGGAAGCAAACTTGACCTCGCCGTAAAAAGGTCAAATGTCAATGTACGACCATTATTTTAACAACTTTGGTAGACCTCCCGTCCCCGAAGATTTATGCAAAGATTCAGCCTGAAGGCATCCTCGGTTCTGGAGAAGATTTTTAAAGGTTTTTACCATATATTGGCATGGCGGCCATCTAAGTCAGTGGACGGCAACCATTTTAGCAATCTTTCATTCTCCGACCCCAGGGAGGCTTCAAATGAAATTTGAGCAACATTGGCTCAGAGGCTCCAGAGGAGAAGTTATTTGTAATTCTCAACATTTTTTCCCAAACAGATGCATAAGGAAGCAAACTTGACCTCGCCGTAAAAAGGTCAAATGTTAATGTACGACCATTATTTTAGCAACTTTGGTAGATCTCCCGTCCCCGATGATTTATGCAAAGATTCAGCCTGAATGCATTCTCGGTTCTGGAGAAGTTTTTAAATGCTTTTACCATATATGGGCATAGTGGCCATCTTGGTAAGCCGACCGCGACCATTTTAGCAATCTTTCGTTCCCCCAACCTAAGGAGGCTCCATATGAAATTTGAGAAAAAAATGGCTCAGGGGCTTCAGAGAAGTCGTTTGAAAATGTTAACGGACGGACGACGGACGAAAAGTGATCACTATAGCTCATCCTGAGCATAGCTCAGGTGAGCTAATAAAGGTATTGGTTTTTGATATTTAATTTAAGGTCACTGTGAGGTAGTTACTAAAAGTAGCAAAGTACCTTATTGATAAATATTCGATAATTGAAGCCGTTTAGACTTCAGCATGAAATCATGTACGCTAAACGATAGCTTTATTTTCTTCTAATGATAGAGATGGATCTCCATACAACAATCTAGAGTAGGGTTGCATTTTTTCGACACGGTAGTCAATAATTCCCGCCTGAGGTCTGTATACTGATCACATACTACATTACGAAAACAAGCCTATTCAAATATATAGAAACTTTCATCTCCAAAAAATTGAAAATTTTCAGATCAAAAACTCTGATATTTTTCATACTTTTTCTCAAAACATAGATTGTGGGTACTCGTTAGAACCGCCTCGACGAGGCGGTTCTAACGAGTACCCACAATCTATGTTTTGAGCAAATATAAGAAAAATAATGTATACCCCTGTAAACCCCAGTTTTACTATATAAAAGTGGGGTTTAAGGGGGTCAAAAATATATAGGCATGTTTTCGTGATGACAGGAAATGGTGATTGTCTTCCACAGAACCGCATGCACATCTTGGGCAGCCTATAAGATTTTTAGAAAACAAGTGTTGGCGTAGAGAGCTGTATTTAGTCCTAACTCTGGCGTGATAAATCTGACCAATTCTCTTGCCTGTGAAGCACTAAGAAGCTGGTTTTAAATATGTTGAGACTGGATGAATTACGAGTTTTTTTTCCGGGAGTTCACTCCATTCGCGAACGGCAAAATGGAGTTGCAGTAAAGTTGTGAATATGTATGTAAGATTTGAAGATCATGGGCATTACGCAATGGGTATGACGGTAGGAGGTACAAGTGAGCAGAGGTAACCAGGAGAAAGATCGTTTTGCATTTTGTAGAAAAAAAGTCAGTTTATATTTATTCTTTCTTGAAGACAAATCCCAGCCTGTTTCCAACAAAAGTGAGTTATTAAAATTGAGACTAACTTTGTTGCCCCTGTGACAATACGTGCAGCTTCATTCTGAATTTTTTTCTAGTTCATTCGATTCGTATTGAGCACAATTGTTCCATACAACATCAGCGTATTCAAAACAGGTTTTCTTGGTGTATATTGCATTCGTTGCTATAATGGACACAGTCGTCTGCAAAGAGGCGAACATAGGGCCCACTCCTATCTGATAGTTCATTTTATAAACCACTAAGAACTGGTTCGAGTGACTTAGGGAACACCAGATTGGACTGGAACGATCTGAAACATTTGTATCAAGAACAGATTTTTGAATATGCTTAAAGTACTTTTAGCTATCACTGGCCTAATTCAGCTGACGTCAAAATGATGACATTTTTGTTCAGAAAGTGGGACCTGACTTTCATTTCAAAAATGTGTCCCTATCTTCTGGGGAAAATAAGAAACAGGTTTCAGAATGCCGTCTTTTGAAATTTGTAGCCACCATGCTTAGTGTTGAGGGCAGGTTATAGTATCTAAGCAAACCTAAGTAAAGCCATTAAATACACCTGGGCCGAGTTGTTTAAAGCGTCGTTAGCTTAACGAGCTCGTTAAGGGTCATTTCATTAACTGTTTTAGCAGATTCAATATACAATATTATATTTTTTGCTGAAAAAATGTGAGTAATGCAAAAGCTACTCACATTTTTTTCAGCAAAAAATTTCAGCATATTTGCGTATCTCTCGATGTAAATTTTAACGAATCGTTAACTAACGACGTCGTTAGCTTTGACCAACTGGGCCCTGGTAATCCCATAAAGGGTAGCCGGTGGTTATGCACCCAAAATCTTTACGCGAACCTCCGGCCATGACTTGCGAGACCTCCATATGTCAACAAATGGGTAAGTTCTCCTGATTTATTGATTTTTAGTCAATTTCAGACATATTCTGAAAAATCGGACAATGCTATTACCAACAACATCCATTTCTGCATCAGAAAAGATAGGTGTGGACTCCATACACACACACACACACACACACACACACACAAAAGCGGCTAATTTTTAATTTAATTTCACCCGGAGAAGAATAGTGCGATATTCCTGTTTTGGCTTTTTTTTCAAGTGCAAAATATATTTTCAGCTAACTGGGCTACGAAATACTTATTTAATATATCAAACAAGCAAATTCCATGGTGAATTTATGTCCCCCGCCTTATTTTTATTTGAGGTGTTAAAAATGGGTAAGTTAACCAGAGGACCATTGGTCCTGTATCACCGACCTAAGTATTGAAGCAGGAAACCAGTGATAAAAATTTTTTTCAGGATTCTGAAAAAAACACATGCATATCTTCAGACCATCCTTAAAGCACCTGTAAAGTTTCAAAAGGATCGGCTTAAAACTGTGGTAGGAGTTACGGGGACAAGATACCTACTCCCTATATGCTTCTGTAGTATTATAACTCAAAAAATGTATAAGTTAAAAATGCGGAAAAAGTGATAAAAAAATATTTCAGGATTCTGAAAAATCTATATGCATATCTTCAGGCCATCCTAAAGTTTCAAAAGGATCGGCCAAAAACTGTGGAAGGAGTTAAGGGGACAAGGTACCTGCTCCCTATAGACTTCTGTAATATTAGAACTCAAAATGTGTAAAAAGTGATAAAAAATAATTTCAGGATTCAAAAAAACCACATGCATATCTTCAGACCATCTTAAAAGCACCTGTAAAGTTTCAAAAGGATTGGCTTAAAACTGTGGAAGGAGTTAACGTGGACAAGGTACCTACTCCCTATATGCTTCTGTAGTATTAGAACTCAAAAAATGTCTAAGTTAAAAATGCGGAAAAAGTGATAAAAAATTATTTCAGGGTTCCGAAAAAACCACATGCACATATTCAGGCCATCCTAAAAGCCCATGTAAAGTTTCAAAAGGATCGGCCAAAAACTGTGGGAGGAGTTAAGGGGACAAGGTACCTGCTCCCTATACACTTCTGTAATATTAGAACTCAAAAAATGTCTAAGTTCAAAATGTGAAAAAAGTGATAAAAAATAATTTCAGGATTCTGAAAAAAAACACATGCATGTCTTCAGACCATCCTTAAAGCACCAGTAAAGTTTCAAAAGGATCGGACAAAAACTGTGGGAGGAGTTAAGGTGACAAGGTACCTACTAAAAATTCGGAACCACGCACCACGCACCACGGAAAGCCAAAAACAGGGTCCCTCCGCTTTTCTTTGAAAAGGCGGGGGACAATAAGACATACTGCAACTTACGTCTAAGTTGAAATATATACGATGCTAAATTTTCCAAGCATTTGTTCTGGGGACTGAAATATTTGTGTCGAATATGACCTATGAGGCCGATTACCCTTTACGGGGGAATTAACCCTTACGGGGACAAGAAAGCCAACTGTTAGGTATCTGAATACAAGGCCTGATTATCCTATATGGGAACATTAGTCAATCAGAATGCCCCGCATTTGAAAAAAGAAAAAAAAAAAAACATGCAGATTTTACACCAAACCAGTTTCAAAATATTTCATTTACATATAAACAAACACCATGAAAGGTTTGCAAATGAGACAGTATGTGTCATGGTGTTTGATTATTAATAAGTAAATGAAATATTTTGAAAATGGTTCGGTGTAAAATCTGCATCTGAATAAATACTAGCTGGCAATGTTGTGTGCATGAGCAAGATGAGAGTTCCAAAAAAGATGGAAGCTCTGGAGAAAAAAAAACAACAACAACAACAAAACTTCACATGGTCTCACCAAAGTTTTCAAACCAAGCTTAGTCAGGCAAAAATGGTGCTCAACTCTTTCAAAGCTATTAACAAGGATGTCATGGAAATCAAATATAGAAAGAATGAAAAACAGTATTGCTCCTGATATGACAGACTTGTAAGAACAGAAATAACATTGTCCAGGTAAGGCATTAGTTATAAGACACAGCCTTCATGTGTGAATGCCCTAAATAACACAAGACTGTTGAAATCCAGATTTGCTAATCTTGAAAAAGTGTATTTCCCTATTTTTTTTTTTTGGACAGTTGACCAACAAAATCCTGTAACCAGGATTGATTCTGAATATCACAAAGAGCCTTTCCACAGTCATCAAAAGTAGATGTAAGTAATGCAAGAGATACGAAAACAAAATCCTATCTAAACACCTGGGCCCAGTTGTTCAAAGCTAACGACGTCGTTAGTTAACGATTCGTTAAAATTTACATCGAGTGATACGCAAATATGCTGAAATTTTTTGCTGAAAAAATGTGAGTAGCTTTTGCAGTGCAAAAGCTACTCACATTTTTTCAGCAAAAAATATCAGAATATTGTATATTGAATCCGCTAAAACAGTTAACGAAATGACCCTTAACGAGCTCGTTAAGCTAACGACGCTTTGAACAACCGGGCCCTGGGCCCAGTTGTTCAAAGCTAACGACGTCGTTAGTTAACGATTCGTTAAAATTTACATCGAGTGATATGCAAATATGCTGAATTTTTTGCTGAATAAATGTGAGTAGCTACTCACATTTTTTCAGCAAAAAATATCAGAATATTGTATATTGAATCCACTAAAACAGTGAACGAAATGACCCTGAACAAGCTTGTTGAGCTGAAGACGCTTTGAACAACTGGACCCTGACTTGGGAGAACTCTGTGTACAAATGACAATCAAGAAATCAAGAAACAGTTTAAGAAAAGGCTATTCAATTGACAACAAAACTCTTGTTTTTGCTTTCATGCTTCTTCACTCTCGAAGAATTTTATTTTATAACATACATTGCATCGCATGGGACATATCCAAAAGTGCTCCTGACAATGTTATGAAGTCAAGGTCCTCAATAATATAAGTCCTGTTATGAGAATTGGTGCTTTCTAATGTGAACAGAAAAGAGACAGATCAGCCTTGTATGATCAAGACTTGCTGTCTCTGATACATTCTAGAGCATCTGACGATTCTGTGGGCTAATAACAAAGGCCCTGATCAGACTGCATGGGTACACAAACTGATCTGAGCCTTTGCTGTCTGTATATGGCCGTCACCCATTCTCATGGTTGGACTCTAACTTCTATGTATACTATTGTAATGACCCTAAGTAGGACAGGTCTGAGCAAATAGTGCAGACCCAGATCAGATGCCGCAGAATGTGGCTTCTGATCAGGGTCTACATTGTTTGCCATTCATCCAGAAGTCTTTCAGACATAACAACAGGAGGCAAAATTGACTGATCTAAGTGGTAGAACAAGTGTAGTAAGAAGTCAAGGTGTTCATATATTTAGGGTCAATACAGTAATTCAAAATCAAAAGCAATGAATACCATATTCAAACTAATTACAACACTGTGCACTTAGGTTTTTCAAAAATGATTGGAAAACTTCTGACAAAATATGTACCTACCTATACTAAAGGTACACTTAAAAAAAAAAAAAAAAAAAAAAACTGCGAAAGACTTATCAAATAATGCTTATGCGATGTTTTTGTATGTTTTTTTTTTCTTTCTGATTTTCTTTATAAAAGCATATGTTGTGGGTAATCATTTGAATTGCATTGACAAGTCGATGCAATTCAAATGGGTACCCACACCATACGCCTGTATAAAGAAGTAGACAAAAATACACTGGCTGTAATCTGAAGAGACTGTGCGCTTATAGGGGTATGTGTAGTAATTAGGTCGAATAAAGTATTTATAATAACATGGAATTGAAACCATGCTCAGAAAAAGTATAAATAGTGCATCATGTAGCTCCAGACTAATCTGCATATCTATGCAGTTTGGTCAGAAGTTGCACTGGTAGCCTATACCAACATTTCAAACAGGATTTATTTTAGCACTTTGTTTCAGCACTGTTTGCTGGGGTTTTAAATAATAATTGTTTCCAATGATCTATGAAAATGTGACAAGAAGACGAAAAAGAGCCCTTATTACATGTGCAGGCATCTAAGACTCAGATCAGCCTGTACATTAGCATGGTCTTATCAGGGCCTTCATTGGCCACTTATACCTTCTTATATGTGGATACTGTATGCTGACAAACAAAAATGTCCCGATCAGATTGCAAGAATGTACAGGCTGATCTGGGCTGTTATGTTTTGCACATGGCACACAGGTTCTTTTCTCACATTTAACACGATATCATTCTAATGAGATCCCACATCATGTGGGATCTCATTAGAATGATATGATGTTAAATATCATCTTTCAAAGGATTACAAGAATTTGGTTTACATATATGGACCCCTGTTATGAAAACTCTTTGCAATAAGGATCGGTACATAATGAAGGAAAATGGCCTTTGTGCTAAATGGAAATAGGGAAGCCCAGATCTGCTTGCCAATCCATGCAGTCTGATTAGTTAGGGCCTTCTCTAAGCTCTGATATATTCTAATAATTCTGTATATTTTAAAAGCTCCATATTCCTCAAAAATAGACATTTTTTATCCAAGAAAGGGTTAATAATTTGATATATGGTATTAATACGATCATAAAATGTGACATCTGGCCTCTGTAAAATTTCAGTTTTTATCATATCTCTGAATTAATGTTGCAAACATTAATTCAGAGATTCGATACAATAAAAATCATTTCATTTTTTTATCCAGTTCAAGAACAAGAGACAAACTGAAATTTTACAGGCTGTCAGATGCCACATTTTATGATCTTATTAATACCATATATCAATTTATTAAACCTTTCTTGGATGCTAAAATGTCTATTTTTGAGGAATATGGAGCCTTTAAGGAGTAACAAGCCCTAATAAGGCTGTGTGCATAACACGATCTAGGCCTTGAAGGCTCGCATGTGGTATAAGGGACTTTTTCCCATATAGTACATCACTTAATTCCGCTGGGAACTAAGTTATTACATATATAAGGGGACGGAATATACTTGGTAGATTTCCCATTATTGTCAACAAGGGAGAACTTTTGTGGATTCATTTGCTTTCTTGCACACCCAGCCCCTTCAGAAAAGGAGTCTACTCTAAAAAAAAAGTATATACACCTAAGAAAAGGCAGCAACTCTTTCTTTTATAGTAGACAGACTCATTTAGAATTGCCTCCACTGAATATGTACCAATTCCTCTTTGCCCACTAGGCTTGCCTGGCTATTTACCGGTACTATACACCTATTACACAATAAGGGTTTAAGGCTTTGCTTTATATACAATCAGTGATATGAACATCCACTTTTTCCCAGCATGCCATGTTCATATATTTGAGGTTTAATGGCCCCGGCAACAATATTTCGGCTATTTCTTTGATCAAGGGAGAAAACAGAATGGGACACATGCAAAACAAACTTAAATAGGTCCCATCCTTGAACTTGCTTCAAGTGATGCCATAACCTTTCTTCCAAAAGCCAATGACAGCAGAGAAAACACTTTTAAAATTTCAGAGTGGAGACATAAACATCCATGAAACCTTTTGTCTGTTGCAACTGATAAGCAAAAGACAAATGCATTTTCTTATTTTTGCCACAAAAACGACTGCCATTTTCATTGAAATTCTCAGGCTAATTTATCTAAAAACAGACATGACACTGCACTCTTACGGGTGACAGGAAAAGCCGCACCAATTCCGTAAAAATGCATCTGTATTCGGGACTGGCTATTTTTCAAATTGACCCGTATTTGGTGTTAAAGGATCCGTAATTTACAGCTGTACGGACGCTATCAGGAACACTGGTACTCATTAGAAGTGCCTTACCAACGTATGTTTTGTGGAGAAATAAGAATAAGAAATATATCAGTATTTTTTTTATTGAAACAAGAAATGTTAATGAGCAGTGCTCATTAGACCCCCCCACCCCCAACCTCTCACTGCCTCCTAGAGCTAGGATTACTTATTAAATCTGTGAACTAGACATGCAGAATTTATCAGTAACTCATTAGATATCATGTATAAACTGGCCAAGCCAAAGTTCTCAATAACAATGGAAACAAAACTATACAACTGGGTGCAAAATATATTTTAAATTTATACAATATTTTATTGTTAAAATATATACAAAAGTGGCAAAACGCTCTCTTTACAATTCTCCTTTATTAACCTCACCCCTACACCTTATAAACTATTTTCCTAAAATCTAGAAATAAACAAAGAAACAAGACAAATAAAAACACGGAACGATAAAACCCTGCCACTATCATGTGCCCGGCAGATAACTCTGTCAAAATTCACAAAATTTGCCAATTAGCAACCCTAAACCAGACCTCCACAATATCAATGCACATACCAAGTTTGGTGAAAATCTATTCATTTTTACTCAAGTTATCATCCCTAAATGAAAAAGCAGACGTAAGTTTGAAAGTATAGGAGACAGAGAAACAACAGACGGATGAACACATGGATGACCAACGTGAAATCATAATACCCCACCACTATCCTGTGCAGGGGTATAAAAATAAGGAAAAAGATTATATCTCGCTGTTACTTCTTCTGTATCTGTTTCAGACTGGAACATGGGAAGAAGCTATTTCTGGGCCCAGTTGTTCAAAACTAACAATGTCGTTAGTTAAGGATGCGTTAAAATTTACATCGAGTGATACGCAAATATGCTGAAATTTTTTGCTGAAAAAATGTGAGTAGCTTTTGCAGTGCAAAAGCTACTCACATTTTTTCAGCAAAAAATATCAGAATATTGTATATTGAATCTGCTAAAACAGTTAACGAAATGACCCTTAACGAGCTCGTTAAGCTAACGACGCTTTGAACAACTGGGCCCAGATTTTCAATACATATATACACCACTAAACTATATGGATTCCAGTCTCGAGCACAAAATATTTTTTTTTATATAAGCAGCTCTGTTAAACTTTAAAGGCAATACAACAAAGGTAATGACACACTTGTCTCTCTCTGTCCACTACCAGAAGAGGAACTCCGACACTACAAGTAACACCTTTGAAACACAAATGTAGTATTGCAGAGACCTGTTTTGAAGAAGTACTTTAAACATGAGTGAGCAATGTTGAAATATATTCAAGTGCAGTCCCACTGTATAATCTAGTTTTCATTGTCCACTTACAATATCTATGATGAATAATATAAAACTACTGGTGATAAATGATGGACATGACCAATGGGCATGAACAAAACTATGCCTTCACTTTTTAACCCTTAAAGTGCTGAGTAGTTGTAGCAGACGATGTCGTAATTTTTTAAAATTATTTTTCAGATAAAATAAGACTTGGAATTTCATGTGAATTGGTTTGCTAGCAGTGAACGATTAATGTGAAACTTCAAGCCTTATGTGAAACAAAATTCTCTGAAAAAAAAAAAAAAATCAAAATGTCTGCTGCAGTTGTGAATAGTACTGTAAAGGTTAGATACATAAGCTGCAGTGATGCAGTTTGATCAGGGCGTACAGCAACAGAAGTCAAATGTCTCTAGAGACAGGGCATTTCACATATGCTTGAAGGCACCTTTTTACATGACTCGCTAATACCCTATTTACCTGGGCCCAGTTAATCAAAGCACTGTTAGCTTAACGAGCTCGTTAGTGATCAAAATGTTAACTGCTCCAGTAAGTACTATATCTAATTCACAGGTATTTTTGCTGAAAAATGTGAGTAGCATTTGTAAATGCAAAAGCTATTCACATTTTTTCAGCAAAAATGTTAGCATGTCTACCATATTTCATGATCAAAGTTTTAACAATACGTTAACTAACGACATTGTCAGTTTTGAACAACTGGGCCCTGAAATATTGGGACACATCAACTCCATAGCAAATATTTCATTATCAATCTCTATGAAAGCTTAATGCTGGAACCAGGCATTGAACCCGCAACCTCTTAATTTCCAGTTGGTTGCCTGTCTGTCCCAATATTTAGAGATATTACAGAAACTCCATATTTATCTTTTCTTGCTCCAGCATGAAGTCTTTGTGATGTCTCACAGGACAACTTCAGTAAATTGAGACAAGATGACACCTCAGATATGTCTTCAACACTTATCTGCCATGCAGTGAATACTTTCAAAGCAGCCTATTATAACTAATATTCCACATTCATATCATCATTTTCATTAAATATACTTTCAAATGTCTCATTGTGCTGCCCTATCATTTGCCATTGAAGAAACCTCTGGCATACATTGTACAGTCAACCATACTCAGCCATTAACAAAACCTAACAATCTTTGTAGTCAACCATACTCAACAGAACAGGACCTCCAGGTTTGGAAATATGGTAAGCAACGATGGTTGCAAGATAAAAATACTTTCTGTGGTAATACATTACAACATCTAACTAATTACTTAGAAATAGTTATTGCATAAAAAGCTGTCAGATATGAATATTCACCAGGACCCAGTTGTTTAAAGCATCCTTAGCTTAACGAGCTAGTTAGTGGTCAAAATGTTAACTGTCCTAGTAAGTACAATACCAAATTCACAGGTATTTTTGCTAAAAAAATGTGAGCAGCTTTTGCAAATGCAAAAGGTACTCACATTTTTTCAGCAAAAATATTAGCATACATGCCATATTTAATGATCAATGTTTTAATGATACGTTAACTAACAACATCGTTAGTTTTGAACAACTGGGCCCAGAAGACTTGTTACGGAGGAATATTTGATGATAATTCTGGGATAATTTTCTCCACTTCTCAAAAAAAAAAGTATGTTGTAGGTTTTCATTAGAAGCCACAACAAATGTTTTATGGCCCCTTATACGGGCCCCCGTAGCCTAGTGGATAAGAGAGTTGACTCTTGATCCATTAGGTTTCTCACCGCTATGGTTCGAGCCTGGCTCGGGTCATATGTGGGAAAGCCAAGTTCTGCTTACGGATGGTCAGGTGGTTTTTCTCCGGGTTCTCCGGTTTTCGGCCACCTTCGATGAACGATCGGCTCGATATAAGTGAAATATTCTTGAAAGGGCCGTAAAACCCAAATTAAAAATGTTTTATGGAGCAATAAGAAAATTGTCCCAGAATTCTCAGCAGATACTCCTCCTTAACAACTACTCTGTTTGTCAGAGCTGCACAATGCAAAAGAGTGTCTTTGAGGGTATGTGGACAGTAAGGGCCTGCGTCAGACTGCATATATATGCAGTGTGATCAGGATGTTCACGGTTAGATTACAGATTCACTGGACACTGTAGAAAGTATAAACAGAGGACACTGACCCTGACTAAAATATGATATGCTGGCCACAAATAGCAGAATCTCTAAGACACCTACTTGCTTGATCAGACCCAAATTATATCAAGTACACTTTTGTGTCCTACATGTATTAACTGAAACAATTTTGAAGAAATATCTGACGTAAAAAATATTGGCTCCCCTTTTCAATGGGGGCTACTCTTAAAAGAAAGAATTTGCTCCCTCTGGGGAGCAAATTCTTACCTTTAAGAGAAACCCCCATTTTTTAAAGTTTTAAATACAAAGAGAGGGAGTTGAAAGTTGTCTCCCTTTGCCAAATGGCAGCAAATCCACTCAATCTAATATGTCATTAACAAACGCTGTTTTATTACCTTCATAGAAATAGTATTTTCACAGAAAACAGGGTATGACATTTCATTCAGACTGCCTCCATTTCAGAATAAAACCCTGCTTTGCAGGACAGGAAGAAAAACATTTTTAAAATGTTTGCAGATACTGAAATTCAGCAAATTATAGAATAAAGACACAAATAAGCAAACACTGCACAATTCAGTCTTTCTTGTAGTGTTTATTTTGTCACTTCTGCTCTTTCTGGTCCCTGTCCACTACAATCCTTGGAACATGTTCTGAACACCCAAACTAAAGATTGCCATTATGTTTTCTTCTTTTGTAGGTTAACACAAAGAATGGTGGTAAAATTGCACAACACATTTTCTTTCACACATCAAAGATCTAGATAAGAGGTTTGCTATTTTCAATGAAAATAATTTTTTAAAATTTTATTTCTCCATGAAAGCATTTGGTAATCATTAGAACTGCCTATTGCCACGATTCTAATCAGTACCTATATTTTTTTTCAGGAAATATACCGTAATAACCCTAGATATTGGGACAGATATGCCCGAGCATACAGTGTAGCCCAAGATCAGACGCTGCAAAATGCGGCGTCTGATCTGGGTCTACACTGTTTGCTACTCATCCAGCACTATTTTAGACACATTTACAGGTAGTAAAATATTTATTTCAAATTTTAGGACAAGTATGGTAGGAGTTAAGATGTCCCAATACTTAGGGGGAGAGTACGGTAGTTCTTGTTGAGGCCCACTTTTCAACAAAATGGTTTTGACGCTTTCCTTATTTCTCCATGAAACTGTATGTTGCGAATTCCCAAAAGTAAAGGTGCTTCTAATGAGCTAACACAACAACAAACATTTTTATGCAGAAATATGAAAAAGAATATACAGTCAAACCTCAATAGCTCCAACACCAATGGCTCGTTTACCATAGCTAATTCGAACCTGTTTTTGAATCCCTATGGAATTCTTCCGTTAGCTCCATAAAGCAAATATTTAAGGAAGTTTTCTTATTTTATCATGCAATTGTATGTGTGTACTCATTAGAATTGCCCCATTGAGGCAATTCTAATGAGTACACTCAACATACCATTACTATACAGAAGGTCAAAAAGAATTCCCTAAATTATCACCATTTGTTTCCTGGTCTAGCACCATGATTTACCCTCAGTGACTCGAACTACCCATGGCTCGAACAATTTCCCATGGTCCCAAAGGTGTTTGAGCCATTAAGTTTGACTGTACAATGATATCTCTCTTATCTATAGACACTGGAGAAATAAGAAAATGTTTCTCTGAATGCCAACCTTATCTAGACCACTAGAATCAAAGTTCCACACATTTCCCTAGAATGGCTTGTCCTCATTTTTTACTTCCCCAGAACCATCCTTTCACCATTCCAGTGAGTCCACCGCCTGCCTTCTTTTGCTCTAACTTATGTTCTAAGGAAGGCATTTCTACATGGTTCAGTGCTAGGTCAAAGAACAATGGTCTACAAGGAATCGGCTGGAAATCAGGTGGGAAATGGACTAGTTTTGCCTTCTTACCAACTACTGAACTATCTTCTGTGTAGACATCTAACCGATCAACTAATGGCTGTAAAACAAAAAAGATACGCCAATTACTATAATTCAATAGGAGTTCAAGGCAATGAGTTCAAGGAGCTGCTATCAGTTCTCTCTTCCCGCCACCTTTCTTTCACAACACAAGGGTACAGCTCTTGTGTGTAGAGCGAAATGTTCCATGCCAGTGAGACTTGGCCATTAACAAAGCCAAACCTCCAACATCTGCAGCAGAATGACAGGACAATGATCAGACAGATCTGCAATGTCAAGCCGCAAGATTTGTAATCATCAGGTCCAATGAGCTACTTGCACGTCTTGACATTGAGAATCTGAACTCATTCTGAAGGAGAGAAGACTCCGCTGGTATAGACATGTGGAATGCTCAAATGGTGTGGTCAAGACAGCCTTTGACATACAGGTTAATGGAAAGCGTGGGCCTGGGAGGCCCAAGATGACATGGAAGAAGCTGACAGAGAGGGATTGCAGAAAGTGGAAGCTTTTGGCTATCGACCCTCATGACAGACATACCTGGAGATCTGGCATGAGATCTGCCATGTGTTCAGCAAGCCATCTACCTGGAAGGGGGCCCACTGATGTGGATGTTGCCCCTGTAGCTGCACATTAATCAAAAATCTGATGATGATGATGATGAACATGTTTACACTAATTTAGTGCATTTGATTGACAAAGATCACACTTAAACAGCATTATATTCATTTGGGTTGGGTTGGAGTTTAACAACCCAGTCAACACTATTAAGGTCCTGTTGAGCTGGTCAGTTTATTTAACCACACTTTTTCCTGGACAGGCTTAGTCCTCTAAGGGATTAACCATTGCATTTATACTTAAACTAGAATTTGTTTTTCTACAAAAACACAGATTCTCCCCCCTTTTTGGTGTCATATTGTATTGTACATTCAGCGAACATTTATATTAACTAATGAGATTCCAAGGGAAATAACTCAAAAAGTATAAATGCAAGAGTTATGGTTCTTGCGCTTGCAAGTCGTCTAATACTGACTGATATTCATACAAAGTTTTGTGAAGATATCTTGAACGATTTTCAAGTTATAGAGCGGGCATGTTTTTTGTGTCGGACAAAGTTCCAAGGGAAATAATTCAAAAAGTATAAATGCAAGAGCTATGGTTCTAGTGCTCAGCACATCTTCTAATGTTGATTGATATTTACAGGAAGGTTCTTGAAGATATCTTGAACAGGTTTCAAGTTACAGAGCGGACACGATTTTGTGACGGATGTTTCATGGGAAATCTGAAAAAGTATAATGCAAGAGTTATGGTTCTTGCACTCTGCAAGTCGTCTAATGTTGATTGATATATATGAAGTTTCATGAAAATAGCTTGAACGAATTTCAAGTTATAGAGCGGACACGATTTTGTGACAGACAGATAGACACCCGGGGGAAAAACAGTATGTCCAATATGTCTCCCTACCCTAAAGGGCGGGGGCAGGTGGGGGGGGGGGGGTAGTAACATAATTAATCCACTAAGCAGGAATTTTGGGACTATTTCTTTCCATGCTTTCCAAAATAAGCTATTAAACCAATGTTTTCAATGTGAAAAGGCAGTTTAAATGTTTCTGCTATTGAACAAATTATGAAAATTCAAATTTTCAATTTGACACAAAATGAAAATTAATGACTTGTCATTAATTGGGGTTTATGGGAAATTATGGTACCTTATTCTGCTGGCTCAGTTACTATGTTTCTACAAGAGAGTATATATGCTCAGGGTAATTAAATCTTCTGATAAGCTACCTATACTCCCCTTATCATTCAGTCTCAGCATCAGTTGATGTTTACTTGCAGAAATTAGTGTATTATCTTTGAGGCTGGTTTATTATAAACCAACAGTTAAATTTAAACAGAAATAGGATTTATCATGTATAAATTATGTTGGACATACCCTGACTACGAAGAACTATTGTCAACTACTGTGTGAATAAATATAATAGTAACTGGTAAAACTGTTGTGAACATACTATACATGCTGGAATAAGACGTTTCTTCCAATTATGGTTAATATTCTGTAGGAATTCCTATAGTGTTTAAGTAGACCCATTATGTCATCAAGAAGATGGACTCAGAGCAGGTCAGTTCCATATGACATGGGGGACATTAACAGTTTTGTATGCTGATCGATTTCGTGCTGGGTTGGCTGAATGGAACATACAAGTGCCAGCCCAAAGGGCAAAAGCTGTATCCTGTCACAAGCGGTGTGTGGGTGACTGAGGCAACTGTAGTTGTCATCATATCGGGCTTAGATCAAAGGCAACAATAGGATCCAACCGACAGCTTCTACAGCGGCGACAGCAGTAAAAGAAACAGCAGCTGGACATTTGTCGTCCACATGGCACGACTAAAAAGGCAGCAAGCATTTCCCTCATCCTCTATATCCCACCAACACAACAACTCCCTTGCTTAACGCACAGACTCAGGACACACCCCAGATGTCCAGACGTCCTGGTTGCACATGGTTGGAGACCCCCAGGGTAGCGATCAACAGTGGATACAGCAGAGAATAGGAAATGTCTAGGGCTTATCAAAATCTTTTTTTTTTTCTATTCATTTATTCATTTGGCGGAAATTATGCATTTTGTGGAAATTATTCATCTTTCTATTGGTGGAATAATTCTTTCATTCTATTGGTGGAAATAATTTTTATTATATTGTATTATTCTGTTATTCAATGGAGGAAATTCTAGTTTTTTTTTTTTTTTTATTTAGAATTAGGAAAATATGTGTATTTTTTGTGGTAATTCAAAAAAAAAAAAAAAAAAAAAAAAAAAAAAAAAAAAAAAAAAAGAAAAAAAGCAGAGTAATATTTGTGTATTTCATAATAGTGGCAATTCCAGGCAGAGTGGCAATCTTAGGAAAACAGAGAATAAATAGTAAAAGTGGCAAATTCAGTGTCTAAAAAGTTGTGTTTAATAATTTGTGGCAGTTAAAAGCAGAGTATTTCAGTGTTTTCATTCAAATAGTGCATTAAATTAGCAAATAAATGTTTGTATTCATATTCTTCGAGAAAAGGAAATCTTTATTGAACTCAAGGGGCAGCAGATTATTCTACAAATACAAGGATCAGGGGACAAAGAGACACAGACCGAGAAGAATACAGACTACCTGTAATCAAGCCATCACACATTGATCAGCAAGTTCAAGCAGCTGTACCCAGATGCGGAGCAGAACCCAACCCAGTACCCAACCCTGGACAAACTACTGTGGGACTTAAAGAGACAGTGAACTTCTTAATGACAAATTCAGTTAGTAAATCTACCAGAATAATTTACAATACTGGATTACAAACTTTTATCTAATTTCTTCTGTTACAAGAAAGTGTATCAGGCTGTACAATTTTATCTGTTATTTCAGAATCATGTTTACTTAGTAGATTTTGTGGCTTATTGTTATCATCACCTTAAGATGAAATACAGTAGATTTAAATATATTCCTGTAGGGTGAGGTACAGTTTTGAGGGTTTAAATTCTCCTTTTGACGATGAAAACTTGCACAGCATGCATTTGCAGGTCTGAAGCGTATACAAGGAACTACAACATACTAAACAGCCCATTACAGCAGATATTCTACTCAATTGTGTCAAAGAATTAACAAGGTTTTATCAATCTATTCACACATAATATGTTATTGGCTGTTTGCAATTAGCTTTCTTTGGTTTCTTGCGTTGCAGCAAATTCACAGCAAAGGACCATTTGACCCGAAATCAGTCTATGCCTAAGAGATGTACAATTATTCGATGAGTACATTTCTAACAAGCTGGAATGATCTAAAACAGATCCATTTAGAAAAGGTATCACAATATTTATTTACTCTACAAGAGCAGACCTATGTACTGAAAAAGCAATTAAGAAATACCAAATTGCAAGAAATTACAATTTTCCTCATCTAAATTCCATTCAGGACCCGTGTTGTCTGTTAAATTCAAGTAAAGCTTTGATCAGATCATTTTTTGTTCAAACATTAAAAAGTTTAATTGTTGACTTAGAATTACAAAGTCTGATTTCTCAGAACACAGCTTTAGAAGGGAACAGGAATAGCTTATGCTTTAGCTAGATTTGAAGACCACGTCATTCAAAAGCTAGGTATAGGACCTCTAATTGTTATTAAATCTGTGCAACAAAACATGGCACTGCCTGCAATCAGGGAATAAGCTAAACAATACACCTCAGTGTAAGTCCTGTCAAAATTTTGTTAATGACCTGCTGCTTCAGTGGAAGATCCTAATCTCTGTGTTAGTATGTCAGTTCCAGATCTTTTAATGAGATATAGATAAAGACAGCTGTAACTTTAGATACACATCTTCTACAGATAAGCAAATACTTAATTAATTAGGCAGAGCACTGATTTATCAACAAGTGCCCTGTAACAAGAGGCCCCATGAAGAGCAAATCAGCTTAGACTCTTCAAATTACAATTAATCTTATCATTAATTAGCAGCAGCCTGTAGGTGTATGCTGTAATAACTGAAGTGCTTGGTATATGGGTGTGGGAGTTCTTACCATGTTTATTGCAAACTAGACATCTGTATTACTTCAAAGCAGGGAGGGCTATAACTGCTAACCTTTGTATGGTAAATAGTTGTAGGGGTACTTGCATTCATTATATATGCATTGAGAATTAATTCAGTTATGACACAAAATTTGGTCAAAACCAAAAAGTCAAAACAAAACAACAAAGCATCTACTCTACTTTCGATATTTTTACTTAGTTGTTGGTTAAAAAAAAAAAAAAAAAAAAGTAAATAAATTAATAAAAAAAAAAAAGTAAATAAATTAATAAAAAAAAAAAGTAAATAAATTAATAAAAAAATAAAAATAAAAAAATAAATAAATAATAAATTACAAAATAAATGAATAAAAATAATAGAAACAAAAATCATAAAATGAAAAAAAAAATAAATAAATAAATAAAACTAAAATAAATAAATAATAAAAATAAATGAATAAATAATATAAAATACTTTCATTTTTTCACACAGTAGAAATGGCTGCAATATGCAAAACAAAAAAAAAAAAAAAAATAGATAGGGTAGGTATTTTGATGTAGATTTTAAAAGGGTTTCACATGTTCAAATTTTGGCCGTATATTTAATTTAAGGGTATCAAGAGCTTATTAGACAGAGCAACCAACTGCTACATTATCTCCATAGGAATAGCTGTTTCCGCAAAAAATTGTCTGATTGGTCAGAAGGCAGCAGGTTAACAGTTACTCCCAAATATTTCTCCAGGCCATTAGTGTCAGATGCTGAACCCTCCCAGTGTTTTATTACCACAAGCATCTTTATCAGTGCAAATATACCTGTATTGTAATTTAGCACTTTGCCAGAAAATGTATACCAAGACATTTGAAACTGTGCATATTTATTTGACTTTCTGTTACATTCTGAAAATATATCACTGATATGGAGAAGCAGAAGCTCTGTGAACATGACAAAATGTTCCATTTTAACTGCAGCATCAAATAATGTTTTTCTGCAAGGAAAATGTTCCAGATAACTAGTAGCGCTTGAGGAAATGCTGCTCAAATTCCTTTGCATAATATTGTTTTCCACTGCTTATCTTCTCCTTAAGTTTATTACGTTTTTCTTTGTCTAGAATTTCAATTGTCTCTTTGATTTTGAAGACATTTTATTTGACCTAAGAAAAGAAGACACTGCTTATCTGGATCTCAGTTTCAAATAGCTCCTACAGAATTTCACAGTTTCATTAACAGCTGTCTTATTGCAATAAATAATTCCTGACATGCCAGTCTGACCACAATGTTTTGATAATTTAAGATAAGGGTTGAACTACCTTGCCTGAAACAAACCAATCAGCTGTTCCCCAGCGAAAACGCCTGGTGGTATTCATAGTAGCTCTGTCTTATATGCTACTTGGGGTATTTAATTGAGAATAAAACACAGAAACAGAAATAACAAATGATTTCTGATAAGACAATCATATGGACAATCAGAACAAAATATTAGTATAAAAAAAAAAAAAAAAAAAAAAAAAATATATATATATATATATATACATATATATATATACATATATAAACAAGAATTCTGCGGAAGGCATCATCGCACCTGCTGGGGCAAAAGTCACAGGAGCCACAATCAGAGCGTGGTTATTAAATAAGTTTATTTCATTCTTAGCAGTGCTTACTTGGAAAACTGGGTTGAAAAAAATGTAGACAAAGTGCCTAGTGGGGCACATATATTCCAGGCCAGTCCCATTCCCTCTAATGGCTATATCTTCAGCACTGACTTTTCGTATCATACAGCCCAATGATAATGGAACGTTGACGTAAAATGTGTAAAAGTCACTGGAGCATGAAATATAGGTCAAGGTCATGGGTCAAGGTACCTGCTAATTCAGTACATCAAGGAGAAGCACAATGCAAGGTATGGTGGTTGTAGGCCTTATAGATGAGGAGTTATCAAACATCAATGTAAAATGTGTCAAATATAGGAAGGTCACCGGGTCAAGGTACTTGCCAAGCCAGTGCAATGAGGTGAAGCACTATGCAGGGTTTAGTGGTTGTAGGCCTTATATTTGAGGAGATACCGAACATCAACATAAAATGTGTCAAAGTCACTGAGTGCACAATATAGGTCAAGGTCACCAGGTCAAGGTACCTGCTGAGTCAGTACATCGAGAAGAAGTGCTATATAAGGTTTGGTGGTTGAAGGCCTTACCGTTGAGGACATATGAAAGGGTGACTTAAAAGATGTAAAAGTCAATGGAGCGCGAAATATAGGTCAAGGTCACCAAGTGAAGGTACCTGCGGAGTCCGTACATTGAGGAGAAGCACTATGCAAGGTTTGATGGTTGTAGGCCTTACAGTTGAGGAGATATTGAACGTTGACGTAAAATGTGTAAAAGGCACTGGAGCGCAAAATATAGGTCAAGGTCACTGGGTCAAGATACCTGCCGAGTCAGTACATCTAGGAGAAGCACTATGCAAGGTTTGGTGGCTAGAGGTCTTACATTTGAGGAGATCTGGAACATTGACGTAAATTATGTCATAGTCACTGCAGCCAAAATATAGGTCAAGGTCACCAGGTCAAGGTATCTGCCAAGTCAGTACATTGAGAAGAAGCACTTTGCAAGGTTTGATGGTTGTAGGCCTTATAGTCGAGGAGATATCGAACGTCGACGCAAAATATGTCAAAGTCACTGGAGCGCAAAATATAGGTCAAGGTCACCGGGTCAAGGTACCTGCCAAGTCAGTACATCTAGGAGAAGCATTATGCAAGGTTTGGTAGTTGTACGCCTTATAGTTGAGAAGATCTGGAACGTCAACGTAAATTGTGTCAAAGTCAATGGAGCGCAAAATATAGGTCAAGGTCACTGGGTCAACATACCTGCCAAGTCAGGAGGTCAGGGAGATGTGTCATACAAGGTATGATGGTTGTTGTAGAATTGTAGTTGATTAGAATACTAACTTCGACGTAAATGTCGAACTTCGACATAACAGAACTGTTAACAGACAGACCGACGGATGAACGGACAGACGAATGGAAAAGCGGGCACCTATGTCGCAAAGTCGGGAGGTCAGGGAGATGTTTCATACAAGGTTTGATGGTTGTTTAGTTTTGTAGTTGATTAGAATACGAACTTTGACATAAATGTCGAACTTCGACATAACAGAACTGTTAACAGACGGACAGACAGACGGATGAACAGACAGACGAATGGAAAAGTGGGCACCTATGTCGCAAAGTCAGGAGGTCAGGGAGATGTTTCATGCAAGGTTTGATGGTTGTTTAGTCTTGTAGTTGATTAAAATACTAACTTTGACATAAATGTCGAACTTCGACATAAATGTTGACAGACGGACGGACGAATGGACAGACATATGGAAAAGGGGACGCCTATGTCGCAATGTCAGGAGGTCAGGGAGATGTCTCATGCAAGGTTTGATGGTTGTTTAGTCTTGTAGTTGATTAGAATACTAACTTTGACATAAATGTCGAACGTCGACATAAATGTTGACAGACGGACGGACGGACTGACGGAAAATCGGACGCCTATATCGCACCCTGCTACAAGCAGGTGCGATAAAAACAAAAAAAAAAAAAAAACAATGTCTTTCCGAGTGATGTCTAAAGAACAGTAACTTGCTATAGTAATAATATAACATGGTAAAAGTTGTCTGATATGGAAATACTGTTAAAAATCTGATATGGTGTAGTCATAAGCCTTACATGGCAAATAGTCACCTGATACGGTGTGGTAATAGGATTGCCTTTGGAAACAAAGAACACACAAAATCACGAAAATCGGAAACTTGGTTTGATTGAGTCTTTCCATATGCATCACTGTAGTCTGTGAGGCTGCACATGCCCCTAGCTTCGGCTTAAGTGGAATTCGATTTTCAAATAACCAGAATGGGCTCATTGATCCCAAAGAAATAAAATATAACCTGCCCTATGATGATGTACGGGGAGACTTTTTACGGCCATCACACAAAGTAGCAAAAAGTCGCCTGACAAGGCACAATTGTTAAACACCAAACATGGTGAGGTAATAAGCCTTACATGAAAAAAAAAAAAAAAAAAAAAACAACAAAAAAAAAAAAAAAAAACGCCTGCATGACACAATTGTTAGACCTGACATGGTGCAGTTATTAGCCTTACATGGCAAAACGTCACCTGACATGGTGCAGTTGTTAAACACCTGACATAGTGTGGTAATAAGCCTAACATGGAAAAAAAAAAGAAGAAGAAAAAAAAAAAAAAAAAATCGCCTGACATGGCGCAATTGTAAGATTATAAGACCTGACATGGTGCAGTAATTAGCCTTGAATAGCAAAAAGTCGCCTGACATGGCGCAGTTGTTACACACCTGACATGGTGTGGTAATAAGCCTAACATGGAAAAAAAAAAAAAAGAATGCCTGACATGGCGCAATTGTTAGACCTGACATGGTGCAGTAATTAGCCTTACATGGCAAAAAGTCGCCTGACATGGCGCAGTTGTTAAACACCTGACATGGTGTGGTAATAAGTCTAACATGGGAAAAAAAAAAAAAAAAAAAATCGCCTGACATGGCGCAATTGTTAGACCTGATATGGTGCGGTAATAAGCCTTACATGGCAAAAAGTCGCCTGACATGGCGCAGTTATTAAACACCTGACATGGTGTGGTAATAAGTCTAACATGGGGAAAAAAAAAAAAAAAAAAAGATCGCCTGACATGGCGCAATTGTAAGACCTGATATGGTGTGGTAATAAGCCTTACATGGCAAAAAGTCGCCTGAAATGGCGCAGTTGTTAAACACCTGACATGGTATGGTAATAAGCCTAGCATGGCAAAAAAAAAAAAAAAAAAAAAAAAGCAGTCGCCTGACATGGTGCTGTAATAAGGCTTACATGGAAATAAAAAAAAAAAAAAAAAAAAAAAATTGCCTGACATGGCACAATTGCTAAACACCTAACATGGTTGTAGTAATAAGCCTAACATGGCAAATAATCGTCTGACACAGCACAATTGTTAAACACCTAAAATGGTGCAGTAAAACACTTACATGTATTTGGTACTTTAATTAGCAGGTCATGGCTTGAAAAATTAAGGGTTGGTGCAATCTCAATCACCTAATATGATACAGTAACAGGCCTAACATGGTAAATAAAATAAAAAAAAAAAAAAAAAAATGAAATAAATAAATCACCTGATGTTTCGCTATTACAAGTATGGTGCAGTAATAAATATAATATAGTAAAAAGTCATGAGCATAGTAACCATTTATATGTTTGGCCTTAGGCTCAGAAATGATAGAAAATTGTATATTTGAAATTAACAATAATTTTATTTTTCATTACGAAGGAGGTGGCTTATGATTTGGATATTTGGGGCTATCTCCTGACTGTGTCAGTCGATGTGGGCAAATTCACAAATAATTAGCCATTATTTGTTCTTCTAAGCCCAAATATCTCTGGTAAATCATTTGTAAATCATATATGCTGCCTTCAAATTGGCTTCTTCAAATGCTAAAGGCTTGTCTCTCATCAAGCAGAATCTCAAGAATGGCTATCAGGCATAACATATTGTCTCCAATTATTATTTAGCCCTTTCTGAGATTCTGCCCACTGAAGAAGCCGAGGTCAGTGGGCTAGCCCCTGATAGCCAACTTCATAGTTGATTATGAACATTTATGGTACATAGTATAGTAATGATGATATTAGTCTTAGTTTTGTGGATCTTTGATATTACATTCTATTGTCTAGATTTATCATAAGGATGTACAATATAATATGAACTGATCACTGTTATGTCATATATGCATGTTTTCCCATAAACTCAACAATTTTCAATGAAAATACACTATGGTCAAAGGCACTTAAACCCCAGCAATTATCATTTTTGCAAATTTTTAGTAAAAATCAATTTTCAATAAATTATCCACTATCGGACAAGGCTATTAAACTCAAGAAAATATTATTTTTACATTCAGTACAACTACAATTTCAGAAAAGAATAAATTTACCTTATTATTTGATACAGACAGCTCCGAAACTTTCTCTGTGAGTGATTCTGTGTCGATGATGCTGGATGCATGGCAGGAGAATTTATGGCTGTCTGCAGTTTTTAGAAGCTCTTCTATATTACTAACATCATCCTATGAAATATAAGTATATTATCAGAATTAAACAATATAAAAAAAAAAACAAAATAAAAAAAAACAACAAAAACTAGAAATGTGTCCAAAGGACAAGGATGGCCCTGCCTGAAAAACTTAAATGCAAAGTGCTAAAGCCGGATGTTGCTAAAGCCGGATGCACAGAGACGGACAGATGGACAGGGGTAACACTATATGAATGCCCTTTCCACCATTCTTCGAATAGCGGGGGCATAAAAAAATGAAAGAAAACCGCCCCCCAAAAAAACACAAAAACAGAACCAAAATAACAAATCTACCAGTATACAACTTGTCACTGCTGTTAGATCACAGTGGCTGCAAAAAAGGAAAAAAAAAAACAAAAAAAAACAACAACACACACACACAGAAAAAAAAAAGAGTATCTTTTTATTCATCTTCTATTAATTAATTTTCGCAAAGATAATTTAAGACTAGAACATGAATGCAACTGCCCAGCATTAGTAACATAAGAAGGATGCATTAAGTGTAATTGGTTGAAACAAGATGTGTCGATAAGCAGAGCTTATTAGATACCCCTGGCAATGTAATGACTGCCTTCTGATAAATTATTTATACACCACAACCTCTTTATAACACTGTTGTTGGGGTCCATAGCATAAACCGTGTTAATTAAACGACCATGTTATATCCAAACAAAAATGTATAGATTATATTGAAAAATGACCATTTATGGTCATTTTTCAACATAGGGATCAAACATGGTGTTGAAAACTGAGGCCGGAGGCCACAGTTTTCAACTCCTCCCAAGGAACCTGGCGAATGTTAATGCATTGAAAAACCATGTTCCATTGCTATTATTGTATAAAAACTGAAAACATTTGCTACATTTTACGTTATTTCTTGCACTATTTTGTTTCGCCTTTTCACATGTCTCGCGAACGTAATTTCCACGGACTATGCTCGTTCTAGGGCCGGGCAGTACACATCTTGTAACGGCAGCAAATCTGTGGTCCCGGTATGATCATATTGAAAGTTGCGTAGCCGTGAATTAACAGCGGGTGAATTGTCTTGTTAATACATGGCTTTTCGCCGGTTAATGTACGGCTGTTAATAACGTGCGACACTGCTTTTTATGCAATAATATAATTGATACATTTTTGGGATCCATCTTAGAACCGTGTTATATCCAAAACTGTGTTATAAAGAGGTTGAAGTGTATTATTTAGCAAGATAAGCAGAGACCAAAATGAAACAGATGACAACATGAAAACATTACCCCCCCCACCACCCCCCCCCCATCCACTATACACCTCAGATGTAGAGAGTCTGTTCTCATTCTTTTTTAAATCTTCTCTTAAAGGAAAGATGATGATAATGACTGAAGATGATTGTGTATTTTACACCTCTTTCAACATTGTTAAAGCCACATACAGACAACAGATGGGTATAATGGCTCTGTGCAATAAGGTGCTATAAAGTCAGGAGCTGAATTCTGCCTCCAGCAGAATTCGAAAACAGGACATTGTGATAAGTCGTGAGGGCTAACCACTAAGAAACTTGTACACTTTCTTAAAATAAAGACTGCTCCTTCTGAAGGCAATTTTTTCTATTAAAAGTAGTTTCCATTTTTCAAAGGATTCAATTACTAAGGAAGCAATTAACCTATTGTATACTGAATAGACTCTCCCACACTATATATTGGAAGAGTCCAATTTCAATTTTAGGTACTTCTGGCTATGACATTTACATACTCCTAGAGAAAAATGGCTACACAATTTGCAAACAGTGGAAACCCTGATCAGACGCGGCATTCTGTTTGACAATTACCCTTTTACGGGTCTACCGACTACAATGGGTTAACTGTCAGCAGTAGTTTCTCCTTTTGAAAAAGGCAGCAAAATCTGCAGTTCAGCCGCAACGTCAGAAATCTTACCTTCTGAAGTGTGCCAGTGAAAATTCTGATCAGACTGCGCAGTCTGATCAGAATCTTCACTGGGTGCATTTTAGATGGGCAAGGATGCAAAGTTTCCTCATGTGAAAAACAAAGATTCTGATCAGAATGCAGGGATAAGCAGGCTGATCTGAGTCTTTGTTGGGCACATATGCCAGAAGGCACTTTTTCCTCACACTGAAGCTCAGTTGTAATAATACGAAACAGTTAATGCCATTTGTAAGAAGTTGGTGGCGATATTCACAAGAGCACGAGACCAATGTGTAGGTAACTGATGATTTGCTTGTCTGGAAATCAGTGCAGACAAATCATCTTTAGAGTTGTTACTTCCGGACTCGTTGACTGGATATTCAATAATGATGGACTATAAATACATTCTTTTTTTTATCATTTCAGCTGTCATAATAAGAAAGGCCCAGGTCAAACTGCAAATCTGCCCAAAATGTGTTATGATCAGGGCCCAGTTGTCCAAAGTAACGTTAACTTAACGAGCTCGTTAGTGGTCAAAATGTTAACTGTTCTAGTAAGTACAATCTCTAATTCACATTTATTATGTGAGTAGCTTTTGCATTTGCAAATGCAAAAGCTACTCACATTTTTTCAGCAAATATATTAGTGAAAATGCCATATTTAATGATCAATGATACGTTGCCTAATGACATTGTTAGTCTTGAACAACTGGGCCCAGGCTTATACTGTTGATCAATGTATTTTACCCTATCCTCCAATAATACTGTTGGTCAAAGCTCCGGATATGTCACTTTTTGCCAGCCAAAAACTATCAATATTTTTCTCCCTGTAAACATAATGTTGTTGGTATTCATTAGAAGCACCTCGATGACGCGCTTGAAATGAATACCAACAAAGTATGTTTGCATGGAGAAATAAGTGAAATATTTGTGGATACACCCACTTATATGGAACTATGGATTAGCAGACAATCAAGGCCCTAGTCAGACTGAGTAGATGCACAGGCTGATATGGGCTTTAGATGCATATGCTCTAAGTACATCTACCTATTTCTTATGACATGGTTCATTTACTTTTCTTACCTTATAAAGATATTGGTTATCTTTAGGCAGCTGTCTGAATCCTTGCAATGATTTATTACAATAATCTAAAACTCTATCATAAAGTCCTATAGCCTCTCTCCATTTCTTAGAACCTTCATAAGATTGGGCTATATAATAACACCTGTAATACAGAAATCAGGTTACTGCAGAAATAATGTGTTTAACCCATTGAAGACTGGAGACCCCTAAACAGGTAACTGGCAAACAGTGGAGACCCAGATCAGATGCTGCAGAATGCGGCATCTGATCAGGGTCTCCACTGTTTGCAAACAGTTCAACCATTTTTTAAGGAATATCTGTATCATATAACCAAACTACATGTACCTAACTATGGACTCTTCCAATATATAGTGTGGTAGAGTTTATTCAGTCTTTAATGGGTTAAAATAAAAGTTGAAAATTATAGTCAGGCGTGATTTACAACAGCAGTAGATGAAATTCTAAAATAGTTTTTCTTTTGCTGAAAAAATAAGGCTTGATATTTCATCTGAATCATATGAAATGAAGTATTTCCTCTGCAGAAGAAATAACAAAAAAACTTATATTCCTCAAAAATAGATATTTTATTATACAAGAAAGGTTTAATAAATTGATATATGGTATTTAGCTGATCATAAAATTTGGCATCTGAAAGTCTGTAAAATTTCAGTCTCTTGTTTTTGAAGGGGATAAAAAATAGAGGAGTAACGATTCACCGAAAGTACGGTTCACCGCGGTACGAAGCTGGCGGTTCGGTTCACGGTCCGTTTTTTGGTAATTTCGGTTCGGTTCGGTTCACCCAAAAAATTTCTTCGAATGACAAAATTAAGAACAAAAATAGCAGAGAAACTGCTTAAATGTTGTTTTTATGTTGAATCCTACTTAACTTTGCTTTATTCATACATTAATTATCGATGTAAGCGTCTTCTTTCGCCTTACGACAACTACCGTATTCCGTTCGGCTAAAAAGCACTCGCAACAATAGACTGTTCGGCCCATAAAAATATCTCAACTTTCGTGAAAGAAATATTGTTTTAATGATTAAATCTTCCATAACATGGTTCTATATTAGCTTATTAACAGATTTCGAATGAAATAAAAAAAAAGTCAGACATCTAAAAAATATCAAGTTTACAGTTATTTTTACGGCGCCGAACGCTCCTGTCATGAATGCATTAAGGCCGAATCTATAACCTTGACCTTTGAAATTTTTGTCACAGCTGATCGCGGCGAACTCAAGCGAAAGAGCGGAGAAAATGAGCATGTTTAGGGGCCAAAAAGACAAAGAACCGAACTTGGTTGACCCGCCAGCTTCTTTTAAGTCGCCAGTACTTTTGGATTTGTTCAAACTACGTCCGACAAAAGAGTCCGAGAAACTGAAAAAACCAAAAGTATTTGCAAAATTTGCGAAGGGTCAGTGTCGTACAGTAGTGGCAATACCTCTAATATGTCGACTTATCTGAAAAGGAAACACCCAGAAATAACCCTTCAAAAACTCGAGTCAAAACCCAAGAATCTAACAGATGAACAAGCTTATAGCATGGCCAGGCTGTGTGTGTGTCAGTCCGTCTGTCTGATTAAAAGTATCACAATACGTATCGTATCGTGAGGTAAGTATCATGATACGTATCGTATCGTGAGGTAGGTGTTATGTTACACCCCTAATAAAAAATGAAATGTTTTTTATCATATCTCTGAATCAATGTGGCCAACTTGTACAACTTCTGACTCTCTCAACTCTTCATTGTTCTGACGGTCATGGCTAATCCAGATAAGTAGTTTTACTATTTCTCTACAAAAAAAATGCTTTACTCTTTGGAACTGCTTTGGTTGAAAGTAATCATCTTTACCATATTGGGCTGAATAGAGAAACTTACCATTTTGAAAAATAACATATTGTAATTGGAAGATGAAATTTAAGTTTCCATCCTACAAAATGGTAAAACTCCTACCTAAAAGCTTTATAACCTAGGACTCTCAAATTCATTTCCTCTTCTAATGATTGGTCTTCTTCTAAACCATGTAAATGTGGTATTTCTCCTAAATTCTGAAATAAATCACAATAAATACAAATTTATAAAAGTAAAATAATCTTGATGATGTGTTATGCCTCAAGACTTACACTAAGTATTTGGGAAAATCAGTGCTAAGCGAACAGTGTAGGCCCAGATAAGACGCCATAGAACTCACCCAGAAGCTTTAGACACATATACAGAAAGCTAAATTGACTACTGGATTTAGTATGGCAACGAGTTAAGGTGTCCAAATATTTATGGCAAACAACTAACCATACACACTTTAACATTTTGCATGCTGGGTAAAAATTTCAGCAGAGAACATTTTGAAATATTTTTTTCTTATTTTTCCTAGAAAATAGGATCAGACACTTCATGCAAATTGTCTCCTTAGGAAAAAATAGATCTAACACTTCATGCAAATTGTCTCCTAAGGAGACAATTTGCATGAAGTGTCAGATCCTATTTTCTAGGAAAAATAAGAAAAATACATGTATGACCAATTCATTGTCTGCCGAATCTGCCCCTAGCATGGAAAGTGTTAAATATAACATTGGATTATCTAATAGCAGATTAATCCTTCTCCTAAAATTTAAACAAATCCATTCGACTATTGGTGAAATGCCTAGCAAGGGCTGACTGAATGGCAAACAGTGTAGACCATGATCCACCTGCTTCTCTAGGATTTGAAACTTAACAAGAGCTCTGCCAAGCCAGGCATTATACGCCCGTGGCAAGTAAAAAGATGTAGCACAAAAACTGGCTCCTGTATAATTCAGTGCTCCGGATATAAACTGTAAGTGGAATTACAAAAAAAAAATAAATTTTTTTTAAATTTCATTGGGGCATATCTCTGCTGATATTTGGTGAACTGTAACCTAAGCGACCAAGCTGGCCCAGGAATTAAGGAAGAAGTGACTTCTCCTTCCTGGGAAAATAGGGAAAAGTTTGCTGCTTCTAGGGAGAAGTGCTTTCTGACAGAGGACACACCACAGAAGCATGACTATATTATAAGCTCATATGAGCCTTTGGCTGATTTGTTTTTCCTATACTTCAATATCGGACCAAACAATAACAAAACAAAAATAAACAACCAAAAAAAAAAAAAAAAAAAATGCTGCAAGAAATTTTTTTGTAAACCTTTAACTTGTTTAATAATGATTTTATTTTTTGTTCTTCAAGGGAGTCAAATCAGGAGAGTATTAAAAAAAAAAAAAAAAAAAAAAATCCAAAAAGAATTATGTATTCATAAAGATTTAATAATGGCAACCTTTCCTTGCAAATCTAATAAAAAAAAAAATCAATATCTTGCCCATATGATTAGTTATTTGCAAAAAATATACCTATTATAAAATAAAATTTGCACACTATTACCTCTAAACAATATGCTGCGAAAAGTTTACAAAAACTTTCAAAGGGGCATAAATCTGCAAATATTTGGTGCACTGTAACCTCGAAATAATATGTGCTGCTCCACATTATCGTGTAACTATTTATGAAGTTTCAGCTTGATCGGATGTAAACTATAGAAGGATTTAGCCGGAAACAAAAAATTAATAGAAATTATTAGAAATATTCAACGGGGTTTAACTCTGCTAATATTTGGTGGACTGTAACCTTGAAATAATATGCGCAACTCCACATCATGGTCTAACTACAAATAAAATTTCAGCTTGATAGGATGTAAACTGTAGGAGGATTTAGCCGGAAACGAAATGTTTACTGAAATTTTCAAAGGGGCATAACTCTGCTAATATTTGGTGGACTGTACATGTAACCGCGAAATAATATGCGCTGGACCACATCATGGTCTAACTGTACATGAAGTTTCAGCTTGATTGGATGTAAACTGTAGGAGGATTTAGCCAGAAACGAAAAATTAATAGAAATCTTCAAAGGGGTATAACTCTGCTAATATTTGGTGGACTGTAACCTTGAAACAATATGCGCTGCTCCACATCATGGTCTAACTACAAATTAAATTTCAGCCTGATCGGATGTAAACTGTAGGAGGAGTTAGCCAGAAACGAAAAGTCAACTGAAATTTTCAAAGGGGCATAACTCTGCTAATATTTGGTGGACTGTTACCTCAAAACAATATGCGCTGCTCCACATCATGGTCTAACTATATATGAAGTTTCAGCTTGATTGGATGTAAAATGTAGGAGGAGTTAACCAGAAATGAAAAGTTTACAGAAATTTTCTAAGGGGCATAACTCTGCAAACATTTGGTGGACTGTAACCCCGAAACAATATGCGCTGTGCCACATCATGGTCTAACTATATACCAAGTTTCAACTTGATCGGATGTAAACAGTAGGAGGAGTTAGCCGGAAACGAAAAAGTTTACGGACGGACGGACGCCATACCCCGTAACATAATACGTCCCGTTTTTCAAACGGGCGTATAAAAATGGGATGACGCACAATGGAGAGATTCTGCTCAAACAAATTCTTTAATTGTACCTCACCTTCCCCAAGAAAAGATAGGTGCATTTACATAATGAACTCTCGTTACAAAGACAGCCTTTGTTCCCAAAGATGTTGCCATTAAAATGAAATGATCTGTTGTAAAGAATCCTTAATGGACAGAATATGTAAGAAAGACCTTTTTTTATTCTTATTTTCTCATAGAACACACGTTTTGGATATTTGTTAGAATTGCCCCAGTGCGGCGACTCTAACAAATATCCAAAACATGTGTTGCTTGAAGCTTTAATGCAATATTCTTGTACAATTTCTCATTAACTGTCACCTCTTGAGCGAAGGTTTCGTGACATTCAAAATGTCATTATAACGAATTTTGTCGTTGTATCAAGTGTCGGTGTAAAAAGGGTAGACTATATTTTCAAGTCAGAGTCATTTCCCTTGAAGCTGAATACATTCCCTATAATAGCTAAACATGATCCTATTCACGATAAATTCTGCAAGTAAAGTTGTGCTGGGAAAAAACAATTATCCTAAATTTCATCAATATCTAAATATAGCGTCAGACAAGATGATAATTGAAGTGATATTTTAGAGTCGACTCCTGTTATCTCGAAGTCCAAGGGACTCTGTGAAATACTTTGAGATATCCATTCCTCAACATATCAGATTTGCAGCATTGAGTAAAAAATAAACTGAAATAACCACATTCCACAAATGAATATGTAATTAAGACTCCTGAAGTTATAGATCTATTGAAAGTACAATGGAAGAGAGGAGAAATTGCTCCTTTAGAACAATTTCTCCTCTTTTCCACAATATTTTGTTACCTGATGTTACATTTCCATGTTAAAACAGGGACCGTATTTTCGCTGAGATAAGCATTTATTCGAGATAAGCAAGGTAACGAGAGTTGAGTGTACATTGCTTTTTTTTTTTTTTTTTTTTTTTTTTGATATTAGCTATTCATGAGGGTACTAAGGAGTCCTATGAGTACCCCAAAAAATCAGACGAGATGCAAAAAAAAAAATTTTTTTTTTTTCTGAATATTCCCTTTATCTGGTTTGATACCATATTACTGATTTTGACATAGCTCCAGATAACAGGAGTACCCAGACAAACATTTTTCTTATTTATCCATAAAAATGTGCATTGTGGGTACTCATTAGAAGTGCCTCAGTGAGCACTTCTAATGAGTACCCGAAGCATAATCTTTTATGGAGAAATATGACTACATCAACATTTTTTGAGCGATAATACCACCTTATCTGGAGCTGTGTAGAAAGCCATTTAAATACCTGTATAATAATATCATATAGCCTAACTAAATCCTGAGGTTTTGTTATCTTTCGTCCCTCTTCTACCAGTCCTCCAGGGAGATAATTCTTTAAGTTCTCTATCAGAAGAAGGTTTCTCTCAATGGTTTTACTCAGTTTGATATATGAAAGGTAACTATGAAGATAATGCTGGTTTGATATTTTTCCTTCAACTTGCTGTCCTCGCTGAGCTGTTTTAAAATTCTGAAATGAACAAGAAGAATTGTCAGAAATAAATGAAACCAGTTTCCTAAGAAACAGTTGTTCTTCTGTTTTTTTTGTTGCTTTTTTGTTTAAAAGGAGAGGCAAGTGAAAGGAAGAGGTTCATTTTATACTAGACATAGCTGTATTTTGAGTTGATTTGCCCTTACCTGCAATGCTCTACCCCATTCTACCCTAACCTACCTTCTGTTACCCCACCCTACCCTATCCAGGCAGGATAGAAGAGCAGGGAAGGGTAAGAACAGTAGTAGGTCTAGGAGTAGTGGATCAGGTGGGGTCGTGTAGGGTTGGGTATGGGGTAGGGTGGGGGAGGAGGAGGGGAGGGGGGGTTATGAGGGATGGGGTGGAATATGGTGTGGTAACAATATTGTTGCAGTGTTGACTAAAGAGGGTGTGATTTCGCCAGATTAATAGACAGACTGGAATCATTTTTGATGGGGCAATTCTAATGGGTACACACAACATACAATTTCATAACAAAATAAGAAAAATTCCTTAAATATTTGTTTTCAAGAGCTAGAATTTCGTAGGGACTCAGAAATGAGTTTGAATCAGCCATGGTAATCGAGCCATCTGTGTTCGAGCTATTGAGGTTCGACTGTAGTTTGTTTTGTTTTTTTATTCTTGTCATTTGTAGGTTCATTTGTGATTCCATCAATATTTGTAAATCTACTTCTCAGTGAACAGATGACGGTGATTTGGTATTTTAAATCCTTTTCAACATCATTCAATCATATCAAGATGACTGAAAGGTGAAAGGCTCTGTGCAATGAAGTGCCATAGAGTCATAATTTGAATTGCACCTCCAGCTGGCCAGTGAAGAACTACAATTATGGCTAGAATATCACATTATTTCTAACCTGGTCTTCCAAAAGACTATCTCGAAGCACTTGCTGGGCGTCTATACATTGTTTCAGAATACTCTCATATATGGATATCTTATTATCAATCCCCTCAGTCATCTCCACTTCCTTAGAGCTCTCCTGCAGATTCAGCAGGAATAGTCGTACTGGTTCATTCTTCACTGGTACGGTACGTCCCCGCCAAGTAACCTCAGACAATGTAGCAGCTTGTTTCTCTCTGGTCTGTGACAACAGCATCTGCAGAAGATATAAATTTATGCCTCTTGAAATGATGCTTGTTTTTCCTTTGTTTAAAATCAATGGAAGACACTGTCATCCTGTTGGGGACAGTTTTATACATGCAAAGTCTTTACAGATGAAGAATCCCCTAATTTCAGAATATTTCAAATTAATGATACTGCTGTGATGACAATAATGTTGAAAACCGCATTTGTTTTAGGGAGAAATATTTGGTAATAAATCTAGGATAATCTTTCTCATTTCTCCATAAGAATGTATGTATTTTGTGGGTATTTATTAGCCCAGTACCCAAAACATTTACATGGAGAAATAGGAATGCTTATCTGGATAAAGGTCATTTAGAGTTATGGAGACAGTAAAAAAATGACATAGTAACTTTCTTATCTAAAGTATTGGGACTGTTTGTTTTTTTCTGTGTTGATGTTTTACGGCCCAGTCAACCCAATGAGGTCATGTTGAGCGTGGCAGTGATATTTTTACAAATTTGAAAATGTGAGTCCCAGGACTCGCTAGTCTCAACTTTTATGAGTCCTGATCAGAATTTATGAGTCCCACTTGGAGACTCTCAGAAATCATGCTGTGCGGTTACTGAGAATCGCTGTACTGGATTTAAATATGTTCTGTCTGCTCAAATTCAATGGTGATAAAATGTAATAAAATTAAACAACTAGTTCTAGTGTTTTATATCTTTGTATTACCAAATCCTAGACCTTGACAAGCTGAACACAAGACTAGCACATGGCTTCTAGACTAGAGAACACGCATAAAAAAAAACTGTTAATGGAAATAAGCTCAGTTTGAACTATTCTTTCCAGACTAGAAGTCTGACACCACTGGCACTCACTGAATGTGCTCAAAGTAAGAATGAAAAGTTCAGGAATAGCACAATAAAGGCCTCAGTAGAAGAAGTCTGGCACAGGTTTAAAAAAAAAACTGTTAATACTGATAAGACTCAGCACAGATAGAAAAATGTATGAAGTCAGCCTCAAACTCAGTGGATAGGCTTAAAAGTTTACTTTGAAGTTTTTTTTTCAGTCCATACATTCTTCTATCTTTGGACTTCTTCCACTTCAGCACTGACTTTTTTTTAGCCAGACTGACCAGAATCTGTCGAGCATGACTTTTCAGCAGCCTCCGAGTCTGACTGGGAATTATCTTGGGCCTGGGAATCCTGGGTCTCTGAAACGGGTCCACTTGCGCGATCCTTGTTAAGGAGCGTAAACAGAGTTGGCTGAGTCTTATCAGTATTAATAGTTTTTGTTTTTTTCTTGGGTGGCATCGCTGATTAAGCCTTAAACAATTTAAAATCGGCTTTAAACTGACTCAAGTTACGGCTACGAAACGAGAAACGTCTACTTTTGTTTTCAACACTTGCGCCACTCTTTTCGTAACCCTGTCGCTGATTGGCTGAAAAACGTCCAATCAAAATCCATTTGACTCTCAGTGCGACTGGCACTCAGTAGTCAATATTTTTGCGAATAGTCTCAAAGCCGAAGCAGGGTACCAGTGAGCCGGTGTTATAGTAAACAATTAAGGTGCGGTGAAATCCCATGATAAAAGACCGAACAGGAGTATTTTTTTGGAAACGAGACTCACTACCTGGAAAAAACATGCGTCCGGGGGGCCTCGCGTCTTTTAAAACTTTGCGTCCTTGGCGAATTCTATGCGAGATTCTCGCAGGACGCGCAGGTAAATGAAACACTGGCGTGGTCAATTTACCTAACCACACGTTTACTGGGCAGGCTTAGTCCTCTAAGCGGTTAACCAGTATTGTGCACATTCTTTTACCAGAAACTGCCCTTCTTGAATCAGCGGAAGGGAGAGAATGACTGTAGAAAATATTTCATGATCGATCTCCACGAAAGAATGTTGCAGACCTCGGCGTGGGGTTGAACCCACGACTTCCTGGTCTCCAGTCGGACGCGCATCCAACTGAGCCACCAAAGCCGGCACGGGACTGTTTGTCCCACACAGACAGCTCAATGACTAACCCATTGTAAACTGAATAGACTCTCCCACACTATACATTGGAAGAGTCCAATTTCAATTTTAGGTACACCCGTCTATGAGATTTACATATTCCTAGAGAAAGATGGCTAAACTATTTGCAAACAGTTGAGACTCTGATCAGACACCGCATTCTGCACTGTCTGCCAATTACCCTTTTACGGGTCTCCAGACTACATTGGGTTAACCCATTTTTGTCTAAGGTCACACCAACTGGATTCTGGCAAATAGCACAGACCCAAATCAGACAACACAGTATGTGACATCTGATCAAGATCTGCAAAGTTTGCCGCTGAAACTCAAGGCAACCTGCAGTATTGTAAAACACCACTTTGATAGTTAATAGATTAGTCCTAACTTCTGACAGACTGGGATCATTTTCGGGGAGATGCATCAAGGATTTTAGAGGAATCCATATGCAAAGTTTCAATTCCTCTACTGGTAATAGAGGAGATATGATAATGGGAAAAATCCAAGATGGTCGATGGTGGCCATATTTGTCGAGGGACCAGTACAACTAGACTATTTGGGGAACATCCCAGACAAATTTTAAAAGAATCTGAGGAATGGTCTCAGAGGAAATGCGATAACATGATTGTTCCAGTGTTAAGTATAGGGGAAGTAACAATTTCTAAAATGGCAGTCTGCGGCCATGTTAGTCGATGGACTGGAATCCTTTTTGGGAAGACATATCTAAGGGTTGAGAGGAATCCATACGCATAGTTTCAGTGAGATTCCTCCTCTAGGTAGGATGGAAAAATAAGACCTGTGTGACCAGTAAAGACTCAGATCAGCCTGTACATCCACACAGTATGCCAAGTATCCCTCTTTTGACGATAGCCCGGAGGCTCTAGAAGGCACATGCAATCAGCGAAGACTGATCAGACTGCGTGGATGCGCTGGCTCATCTGAGTTCTTTGCTGATTGCACAAATCATACTGTAGGTTTTGTCATGCGCTGGCTCAAATTAGCTTACATCAAGTTCTGAAGAAAGTTCTCCTCCACCTGCTTCTCGTCTCATCTGCATCAAATCTTGTATTGCGGACTCGTCACCAATATTGTAGGCACAGTATCTGATATTGGGCTCCACTTCTCCCACTCGCTGAAGGTACAAAACTTGCTGATCCTCTGTAAAGGCCTTGGCCAGGTTCTCACAGATTGTCCTGCAAGACAATATTAAAATTTTCTTAACTTTCCACAGCTCTAGTTATTGGGTAGCAGCCATGAAAACATTTTTTGTGGGTACTTATTAGAAGCACCTTGGCTTTAGAGTACAAAGAATATTTTCATGAAGAAACGAGAAATATATCACAATCTTTTGGCTAAAACAAAGCACCCCACCTTATCCAGAGCTTTGCAGACCCATCCAAATGGTGAGTATTCAGAGGAAAATTTTCATTAACTTTACACCAATCCATATCTAGTAGCTGGCATTGCCTTAGAGTTGGAGAGGCAATTCCAATAAGTATAGGCAAGACAGGTTTGGTGCACTATCTAAAATATCTCCACAATCATCACCTTATATGGAGATATATATGTCAGATGCTCACTCCATGTTTATCCGTATCTCTGTAACATAAAAGCATTACAGACCCTGCATAAATTATCCGCCACAACAAACCATGGAGTGAAGATGGGTACATTTGATACAGTTATTCAATAAAGTAAACTCTATTTTTTATGGTTTTCCTCTTAATTTGTCCTGATTTTTATATTCCATTTAAGCAAAATATGTTCAGCGACAAAGTTGTAGCAGGTGGCCTCTGCAAATTTCTTCAAAAAATCCCAACTTCGTACATTTCACAAGCATGCTTCAATTAGATGAGTGTTTTCCATTTTGCAAGATCCATCAATTTATTAAACCATTTCTTGGATAAAAAATGTCTATTTTAGAGGAATATGGAGTCTTTAAGCAGGGACAATAACTCTATTGAAAACAGAAGAAAAATGTTGAGCAATAATCCCAAGCAAGATATTGTCAATATAATTTGTTTTGTTACATTGGTGTAAAAGGAATGTTTAGGTGACTCTATAAAAAAGAAAAACTCCTAACGCATTATGGACAGGTTTTTAAAATAAAGAAGAGAGTAAGAGTTGTCTCTCTTGCATGCGAAACATCTACTGGTCCTCCTCTTCATCCCTACCAAATATAAAAGCAATCCATTGAAGAATAAAGGTAACATATAACTTTGAAAAAAGGTTAACCAAATGGAAAAACCTCGGACGACGCCCACCTGCCCGGACATCGCTATTTTAAAGGACAGTTTTAAAAACCCGTCCAACAAAGTATTCACACAGACGGGCTCAGATCAATATCTGTTTTCAGTTACTTTTAGCAAACTTTTTGCATATTGCATCTGATATGAACAAAACTACATTTATATAATGGGAAAATAATTTTGACTACCATAGACTTACTTCACACTGCTATAGCTCTCTATTGCAGACTTCCAACTTTCTAATTCAAACTCCAGACTACCTCGGATATATGCTCTATATGCCTGAAACATAAGAAGAAACGCTCCAATATTTCATTTTGTGGCCAAGCTGTAAAATATACAGTCGACTCTCGTTATCTCGAATTCCAAGGGACTCTCTGAAATACTTCGAGATATCCGTAGTTCGACATATCAGGTTTGCAGAATTGAGGAAAAAATAATTTGATTAACCACATTTAACAAACTGATAAGTAATTGGACTTTTGAAGTTAGATATATTGAAAATATTGTGTAAAAGAGGAGAAATTGCTCCTTAGGAGCAATTTCTCCTCTTTTCTACAATATTTTCCATCTATTGTTAGGTTTTCATGTATAGGCAGGGACCAGATTTTCACTTCGAGATAAGCGGTTATTCGAGATAAGCAAGGTCGAGATAACGAGAGTCAACTGTACTTATGAGCAATAAAGGGACACAATGCTACATGTATGTGTCAGATTGTGTTGGTTTTCAAACCTTTTCAAAATCTTTATAGGGTTATAACATTCTTAATATTTGGTGTACTGTAACCTCTAAAGACTACACTCTGCTCCTACTCATGGTCTTACTCTCCAATAACTTTTGCCTTGATATCGGTAGAAGAAAAATATAGAAAAAGTTGGCCAGAGGTGAAGTTGTGTGTGAGCTATCTTTAAGTGGAACAACTATCAAAATTTGGTATACTGTAACCTTGAAATAATATATACTGAACCACCTCATAGTCTAACTGCCTACATAGTTTCAAACTCATTTGATGAAAACTATAGATTATCTGACAAGAGTTGTCAGCAGACAGCATAGCTGGCCTGTAATTGGGGTGATACTGGATGTCAGGGTGCTCTTTAGGACCAGCCTGATCTGAGTCTGCACTGTTTGCTTAGGCCTATCTGTCCCAATACTTAAGATTCATTACGGTAAGAGGAAATATTTTGGCATTTTAGCTCTTGACAGGATTTCTTGTGCTATCATATGGTTTGGTCATTTGTCGTTGTGAATTTGATATTATCAGGGATCAATTATAAAATTTCTAAGTCTGTGACCTTGACCTTGAGGTCACAGTCATGGGTGGGGATGATGACAAATAAAACTTTGGACATGTATCTATTATCATTTCAAATATGAACTAAATCTATCGTATGGTTTGGAAAATATGAGCTCTTAAAACACCTTAATATAAAATTTCTAAGTTCTTAACTTTGACCTTGAGGCCATGGGCAAGGGCAGTGAGTATTGCTGAATAAAACTTTGGACCTGTATCTACACTATGGGCCAACTTGATCCAGATCAAGCTGATCATCATGTCAAATACATGTAGGTACATTTTTGTTCATTTCCTTTTGGTTTGCCCATTTTAATCATTGTTGAGGGATCTTTTTTTCCAACCCAAATGACAAAAACCTGGTAAAACTGAGAAATCATCATAAACATGATAAATTTTATTTTGATTCTGATTTTGCTATTTATTTTACCTCCAAAATAACATTTAAATTTTCTACATGGGTTACGACAACTACTAATTTACATTTTTTGGCTAAAATACACTCATGAGGAAGAACTTTCGAATCAATACATTCACACATTTTAGACAAAAAAAAAAAAATACGATATGTGTCATTTTTTTGACATTGTGTTAGTTTAATGCTTTTTAGAACAATTTTTCATGAAAATTGTTTGGCTTGGGGTTTAACAGTCAACACTACTGAGGTCATGTCGTGCCAGTCAGTTTACCTAACTACAGCAGACTTAATTCTATAAGATGCCAACCAATACGTGTGCACATTCTGAAGCCAGAAACTGACAATTGCCCTTCTTGAATAAAACAATAGTAAATTAATGCCCATTATCAAATTTGATTTTGTCTTTTTATGCAGAACCAATATATACATACTTGTCACAACCAATATATACATACTTGTCACAACCAATATATACATACTCATCACAAATACATTTCAGCTGAAACTAATCATCTGAACCGTCTTAGTGGCATTTCTTTTACAAACAAACTAAAAAGATGTCACCTAAGAACTCATTTTACCCTACACAAAATAGAGATTTCTTGGTAACTTGCTGATATGAAAAAAAAAAATATTGTGATACTTATTGTATCTACATATAAGTATCACAATATGTATCAGATCTTGAAGTAGGTGTATCGTTGCAGCCCTATTTATTAGAAGCACATCAGGGAGGTGCTTCTTATAAGTGCCAACAATGTATATTTTTGTGGAGAAAAAAAATACTGTATTCGACCTAATAACCGCACATACCCCTATAAACGCACTTTCAATCAATTTCGTAGTCTTCAAGTTACAGCCCATGTATTTGTACATTTATCTACTTCTTTATAAAAGCATATGTTGTGGGTACTGACAATCAGAAATGAATACCGTGTAAGCATCATAAACAAACCTCTAATTTTTCTTTAAAGTGTGCCCTTTAGTACAAGGTGCTTATTTCACTTATAAAAGGTTTTTCCAGTAAAGCGCACCGTGTGGTAATTAGATCAAATAGGGTACCAGGATTTTGTTTGTGTTGAGGTTTTATGGCCCAGTCAACCCAATGGGGTCATGTTGAGCGCGGTCAGTTTACCTAACCACACGTTTACTGGGCAGACTTAGTCCTCTAAGCGGTTAACCAGTATTGTGCACATTCTTTCGCCAGAAATTGACAACTGCCCTTCTTGAATCAGCAGAAGGGAGAGAATGACCGTAGAAAATATTTCATGATCAATCTCCACGAAAGAATATTGCCGACCTCGGCGGGGGTTGAACCCGCGACCTCCTGGTCTCCAGTCGGACGGCGCATCCAACTGAGCCACCGAGGCCGGCTAGGGTACCAGGATACAGTATCTAGAGTAATAACATACCTGGCTCTCCAATTTAGTCCTAGCATCACATTTCTCATGTTCACACAATGTATACAGCTCTTCAGCATACATTACAGCCTTCTTGAGCCGAGATATCATGTGGAACTTCTTCCGCGGTTCTGTATTTGCTTCTGCCTTCAGTTGCATTGCGTAAGCCCAAGCCCTCTCTGAACAGAACAGTGGCAGGTGTAAATATCTACAACAGAAAATGAACGCAATTTTTCACTTCACATCAATCTGAGAACCCCTTTGAAGCAGATTCATGGATCAACAGATCATTAATTAATAGGACTTTTATACATGTAGCTCCATATGAGAATTATCCAAAATACCGTATTTGACCTTATTACCGCACATACCCCTATAAGCCCACATTCAAGCAAGTCCGTAGTCTTCAGATTACAGGCAGTGTATTTTCTGTCTACTTCTTTATAAAGACTCATTTGAATTGCATCAACAAGTTTATTATTTCTCCATGAAAACATACATGAACATATTTTGGTGGTGAAATAAGAAAAATATCCATATTTTTTCTCTGATAAAAGAATCTTATCTGGAGTTATGATACGCTGACCATAATAACATGAATTTAAAAAAGTCAAACGACTTTCTTCTGGATCCCATTTGTATGTATTGATGTTTTGTCATGTCACGTTGTAAACGGTAATGTTATATGTATACAAATAAAATAAAAGTTAAACTAATAACATGAAACCTATATGTGAATTAGAATACTGCTCTTCATAACAGAATTCTGCACTCCTGAAATTTTCAACTGAAATCATTTTTTTTTTTTTATTTTTGGAGAAAATTCATTTGACTTTTCATGTGAAACATACATGCCTTATTTTTTTCTGAACAAAAAAAAAAAAATCACACAAAAAAATAGAAAATGTCTGCTCCAATTTCATGGCCTTTAGTCAGCATAAACTGACTGGGTTAATATTATGCCATATATCTGGGATAGGGTATTTTGGAAAATAGGCCTAGATAAGAGCGAGTATCAGAACGAGAATCAGGTAAATAGTTTTCTTATTACTCAACAAAAACATGTTGTGGGTACTCATTAGAAGCGCCTCACTGAGGCGCTTCTAATGAGTACCCACAACATGTTTTTGTCAAGAAATAAGAAAAATATAGACACTTTTTGGTTGAAAAAAGCACCTTATCAAGAGCTATGCTGAAGAGCACTGAACTTGCCATATGCAGACTATGAACCAGTGATTTTTTTTTTTTTTTGTGTTGGGGTTTAACGACACGTCAACCCTTGTGGGTCATTTTGTGTCGTCTCCCAGAGAAAGGGAGAAAAGAGATAGAAGAGATAGTAGAAGAGATGAAAGAGAGGAACAGGGAAGAAAGAGGAACAGGAATGAAAGAGAAGAAACAGAAGAAATAAAAACATTCCCCCTCTACCTTTACCTACTACAAGGATAGCAAGCCTTGCCCAACTGTAAGCCAATATCAGTTGGACGCCCCGGTGACACAAGATACATGTCACCTTCGCACCACCCGACCACCCCCATGAACCAGTGAAGAACTCCAAATCTGTTTACATAAGAAATTTGCCTAGCCTTCCCAAACAATAAAAGATTTACATGTATATCTTAATCTGGTCTCTCAGACACTGTGAAATACACGTCTCTTAGATACATCATTAAAATTTGTCTAGACTGGATAGAAATGGTAAAGAATTTCAAGTACATTCATTTGACTAACTTTGAGACAATGGCAAAGTTTTTGATCATGATGTTTTGGTGTTTTACATTTCTTTAACCCTTAAGATAACAAACCCAACAATTGTCGTCTGCTTTGTCTTCTGCCAGTTACTTTAAAAGTCATTGTTGCAAACAGTGTGGACCCAGATCAGACTGGGTCCACACTGTTTGCCTATAATCTGTTAACATATTAGAACTAAATTTGGCCTTAAAAATTAGACCTCCTGGGGAAGATCCCAGACAAGTTAAAAAAAACAAAAAAACAATGGTCACGGAGGAGATGCAATAACAAGATTGTAACAATGGTAAGCAAAGGGAAAGTCATGATTTCTAAGATGGTCGTCAGCCACCATATTAATCAATGGATTTGTCTGTGTTGAGGTTTTACGGCCCAGTCAACCCAATGGGGTCATGTGGAGCGCGGTCAGTTTACCTAACCATGTTTACTGGGCAGGCTTAGTCCTCTAAGCGGTTAACCAGTATTGTGCACATTCTTTCGCCAGAAACTGTCAACTGCCCTTCTTGAATCAGCGGAAGGGAGAGAATGACCATAGAAAATATTTCACGATCAATCTCCACGAAAGAATGTTGCCGACCTTGGCGGGGGTTGAACCCGCGACCTCCTGGTCTCCAGTCGGACGGCGCATCCAACTGAGCCACCGAGGCTGGCATATTAATCAATGGACCAACATCATTTTCGCAAAGACATATCTAGGGATTGAAAGGAATCTATTTGCAAAATTTTGATGAAATTCCTCCACTGGTTACAGAGGAGATGTGATAACGACTATAATCCAAGATGGTCGAATGCCCTCTATACATGTTGATGGACCGGATCCCAATTTGGTCATGTGCAACTAGACCACCAGAACTTCCCTGACAAGTTTCGAAAAAAATCTGACCAATGGTCTTAGAGGAGATGTGACAATTAGATTACAACAATGTTAAGTAATGGAGGTCAGGATTTCTAAGACAGTGGCCATAATTTGTTGACGGACTGGAACCAAATTTGGGCTTGCACTAGACAAACAGGGAACATCCCAGACAAGTTTAGAAAAAAATCTGACTAGTGGTCTCAGAGGAGATGCGAGAACGAAAATTGTTTACGGATGGACACAAGGACGGATTGACACGGGCAGTCCCTGTGCGGTATAAGCGGCAGTCCGTGTGTGATAAGCTCTACCTAAGTACAGCTAAGAACTTGTTAAGAATTTTAAGTAGATTTGTTTGACTTATGTCAGACAGTGAGACACTGGCAAAGTTTTGCAAACTCTGCTACACCATACCAAATATATTTTCACGATTTAATGATTCAACTGTAATATGTTTTACCTGACATCTTTGACTGCTTCTACATTTATTTTCTTTGGATTTACCCGTCTTTTGTCTCCCTGAGGAAAGTGGAGAGACTTTCGGATTCTTTTGATACGTCTGGAACAATAGCCTCTGCAAAAAAAACATTATGTATGCTTAGCAAGCTGGGCAAAATTTTCAACAGAATACATAGTGAAATATCTTTCTTTTTTTTCCTAGAAAACAGGATTTGACATTTCAAGCAACTTGTCTCCACTGGAATCAATTTGTATGAAATGTCAAATCCTGTTTTCTGGAAAAAATACATGTATCACCAATATGGCATCAGGCTCTACCCTAATTTTTTTTTATTCAAAAGGTGAGGCAAGTGAAGAGAAGAGATTCTAAATCAATTTCTTTGAAATTATGTGGCCTAGTTGGGATTTGAACTTACAAGCCCTGGATCTGCATTCAAATGTGCTACCAACTGTGCGATGGAGCCCAGCAGGTCTGAGGAGAACATGGAGTCACAGTCACTGCTTTTCAGGCAGGTCACTTGGTGTCACGGGATCTGTGCAAGGTTTAAGTTTGATGTACATATAGGCCAAAGTACAAGGACTTCTTTCTGGAATGTCCACAGACAAAACATATGTAACATGGATGGACATAAGCACTAAATGAGGGTTTTCTTATTGTAAGCAGGCTCTACTGAAATGCCAAAACCTACTTTACGCGAAATATAAGAAAAAATGCATCTTGACATTATTGATATCTACTACCGATATTAGGCCATATTTAAAATTACTTCTGTTTGCCCTCTCCCAGCCTTGTCAGATATTTTTGGGTAGATAGGTATTTTTTTTTTCCTTTTTTAGAAAATTTAATATATAAACTCCACCAGAAATGTCTGTATCGAAGTACACGTCCAAATGAAAATTACCACTTTTTTACATAAATTTAATATATCTGTCTATAATAGAAATATGAAAAGCAGCATTGTTTATACCTGTATCTCTGAAAGTCACCATGCCTAAGACCATGCTGCTGCTGAGCCTCCTTAATAATCTGTAGCACTGGAAAACAAACAGAAAACAGAAATAAAGCAGGAATCTTATTAACCCTAGTCCTGCTGAACCCAAATACGTTCTTTGCAAACTGCGTAGATCTAGATCAGTTGGCTTCTTCAGAAGCCAACTGATCTAGATCTGCACAGTTTGTCATTAAGTATGTGAATTTATATCAACACTCTGGATCAAGTATTCTGATTGGCTGAAAATTAGAAATGGGAGTGGCATCTTAATTTATTCAGCATGACAATGGGTTAAAGGTGAATTAATACACTTGGTAGATTTCCTACCATTTTTACAAAGGAGACAACTTTTTTTGACTTACGGTAAATGTCCTAAAATTTTGAACAAATCATTCAGTCTTCATGAAAACTGCAGGATTGTCTGACAAAACTGGGAAATTTTAGTTTTGTCCTGCAAAAATTTTCGGCCTGTCTGACAGCTGTCCTGCAACACTTTTCAATCGCTGAATTTAATAACAGATATTTTTTCATGTTTTTTTTAAAAATTGTATTTGCTTTTGCCTTCACCTTTTTGGGTAAAAAAGGCACTAAAACATTATCATCTAAACACTAAAATTGTATTTTCTAATCCTAAGTTGTTATCAGTTGAAACTAAAATTTGTCTGCCCTGTAGATTTTCCCTCTGTCCTGAAGAAAATTTCTGTCTGATTGACAGCCGTCCTGTAGCAAGTTTTAGCGAAGACTATTCATTCCAAACTTTTTTGGCGAAAATTTTATTTTTATGCAGTTGTTTCTTCAAATACTTAGTGGAATGACAAACAGTGGAGACCCTGATCACACTGCTCCTTCAGGAGCAGTCTGATCTAGGTCTGCACTGTTTTCAAAGTCATTTTGTCAGAAACCTTGGTGTACAAAATTTTAGGACATGTACCGTATTGTTACCATGTGTCCCTTCTGGGAAGGGGTCTACTTTAAGAGGAAAGAATCTGCTCCCACTTGGAGTAAATTCTATCCTGTTAAAGTTAAATATCTCAGTATTTTTACTGAGACGACTTCGTAGACCATATTTCAAGCTATTCTCAAGAGCAGTAAAACGAGTGTAAATTCAGTGCAAACTAAGCATGGGATTGTTTGCGACTGCGCTATTTACAAGGCTATGGTTCCTAACAAAATACATGGCATGAAATGGGAAAATGGTAGACTACCAAGAATGTTTATTGAGTCAAATGAACTATCCAAGTAGAACAGCTGATTGTTTTCGACAGACAAAATTTGTCGACCACATTTTTTTCAAACCTGTATTATTTTTTTATTCCTTGATATATTTTGATGATTTAAACGACTTTCTCTTTGTCTTGGATGAACATTTAAGGCTGAGTTGTCGTATTTTAGACATAAAAATCATCTGTTATTCTAGTCCGAGTCTTCTCTGACATTTACGTGGCTTTTCTTTGTTTTGATATTTACCACTTATCGTCAAAAATGCAGAATTTCCTTAGTCAGTCTTGGCTGGGTCAGCGCAACTTAGCTATCGAAAATGCAGAATTTCCTCAGTCAGTCTTGGCTGGGCACTTTCAAAGGAAAATTCTGAATATTATCCAGCAGCTAGCAACAGAAAATTTTAAAATACACAAAAGAAACCATTTTCCAATAAATTAATTATTTGTTTCATTGGAAACATGTATAACCTGCATTTTTACTATACCTGTCAAAGTCTACCTTCGTTGCCCAGACTATACATAGTAAAAGCCAATTAGTTATCCCAAAATGTCAATTATTCATTTTCGAAATTCAAGTATTATCATTTTTTGTTTCAGTCATAAAATATTAGTTTAATAATCCTTTGAGGCTATCTACATGACACATTAACTTCCATGTCTTAATTTGGTGAAAATCTTCATTTTAGACAGGACAGGAAAATTAGTTGTTTTCATAATAGGGGTTTCTCTGATGGTAACAAGATGTTTCGCCCCCAAGACGTTTCCACCCTGGTCGTTTCCTCCCCATTTTCCATCCCTAGATGTTTCGCCCCCAAAGCCTAGTCTTTTCGCCCCCCTAGTCGTTTCGCCGTAATAGTATTAGATAGATGGAGGAAGGAATAAAGGAAGGATGGGAGGACGGAGGAAGGAAGGATGGACGGGCGGATAGATAGATAGATAAATAGATAGATAGATAATCGGTGCTGTTTGAAGTCTTTAGTAAATGAATAAAGTATTTGATTGCTACTGTTAATCTTCCTGATTAACCCTTTAAACTGCCGGATTAACGGACGGACAGACGGGCGGATAGATAGATAGATAATCGGTGTTGTTTGAAGTCTTTAGTAAATGAATAACGTATTTGATCGCATTAATCTTCCTGATTAACCCTTTAATCTGCCGGATTAACTCAATTATCGCATATTGTTCCTGTAATTTCAGCTCTATGATGGATGAAAGCCTGTCGACGTCTGTTTTGCCTGCAGAGCCACTGACATTCCACATCTTCGAGAATGGTAGCAAGCGGGGTGGTCGCCTTCTAGTCAGCAGTGACGGCTACAAGTATGGGGTGAAGGTAAGCGTTTTGATATAATAAGTTATTCTTAAAGACATGATGTAAGTTTCAGCTGAGTAGAAACATGCGTTGACCCTAAGTTTTCGGACAGACAGGCATGTGCAAACAATGCATGCCCAGATTATAGCTGCTTTTGGACACATTGGTTATTGTGCAATCCTCCACTCAGTTGTTACAACATGTCAAAATGTTTTATTTCCTGTGTTTCAGAAACAGCTGAAAACTTCCACCGTATGGACCGGCAGCGTTAGAAGTAAGAAGATTCGGTGCTACGCAACAGTGACGCAGAAGGGAAGATACTTCCGACGGGGAAACCAGAACCACGCCCATCCAGCTGATCCTTCGACTCTCAGCACAGTTCAAGTGTCGACAAAGGTTAGTTGTTCATTTCACTCCTCTCATTTTGGCGAGTTTAATCACCATTTTACTTTAAATATATTTATTCAATTATAACTTGTGTTTATTGTAAGCAAAACAGTATAGACCCTGATGAATCCGCACTATTTGCCTGTGTCAGTTTATACATCTACTTCCACGAACGCACGCACACACATACGCTCGCACGCATTCATATGTAAGTAGTTTTATTTTCAAACATTTCAGGTAAAGACTGAGGCGAAGAAACACCTGTTCCAGTCGGCCGGCGAGCTAGTGGAAGAAGCTATGAGAGAGTACGTGGCGCCTGAACAACCCAACACCTGCAATCCGAAGAATCTGACGAGAGCTGCGAACCGTGTTAGAACGAAGATCAGACCACAGGAGCCTAAAGACCTGCAGTTTGAGGTAAGGGTTTGATTTTTTCATATTACTTAGTTAAAGTTTAAATTGCTCTAAGGTTAAAATAATTGTTGGTGTTCGTCCTCCGGAAATAAAACAGTAACTGTAAATGTGACTATTCTGTAATTTCTTACTCTATAGATTCTATATACATGTATTTTATTGTTAAACATTGCAGGTGAACCAGGATTATCTCCAGTGTGAAGAATTCCTCGTCGCTGACCTCCACGTGGACCGAGAACGACACCTTGTATTTTCGTCGCCAGAGCAACTGCGTCTACTGAAGCAGACTAAACGCTGGTTTATAGATGGAACATTCCAGGTAAATAGTTTTCTGATACATATTTGTTAGAAACATTCGTACAGTCATATTTGAAAGAATATTTAAATAAAAACCTACAACAACAAAAGAACTACTGTTTCAAAATTTGGTGCGATGATCAGGATCCAAACGCTGCCTATCAATTCATGTTTTAAACATATTGCTTTTGTTTTGTTTTATCTATCATAACATTATTTTTTTCAGGTGCTTGGTGATCCTTTCAGATCGGGACAGCTGATGTCGATCCACGGGTTTGTCAACAGAGATGGTGCCGAGAAGCAAGTACCGTTGGCATTCGTGCTGATGTCTAGGCGACGCAAAGAAGATTATGTTCAGGTAATGTTCTAATAGTTTTTACCCATGTTTGATAATAAAAAAAACATGATACATTCAATTACAACCGGACACCCCTAAATTTTATAGTAAACTCATCCAAATGATGATTATTGCGGAGAGTACGATATGGTATAATATTTATTTTGTATGCTTATTTGTTTTTTGTTGTTGTTTTTTTATCTAGGTTCTACGCAAGTTGGTGGACGCTCTTGGAGATGTCGTGGTTGAATGTTTCGTCCTCGATTTCGAGCCGGGTAAGTCTTAATGCAATCTTTTTGTTTAATGATTCTATACCATTAGTAACCAAGTTAAAAACATTCACGACAGAATTTCGTTTCGCATATCTGTAACAAATACGCGTGTATACTCATGTATTTCTACGGTTTTGAGTTTATGTGCCGATACATGTATATTGCTGGGATGTGTTAATTATATTTTCTTTCTCTTTTCAGCTGCCTGGCTTGCCGTCAGGCACGTCTTTCCGAGGGTGGCAGTGGAAGGTTGCGTCTTTCACTGGACCCAGGCCATGTGGAGACCTTGACCTTGGGTTGAAACCTGCCTACAGCCAGCGGAACAGCATCTACAACTACATCCGACGTTGCTCTTTTGAGTTTCAAAATGCATTTTTATTTGAAATGGGTCTCATTCAGGATGCTCAGACTCAGATGCTTCCCGATCAGAGGTATACATGTGTTGTGTACATACGAACCAGCTTCATGCATCTCCAACAATATCAGATAATTCTAATTACATTTAAACGGATAAACGAACATTATTAAACACTTTTCAGTAGCATTTACCTAACCTGAAACGCAAATAAGATATTGGGGGCGAAACGACCAGGGGGGAAACGTCTAGGGGGGCGAAATGACTAGGGGGGGCGAAACGACCAGGGGGGAAACGACTTGGGGGCGAAACAACTAGGGGGAGGAAAACGGTTTGGGGGCGAAACATCCCGGATTCACTCTGATGTTAGTGGCAAATATCAATACAAAGAAAAAGTCACTCTACTATCAGAGAAGACTTGGAATTACTGTTATTCCTACATTTAGTCGATGAACAACCAGTTTAAAAAACAATTGATTGCCTAGCCTGCAAATCCCCAAAACTAATAGGCGCTAAGCAAAGATTTAGTTGTTATAGTGTGTTGTGAATGAAGTGAGCTCTATGGTAGAGAATTATGATCGTGGAACAGTAATATACGATATATACTTTCAGCAGAAATCACTCTGGCCAATTCTTCTGTTTTCTTCCTGGAAGTTGGCAGAACTGAGGCGATTATACAGCTATTCACAAAATTTGGGTCTCACTTATAAGCATCAAGAAACAAGTGTCAATAAGTGTCACGAACATATTTTGCTTATTACTTCTACCCTGTATATATGTAAATCAGTAATTTTTTTTATTACTGATTTACAAATATTTTTATTTATTGATATTCATTCTTTAATGATGCTATGAAGGACTTTCGAAGAGATTATACAGATAGGTCTGTGCTGTGCTATATGAACTATTTCAAAATGTGTATACTTTCTTGTAATCCTTGCGCAGACTACAAGCTGTAATGTTATTTTATCATGTTACACAGATGTTTGCAAGTTGAAGAGATAAAGTGATATTCTCAAGGAATAAATGAAAATTATTTGCAACTTAACAGCCTCAGTCATTTTATCATTTCATCAAATTTTACCTTCTACAGTGAATATGTTTGCTACTTGTACATCGTCGGCAGAATTAGGAGAAATTTGCGTTTCGTCATTACACATGTTCTCTTCGGCCGCCATCTTGACACGACTACTTCCCTCCTCGACTGGTTTCCGGGTAGAAATACTATTTCGTAACCGATAAGGTTCGACCTATTTACAAAGAAACCGAAACAAGATTAGCTTTAAAAAATAGGCTTGGCTTTCCGTAACACTGTGTACTAGTAAAGTAGTCTGTGCGATATATATATCCTTATATATAATGTTTAGTATTGCTTTTGATGGTTCAGGGGACAACACTAAAAAAAAAAAAAAAAAAAAAAAAAATATCAGGATATCAACCTCTGCCACCTAAATGATTTAAAATGACCGCCCCGTCAAAATAGATACATGTCCTAAAAAATACTGCTCTTTTCCCAGCACGTCAATAACCCAAGTTTGTAAAATATGATGATTCTTCATCATCATCATCATCATCATCATCATCTTCTTCTTCTTCTTCTTCTTCTTCTTCTTCTTCTTCTTCTTTGCAGCTCTTCTCGGTTAATATGTCGGTTATTGCAGTTGTGCTGTGCTGTGTCTTGTCATTGTTTATTCTTCATCTCTTCTTCTTTCGCTGCCTGGAAAAGCTGTGATTTGCGCCTGTGGTCTGTCCTGGTTTCAAGTACTTTATGTTTTGGTTACAAAAAACATCCTGGGTTATATATGCAGCCAGCCCTCTTTAAACCAACACTCGGTACTCGATATAGTGTTGTGTCACGAAAACTTACCCATATAATTTTGACCCCTTAAACTCCACTTTTATATAGTAAAACTGTGGTTTACAGGGTATACATTATTTTTCTTATGACTGCTCAAAAACATAGATTGTGGGGACTCGTTAGAACCGCCTAGGTGAGGCGGTTCTAACGCATACACACATTCTATGTTTTTGAGCAGAAATAAGAAAAATATTAGATTTTTTATCTGAAAGCTTTCAGCTTTTGGTGGTGAAATTTTCAACATATATAGGCGTGTTTCCGTATTGGTTTATTTTATTTTATTTATTTTTTTATCTCTTCTTCTTTCGATGTCTCGAAAAGACTGTAGTCTGTACTGGTTTACTTTATATTTTGGTTACAGAAACATTTCTCCAATATCCACCAGGACTACAAATGCTTGCAGTCAACCCTCTTTAAACGACAAAAATAATAATGATAATCTGAATGAAAAGAAGCCTTCGCTCAAGAGATGACAATTAATCAGAAATTAATACCTCAAAAAATATGTTTAGGATATTTGTTAGCATTCTAACAAATGTTCCGAACATATGTTCTTTGTGGAATTAAGAATAAAACAAAGCCTTTCTTGCATATCATTCTGCTCATTCTTTACAACAGCAAATTCATTTTAATGATAATATCTTTGGGAACAAATATTGTCGTTGTAACAAAGGTTCGTTGTACCGAACAGAACCCCATTTGTGAATTAAAATGTTTCATGAAATAAGTATATAAGATGGCTGCTTTCTTTCTTTCTTTCTTTCTTTCTTGGAGTAAATAACTTAAACCGTTCATGGTTTAGTGCGCACAACTACGATTTTCACATTCATTACGAAAACATACCTATATAATTTTGACCCCCTTAAACCCCACTTTTATATAGTAAAACTGGGGTTTACAGGGGTATACATTATTTTTGTTATTTCTGCTCAATTACATAGATTGTGGGTACTCGTTAGAACCGCCTCGACGAGGCGGTTCTAACGAGTACCCACAATCTATGTTTTGAGCAGAAATATGAAAAATATCAGATCTTTTTTATCTGAAAAGTTGCCATTTTTTGGTGGTAAAATTTTCAATATATTTGAATAGGCGTGTTTCCGTAATGTCTTGTGCACTTGGTATATAAAGGCAACCAACTGAAACCGTTCCATGTGTGGTTATTGCCTGGCGTCTTAAAACAAGTCACACGCGAAAATTCCTTGGATGGCATGGCAGTCCAGATGCTTTTACGGGGATGATCTCAAGCCATCGTTGCCAGAAACTTGCAAATGAGTCGATCGACTATAGTTTGCTTTTACCGGCGTCCAATGCAAACAGTAACAACAAACGACTTCAGGCATTACGTCAAGTACATGTAACCCATATGAAGTGAGACATTTTCTAGGCCCGAACCTGTTCCATTAGCACCATTTGCAAGTATGATATTAATACAGTGTATCGTTTTTGGCATCGAAACGTTAACTCAAGCCGTCCCCGCCCCATCCCCCCTCCCTGTGCAGGAAGAGCCAGCCCCTATGCAGGTTAAAATTAGGGTGACAAACTCACATTTGTCTACGGCTTTCTTTCGAGTCTCACTTTTATCATTTGATTATTTATATTTCACGTTGCTATACAGTCGAACCTCAATAGCTCGAACACCGATGCCTCGTTTAAAATGGCTAATTCGAACTCGTTTTTGAGTCCCTAAAAATTCTTTTGATAGCCTAAGAAAACAAATATCTAGGATTTTTTTCTTATTTTATCACGAAGTTGTATGTTGTGTATACTTATTAGAATCGCCTCATCGAGGCGATTCTAATGGATACACTAACATACCATTTTTTTTTATAGAGTATCAAAAAGAATTCCCTAAATTATCATCATTTGCTTCCTGACTTTGCGTCATGATTAACCCTCAGTGGCTTGAACTACCCATGTCTCGAATAAATTGCTATGGTCCCAAAGATGTTCAAACCATTGAGGTTTTACTGTTTTCCGTGTTGGTATACTGAAATACGAGTAAATATAAACGAAAAAAAAAAAAAAAAAAAAAAAAAAAAAAAAAAATATATATATATATATATATATATATATATATATATATATATATATATATATATATATATATATATATATATATATATATATATATATATATATATATATATATATTGTTTGAACTAAAAGTTTGATTGCACATTTTACCAGACAGCTCTGACTGGGTCATATTTGGAGTTAATGGACTTCGACAAAACTATTGATCCCGTTAGAAGTTAAGTAAAAAATAAATTAATGTTGATAATTGAATGTTGGAGATGAACATCGATAAATCTATGCACACACATTATACACATTTACATATTAATTTGTTCAGCTTTTAGAAAGGCCGTGATTTGAATTGATATTTGATCGTTCCATTTGTGACATGCAAAGGGGTACCGCATTTACCTTCACTTCTGGGACTATATTTAATAATGATCGGGGATGGGTGGAGGTGGGGGTGGGGTTAGGACGGGACATTGTTCTACAAATCTGATAGATTTTTGAACATGAAATGCAATGCGTCTGATATGTTGATAATACGGAGCCGTGCGGATTTCTATGGGTCTATGCATTTTGAATCATAAGAAAATATACTGAAGATAATGTACCTTTTCAACCAGTGGAGTATTATCTGCAGTATTATGCGGATCGACAAAATGATTGTTGTGGTTCCAACTAGTATACAGTGAAAACTCGATTGCTCGTTTAACATGAATGATTCGAACTCGTATTTTGAGTCCCTAAGAAATTCTTCCGATAGCTCCAGAAAACAAATACATAGGGGAATTTTCTTATTTTATCATGAAATTGTAATGAGAACATTCAACATACCATTATTATAAAGAAGCTCAAAAAGACTTCTCTAAATTAGTAGCATTTGCTTCCTGACCTGGCGCCACGATTAACCACGAGTGGCTCGAACTACCCATGTCTCGAATAAATTTCCATGGTCCCAAAGGTGTACGAGCCATTGTAGTTTTACTGTAGTTAAATCATTCGAATGTTCAATTAAGGGGACAGGATAGACTCAGGAGATTGTCCGCCATCTTTTTACAAGGGATGTAATTTTGTGACTTCCTGTTTGCATTCCTGTACATCAGTGCATTTCAGAAAAGGGGATTACTCTAAAAGGAAAGACTTTTACTCTTCCTTTCATAATAAACCTTTTTTTTTTTTTTTTTTTTTCAGAAGTAAAGCCCTTCTGGAAAGTGGTATGTTCTAAAAGGAAAGAACTTGCTTCCCACATTTCTTTCCCTTTACAGTAAAGCTCCATTCAGAAAGGCTTGGGAGGAAATTTTTTTCTTTTTAGAGTAGACCCCTTTACATAATGGGGTCAAAACAAATTTGACAGAGCTACCTCCCTTGAATGTGTATCATGTCTCCTTAATCATATAGGATATCGGTCGTTTACGTGTGCGAAAAGTGGGCTAGTGGTTAATGCTCTCGACTTACAAGCGGAAGGTCGTGGATTTAAATACCGCTCGGGTCGAGCTAATTTTCAGGATCCAGGTGTTCAAATCTAACGATGTCGTTAGTTAACGTATCGTTAAAATGTGATCATTAAATATGACATATACGCTAACATTTTTGCTGACAAAAATGTGAGTAGCTTTTGCAAAAGCTACTTACATTTTTCAGCAAATATACCTGTGATTTAGATATTTTACTTACTAGAACAGCTAACATTTTGACCACTTACGAGATTAAGCTAACAATACCTTAGACAACTGGGCCCAGGCCATTTGTACACTTAACGCATACTCGACGTTTCCTGGTTGGGGTATAAAATGGACATGGAGGCGCTTAGTGATATAGCACCAAGTGTGCCTGGATAATCCATAAAAGTAGGGCTGTACAAACCCATATACGAGACATAACACATCGACTCTGCCTGCATGTGCTTCGGGTGCCTGGTAGCGTTACAAATCTGCACAACAGCAATCCATGCAAAAATTACATGTTTCACCGAAAAGGTAAACCTCGATCACTTGTAAAATTTGGTAGATCCGTCCTCAGACTAAGTATTGGCTCTGTCCTCAATCTGTTTCAGATGCTTGGCGCCTGACTACAGTGGGTCAGTGTCTGTGGTGGGGTCATTGTGGTCTTGTTTGTTTGTGTTTTCTCATGTTCTGGCTTCAGATCGTCATTGACCCCTTTACTTTGTTTCATCACAGTGTGTTTGATTATACATGTATGTTTCACTTTAATGTTTCACAGATGGGGAAGAGAACTCATATGCGTACCAAACATATATTTGTAATTTGATGCTACATCAGAATTAAGGGTGAGGTTTCACGCGAGTAAAACTGGTTTAAGCCCCGCCCGACGCCCCCACACCCCACCCCCCCTCAACCAGTATTCATCCTAGTGACCGTTCTAAGACGGTTCCTCTATTGCAGTTCTTCTTTGTTGTGCGTCTGTGATTTTATATGTGGCGTTTGTTTTGTCATTATTTCTTCCTCATCTCTCCTTCTTTTTGCACCTCTGTAAGGTTGTGCTTCGTGACTGTGGCGTTTCCTGGGTATCATCACATATTTTTGTTAAAGACCTATAATACAACAATTATTTTATCGATTCGCATATTTAAATTTGTTATCATTGGAAAGCGCAATTTATCGCTTATTGAACTTGAAAAGTACTATGGCCTTCGAAAAGGCTACTTAAAATATTATTCCTTCATATTTAAGAATATTTAAATGTAACTAGATCACTCGTACATTCATAGTGAGGAGGTATACGGCGGATAATTATGGCTTATAATTGTAGCTCGCTATGAAAAAAAACAACAACAAAAAACCAACAACAAAGTCACGACATATTTTTATCTTGTGTGGTCGGTATACATCCAAAGAAACACACGGCACGATCAGGGTTTCGCTGTATACGGTTTCTTTATCTAGTCGGCGAACAGCGAAACTCCTGAACAGCCTGTATTTGCATAGGCTGCCCAGGTGCTTCGCTGTTTGAATATGTGGAAAAGTTTGGTTTTCCCAAAATCATTAAATTATAATTATTACTCATCTGAATAGGATCTTGTTTAGAGTTTACGAATAACTTAGAGAACAACTGTGAAAGTTAAAGGTATCGTTTTTACGCATGTGTTGTATTTTACTTTGTACGTTTTTATTATACGTTGAAATAGGTTTAACCCATTGTAGTCTGGAGACGCCTAAAAGGTATATGGCAAACAATGCAGACCCAGATCAGACGCCGCATTCTGCGGCGTCTGATCAGGGTCCCCACTGTTTGCAAAGAATTTAGCCATTTTTCTCTAGGAATATCTAAATCTCATAGCCTGACATACCAAAAATTGAAAATGGACTCTTACAATATGTAGTGTGGGAGAGTCTATTCAGTCTACAATGGGTTAAGAGAGACAAGGAACGAGTCGGATTAATTCACAGGGTTTTGTTGTCAAGTTCGTGGCCTTATTGTTGTGTTGGATGGATTCCGTCTGTCATGGTGATCATCTCGTTGGAGAATAGGTTGCTGGTTGCTGGTTGCTTTGCTGTTCCTTGGTTTGTAACATGTGTGCTGTCTGTCATAGTTTATTTCTTCTTCATCTTGGCTTCATCGGTAGATCATGTTTCGTGTGTGGCTCTGCTCTTCCTGGACATCTTCTCTAGTATTGTTACAGGAGAAGGGATTTAATACAATTTGAAACGTATAATGTCATGGTCTCAGAGTGTCTATCTGAACATCCGTTTAAAACATAATATTGTACATTATACATGTGCTTTGTAAGTTTTCATTTTTTCAACCATATTCAACCACGAAGCTGCCTGTATAATTTATCATTTGCAACCATGTTTAGCCAAGAAGCTGCATGTGTACTTTGTAATTTGTCATTTTCAACACTGTTCAGCCATGAACCACCTGTGTAGTTTGTAACTTTTCACTTTTTTTTTCTCAACATTTCTTTAACCAAGAAGCTGCCTGTGTACTTTGTAATTTGTCATTTTTTCAACAAAGCTGCCTGTATAATTGATCATTATCAACCATGTTTAGCCAAGAAGCTGCCTGTGTACTTTGTAATTTGTCATTTTCAACAATGTTCAGCCATGAACCGCCTTTAGTTTGTAACTTTTCACTTTTTTTTCTCAACATTTCTTTAACCAAGAAACAGCCTGTGCACTTTGTAATTTGTCATTTTCAACATTGTTTAACCATGAAGCTGGCCTTGTACTTTGTAATTTGTCATTTTTCAACAATGTTTAAAACTTGAAGCTGCCAGTGAACTTTGTACTTTGTAATTTGTCATTTTGTTTCAACAATGATTAACCACGAAGCTGCCTGTGTACTTTGTATTTTTTTTTTCGTTTTTCAACAATGTTTAACCAAAAAGCTGCCAGTGAACTTTGTAATTTGTCATTTTTCAACAAAGTTGAACCATAAAACTGTCCGTGTACTTTATAATTTTTCATTTTTTAACAATGTTTAACCATAAAGCTGCCCGTGTACTTTGTAATTTGTCATTTTTAACAACGTTTATCCAGGAGGCTGCCAGTGTAATGTGTACTTTATAATTTGTCATTTTTCAAAAAATGTTTAGCCATGAAGCTGCCAATGTACTTTGTACTTTGTCATTTTGTTTCAACAATGATTAACCGCGAAGCTGCCGGTGTACTTTGTAGTTTTTCATTTTATCAACAATGTTTAATTACGAAGCAGTCTGTGTACTTTGTAATTTGTCAATTTTTAAAAATGTTTAATCACGAAGCTGCCTGTTGTTGACCGATAGTGTTACCCAGAATCCTCAATGGTACATGCAGATGCAAATGATGTTAAATCAAAATGATTTTAACTCCGAGTCCATTCACGGTTTCTTCGCTTCACTTCATTTTCAGTCCCGTAACCCTGTCGGTCGGTGGGGCATCGTTGATAACTAAAATTGTTTCATGACGAAAACTCGCCTATTCAAATTGAAAATTTTATCACCAAAAAAATGAAAATTTTCAGGTAAAAATTCGGATATTTTTTCATATTTCTGCTCAAAACATAGATTGTGGGTACTCGTTAGAACCGCCTCGGTGGGGCGGTTCTAACGAGTACCCACAATCTATGTTTTGAACAGAAATAAGGAAAATAATGTATACCCCTGTAAACCCCAGTTTTACTATATAAAAGTGGGGTTTAAGGGGGTCAAAATTATATAGGTATGTTTTAGTGATGTTCTCAATTTTGATCTGGTTTCAACTGCCCTTTGAGAACTTGCGAAGCTAAGACCGGCCCAATTCCATCTTTTCTTTTCTTCCTGTCCCTTCTTCTTGTCTTGCAGAATTGTCTTTGCCATGCCATAGGAAAACATGTGATGTGACAATGCTACCTGGGTTTTCCTTTCTTGACCTTGGTAAGGAGTTCATCAAGACATCTCGGGTTTGCTGGCGTACTATTGATGATGTGTTCTAAGTGTGTTCAGTAGTTTGCGATAGTATCTCATTTCCAAGGCCTGGTTTTATTTCTCGAGTTCAGCAGTCAAAGGCCAATCTCACAGTCTTATAGGAATGTTAATGTATCCAGTGAGCGTATCAATTCAATTTTGAAGGTAGCATGATGTTCTTGTCATATTAGTGTTTATATCGCATTGGAATTTTCTATTAATGTACTAAAGTATATACCTCGGGAAATATTTTCACCTTAATAGTCAGTATTACCACGACCGACATAATCCTTCCAAGTTTAGTTCTTTCTTCTTTATACAGTTTCGCAAAACGGATAGTATTAATTATAACAACCTTCATAATGAATATAGGTAGAAATAAAACACGTTTTCAGCATCTGTTTCTGATGACTGGATAGACATGACTGTTTTCTGCCAATTAGTATTTTATGCTAACAGGAAGTTTCTTACCCTCTATTTGAATCCTTTTAAACATTGTGTTACTCTTAAAGGAAAGAATTTGCTCCCAAAGGGAGCGAATTTCCTCCCAAATGGAAAACCCAGTGAAAAATTGGACAGTTGCTTTTATGTCAATCGTTATCCTTTCTCATTAAGAGCGTACATACAGGTACGTGTACAGGAAGTCTGCAATCTGAAAAAGTCTATTAGAGAAATGCAAATTAAAGACTTATTCAGAGTGCTTGAATGCGCAGACTAATTTGGGCCTTCGCTGTTCGCATATGCGTTTTACGTCACCTTTGACCTAAAGGATCCTTTTTTTGTATGATGTTGCTCCGAAATTATTATGATTCGTTAATTTGCTTATCTCGACTGATCCATAATGCTTGTGTGTGTTCGTTTGAAAAATAAAAATCACACAGATACCACTGCTTCTCTGAGATCATGGACCTGTTTCCAACTTCAGTGGATATAAGTTGTCCATTACGAAAACATGCCTATTCAAATATACTGAAAATTTTACCAACAAAAAATGAAAATTTTCAGATAAAAAATTCTGATATTTTTCATATTTCTGCTCAAAACATAGATTGTGGGTACTCGACGAGGCGGTTCTAACGAGTACCCACAATCTATGTTTTTGAGCAGAAATAAGAACAATAATGTATACCCCTGTAAACCCCAGTTTTACTATATGATGCTAGCTCTGGTTGTCAGGACAAACGGTTGTGTGTTGTTCAAAGATAACTACCCGTATTGATACACCTGTGATCCTATTATATCGCATTTGAGTAGGTAGTTTGAAGTGGCTGGAGTAAAACTTGAACTAATCTTTGCTTGAATTGCTCTGTCGATTTATCTAATACCATGTATACTTGACATTTTAAGATTGCAATATATAAGCGATTAACTCGAAGAAGGGGCCTGTGTCAGACAACATTTTCTCTTAAAATATTAGTTCGATGTAAGGAAAGATATTGTTTTGCGATGAGATTCATAATTTGATGCATGTTTTGATTGTGTTGGGGTTTAACGACATGTCAACCCTTGAGGGTCATTTTGTGTCGTCTCCCAGAGAAAGGGAGAAAAGAGATAGAAGAGAGAGTAGAGGAGATGAAAGAGAGGGACAGGGAAGAAAGAGGAACAGGAATGAAAGTGAAGAAACAGAAGAAATAAAAACATTCCCCCTATACCCTTACCCACTACAAGGATAGCAGGCCTTGCCCAACTGTAAGCCAATATCAGTTGGACGCCCCAGTGAGCACGTTACTTCTTTACTTGCTCCGAATAATTTCTCAAAACTATGCATCACTGCGTGTCTCTGTCTATTATAATTTCAGTCTACAACTATTTGCCTACAGAAATAGTTAAAATATGCTTGTTCACCCATCTGTAGAAATTCAGCTTCAGTTTTCAGTCTGAGGTACCCTCAGACTACTGCATTACCAAATTCTGCATTGCAAAACTAAACTATGTATCGTCACTGGCGTTTAAAATTTCTGACAGTTTTGAATTATTACGTGTCTCTGTTATACTTCAATCAACAATTATAAATTATTAAACAAATGCTTGTCCACACGTCATTAGGTAAAATGGTTCCGAAAAGAGGTACCCATAGACTACTGCATTATGAATTTAAACTGGCACCAAAACGTTGCACAATAGAATTGTGTTTGAAGACAAAACAGATGCACCCCCGCCACCCCCCACCTCCAACAAAACAGATGTCCCCCACCTCCAACATTATAAGTTACATATCGACCTTGAAAACAAGGTCAAGTTCATTAAAATCTAACTAACTTGAAAGCATGTCATAATAACATAGCCATGCAAGCTTAACGAAAATCCACATGTCCGTTAAAGAGATATCGCACAAATAAGATATCACACCAACGCTGACGAACTAAAGAAGACCGTATACCCCAGCCACTTTCACCGCCGTTGTGGGGTGGGGACATAATTTTCTTAATGCGCACTCAGAAAGATAAATATACCACTAGAGTCTACTTACGAATAAGTAAAATGATCCCGTGATTCTGGTTAATAAAAGACAGACACTCACAGATATACAGGAAGAAGTACAGTCGACTCTCGTTATCTCTCAAAGTCCAAGGGACTCTTTGAAACACTTCGAAATATCCGTACCGCGACATATCAGATTTGCTGAACTGAGGAAAACATTAAATCGAACAGCCACATTTAACAAAATGAATATGTAATTTAACTCCTGAAGTTAGAGATATATTGAAAATATTTTTTGGGAAAAGAGGAGAAATTGCTCCTTAGGAGCAATTTCTCCTCTTTTCCACAATATTTTGTTACCTGTTGTTAGATTTCCATGTTGACAAGATTTTCACTTCGAGATAAGCGGTTATTCGAGATAAGCGAGGTCGAGATAACGAGAGTCGACTGTATGTGACAATGGACCCTGTTCAAGCAGTTAGAATATAATGAAAAACAACTGATTATTGTTTCAGTGCTAAATTTATCTCACTTAATGATTGTTACATATTCATATGATTTAGCTTTTTCTTGCATATGCCGCTGCATCCATTTTTTGTAAATTTCGAGCATCAAAACCCTAAAAATAACAGGAATGAAATTCAATGTTAAAGTCACGAATAATACCAAATTAACATTTGAAAACATGCTACAACTTTAGTTTGAATGTTCATAGTTACAGCAGTGCATCCATATATGATCGGAAACCATTATCGTTACTAGTGATTTGCAAGAAATGACGCTAGTGATAGGAGTATGTTATAAAAAAAGGGCTACCATCTATGTTTTTGAGCAGAAATAAGAAAAAATAATGTATACCCCTGTAAAGCCCAGTTTTACTGTATAAAAGTGGGGGTTACGAGGATCAAAACTATATAGGCATGTTTTCGTGATGCGTTATCTGTATACCCTTCTGATTTAAATAATTGTAAATTATTGCACATTTATGGCAAACGGAGTCTTCGTTTGTCGTGTATCTAATGTTGATAAAAAACAAGACACTTTACAATTTTGGTACATATTGACATTTCTAGTGCCAGCCCTTATCTGTTCCTGTGTACGCAGGCCCTCCTGACAACCCTTTGATAGTTGTAATATTTGCTTAGTGTTAATCTAATAGCTCTGTGTTGTACCATTTCACCTCGGCTCCAGACGATTGACTTGTTTGATCGGTAAAAACAAAGTTTATACTTGCATTTGTAGATACCCTATTAATACGCTGACTAATAGATCTGTGGCGATTGATGCACTAAAATAAGAACAGTTTCCACAGAGTTAAGTTACTAGGTAATCACTGGGTAGCCTAATGTCATTAATTGTTGTAACATAAGTGCGTGGCATACTATAAAATTACATATACCATCACGAAAACATGTCTATATAATGTTGACCCCCTTAAACCCCACTTTTATATAGTAAAACTTGAATTTACAGGGGTATACGTTATTGTTCTTATTTCTGTTCAAAAATATAAATTGTGGGTACTCGTTAGAACCGCATCGCCGAGTCGGTTCTAACGAGTACCCACAATATATGATTTGAACAGAAATATGAAAAATATCCGAGTTTTTCATAGTTTTGGTGGTAAAATTTTAGGTTTATTTGAATAGGGTTGTTTTTGTAATATGCATTAATTTGCAAGGATACGTTACTTTAATTGCTTTAAAACTGAAATACCAGCTGAAGAGAGATATACTTTGAGTTCCCACTGAATGCACTTGAAGTCCCTAGACATATTGGCCAGCAGACTCGTTCAGTGAATTACGTCGCCACTTATACTGCAGGTTGATAATCGACATATCGTTATTTTTTTTTATTTTATTTTTTTATCTTTCCCTACTTTCCTGGATCTGTTCTAGCCTACGTCTACTGTTTGGACAACTGGGGATTTACTTAAAAAATCAAACCGGGCAAATATCAATAAACTTTTTAATTGAATTTGTGGAAACAGGTGTCAAATACACAATGATCGTTTTGTTTGCACAGGCGACAATTCAATAGATAACAAGTAAGGTACATAAAAGATATTTAGTAATATTTTAGGCGGTGTACTTTTTATTTATAACTGAAAAGCTATCTACAAAGGTATTGATTTGAACTTGTATGTCAACAGATTACAAATGTCTAAGGTTATGAATAAAGTAGATGCCACTTTTTTAACGTTTAAGCAAATAGATAGATAAAAGTTACTCGTAAACAGCCCCAAATGAAATTTGATCTTAGAGACTATGTACTTAACGAATGGTACTGGTTTGGAGGCTTTACGGCCATTTCAATAGCTTTCACGCTAGTTGTGAAAGCTAATATATGGGTATACTTGTACTTTTAAGCAGTCCACGGAAAATAACATTGGACCAGTCCACGGCCTTTCATAAGTAGTTGCGGTCATGGTACCAAAGCCGTAATTCAAAATCATAAATCCATAAACGAATGACGAATCAGAATGTTCAGACCAACAGACATGGACCCCAGAATAAAGGGTGTAATCAGGCGTCCGCGGATAGTAAGCATTACTTGGTAAGCAAGCTTCGCCCACCATGCCCATGGGCCTGAACGAAGGAAATATCGGTAGAAGCGTATGTCCGGGATTTGGGAAGTCTACTTATGGCGCGTCACTGGCAAAAACATCAGAAACAATTCTGGAAACTGCCACATTGTAGGGATTGACTAGATCATGATGTCTCCCATAGAACTTCTTAAGTGTTGCTACCAGTTTGGTTTTTTGATACCCCTGGCTCAACAACATTTGAGTGAGCACTTTCCCACGCTCCATGAAGTCCTGATAACTTGAACAAGTTCTGGCATAACGGATTAACTGTGAAACGTAAACGCCGTATGCTGCTGCAGAAGGGATATTACTGCTCAGGAAAGGAAAGTTAACGATGGGAAAATTGAAGTCATCCCGTTTGTCGTAAAGCCTAGTAGTAAGCTTTCCATTGTCGATGTAGAGATAACAATCCAAGTATGAGGAGGAGGCTGAAGTCTCCGTTATTTCCTTTATTTCAAGTTCACATGGGTAGATGAATTCTAAATACTCTGCAAATTTTGTGTTTTTCAGAGACAATACATCATCTATATATCTGTAGGTGAAATTGAATTGTTGTGCGAGGTGTTTCTTGCCTGCTTGGAGGAGACTTTGTACAAACTCCGCCTCATACGAGTATAAAAACAAGTCGGCAAGTAACGGTGCACAATTAGTACCCATCGGTATGCCGATTGTTTGTTGAAATATCCGACCGCCGAACTCCACAAAAATATTGTCGATTAGATATTCCAGCATCTTAATGACATCTGCATCTGAGTATTTTTGTGGTGCATCAGAGTGATCCCGAATGAAGTATGTGTCTTTGTAGCCAATGACAACATACTGAAATCGACGGTTACCATTCTTGTGGAAGAAACACTGGTTGATAATTGCCTTTAATTTAGATTTCAATTTATCATGAGGAATAGTAGTGTAAAGAGTAGAGAAATCGAAAGATTTTATACTGTTGACGGAATGAAGAGATTGTGCCTTTAGGTTTTCTAAGAGCTCTTTGGAGTTTTTCAGGATCCACATCTGATTAACACCACTTCTGGCATATGCAGTGTCACAATACTTCTGAAGGCCTTCTTTAACTGCGGTTAGTATTCGTGTTAGAATCTGAGAAAGAGGCTTGGTTGAGCACTTAGCTGAACCAGCAATATATCTCTGCATGTACGGATTCTTGTGAAGTTTAGGAATCCAGTACAGTTTGGGAAGGTCAATATCTTCCTCTGGGAGGGAAATTCCAAATGTCAGCATCACCGAATGGTGGTTTTGTAGAATTTCTTCCTTGGACATAGCAGTAAGATTATATGTAGGGTTTCCGGTCATGGTACTCATACCAAGCTCTTCCATTAAGCAGTTTATATAGTGTGTTTTGCAAACAAACACAATGTTGTTAGATGCCTTGTCGGCTGGAACAACGACAAACTTCTCATGGATTTCAGCTAACTCAGCAGCAACATCTTGATCGTCAAACACCGATTCATGTCGGCGAGACATGGTTCTGCTGAGTACTGAGACACGTCTGTTTACCAAGGACATTACCGATTTAACCCATTCAGACAGTGTGTCAACTTCTACGTCCTCTTTCTTGGCCCAGCGTCGTGCATACTCTTCAACAGAATCCAATATAAATTTAGAATTCTGTTTCCAAGTAAAAGACCTGGGTTCCCTATATTTAGGGCCTTTGGAAAGAATGTCCCTGAGTTTGCTAATCCTGACTATATTGAGGTCACCTGTTATGACGTGACCGGCTGCACTTCATGAGCAATGGCTAACTCTAGATGTACAGATACCATACGATAATATATATATATATATATATATATATATATATATATATATATATATATATATATATATATATATATATATATATATATATATATATATTTGGAGTGATTTCCGCCATTTTTGCTTTACAAGGCAGACAACTTCCTGTTTGCTGTTTTGCACAGCGTGCCCATTCTGAAAAGGGTTGCACTCTAAAAGGAGAGGCGTTTCTCCCACGAGAAACAAATTTTTTCCTTTTAGAGCGGACCCATTTACAGATGGAGTTAGATGTGCAGTAACGCAAACAGGAAATAACAACAGCTGTCTCCCTTGTGAAAAGTTGCGGCATATCTACATGTATCAAGTGTACCTGTCACCTTAATTTAGGTTAAGCACTTAAGGCAAATGGGTACATCTGAAAGATTATGCAACCATTTTGCAAAGAGAGAGAACATTTGGAGATATGAAGTTGCCTACCTACGATCATGGTAGGTGCCTTTAAAGGAAAGAATGTGCTCCCAGAGAGTGCAAATTACAGTCGAATCTCAACAGCTCGAACACCGATGGGTCGTTTAGCATGGCTGATTCAAACTCGTTTTTTAGTCCCTACGGAATTCTTCCGATAGCTCCAGAAAACAAACATTTATAGAAATATTCTTATCTTATCATGACATCGTGGCGATTCAAATGAGTATTTTCAACATATCATTATGTTAAGGGCGATCGAAAAGACATCCATGTATTGTTCCCATATTTCGAGGGTTGAGCGCAAGACTATGGTAACTCAAACATATTTTTGAAACCCTTGTTTAGGGGCAACTTGGACCCCTTTGTAAACAATGCAAATTTAGGTGCCATTGCTCATACGAGCAATGGCACCTAAATTTTCATTGTTTACAGAAAGAAATGTTGTAATCTTCATAATGCCTTCATGGTGAGGAGATTAGGTTTGGGGAAAAACAACCATCTGAGTTACGCTAGTCTTGCGCTCAACCCTCGATTTGTCTCCTAACCTGGCGCTATGATTAACCCTCAGTGACTCGAACTACCCATATCTAGAACAAATTTCCATGGTCCCAAAGATGTTCGAGTCATTGAGGCTCGACTGTATTTCCTTTAAGATTAGTTCCCAATGAGAAGTTAGGCAAATATTTCTTCGTCAGAGTTACTATCCTTGGATCATGCCCCTTAAAATCGTCGAATACGGTAAATTCCAGAATGATAGTTATTGAAATACAAGTCGTATCTGCGTGTCTAATCCGGGGGTGTTTAATACATACACCGAATATCTTGTTATCCGATATCGAGGAAAAATAATAGGATAGTTTAACCCTTTAAGCATTTATAACAACTGCTGCAGACGAGATTTTTATTTTATTTTTTTTATTTTTCAGAGAAGATAAGATATGCTATTTCATTTGAATCGTTTAACATGAAATTCCTGGTCTTTGTTTTCTCTGAAAAAATAATGATAAAAAATAGAATGTCGTGTGCTACAATTTTGCGGAGCATTTTAAGGGTTAAACGGTAGTCTAAACGGGGTATCTGGGTATATGATAATTATGAATAAAGTGTTGATATAAACTAATAGAACTGAGTCAATAACTTATTCCGTTGTATACCTAAGCCGAAGTTTAATCTTATGACCATATTAACCATTTAAGTGCAGCAGACGACATTTTTATTTTTTTTTTATTTTTCAGGGAAAATAAGGTTTGACATTTCATGTGAATCGTTTGCATAGCAATCGATTCACATGAAATGCCAAGTCTTATTTTCTTTGGAAAGAAATATAATAAAAGAAGATAGAATGTCGTCTGCCTTTTATTTTGCTTAGCGCTTTAATGGTTAACCACAACATGAGAAAGGAGCCCTATTGCAATTTAGGCAACATAGGCCAAGATCAGCCTGTGCATTTGCATAGTCTGGTCATGGCATTCGCAGTCTGCTTACGTTATCCATTGATACTGAAATATATATCGCAAAAAGAGTAGACAGTGATTTGACCGCGCAGGCGCACATGCTGATTTGAACCTTCGTCGTTCGCTGATACGATAAAGCCCCTTTTCCAATATTATGGCACATATGTATACGAAACTAAGGCGTAATCCTATTATTCGTATACAAAATACAGTCCTATGTTTAAAGTTAAAATGCAAACGTTTGACCGTTTATTGGAATGTATGGAAATATTAATGAGACGGAGTAATGAAACTTAAGGTGAAAGGAGACACCTGAATCTCGTTTTGTAAGTCAACTATTTCTAATGTTTTCTTATAATTATTTCTTTTACTTTGACAAACATAAATAGATTCTTAAAGGAATCACCCTCAGTGAACACACTCAGAATGCTGAAAACAGCTGTGGAGGGTTCCATGTGCCAGATTAGGTACTTTCGACCAGTTACATGAGTTTATTTGTGGCTTTAGCTGATGTTGGTGGAAGCAATTGCCAGACAGAGCTTATATTTTACGTTATATCTGACGTAAAATAGAGTTTTTTTTTTATATCTATGTCTCTTTCTATGCCAGATTGTTATTTTGTTTATGTATTTTGCTATTCCACAAAAGTACTTTTCTCACCAGGATCACTGTTTCTTCAAATTTAGGAGAACTGGCACGCATCATCTTTGACGAGGAGGTAACTTCTGGAACTTCCTGTTTGCTTTCCTGAATAACAGTCCCCTTCTGAAAAGGGGTCTACTCCAAAAGGAAAGAATTTGCTCCCAACGGGAGCAAATTCTTTCTTTTGGTGTAGACGCCTTTACAGAAGGGAGGCACTACATTTTTACAGAGTTGCCTCCCCTCAATATGTATCGATTCCCCTTATAATGTACAATTCTGATTTTGCACGAGCCACACTCCTTCTTGTTGTTATAAATTTGACCTTTAAAGTTCGGAATATGAAGTGGAAACTGTGAAGTGTGGCCTATGTATTGTGAGATATGAAGTTCACCGGCGGTCTTTCGTGCACAATTTTGCTTCTAGAAAAGACCTCAAAATTGTATTGACACAAAGCTAAACCATGGCACAATGTTGCTTCTAGAAAAGACTTCAAAATTGTATTGACACAAAGCTAAACCATGGCACAATGTTGCTTCTAGAAAAGACCTCAAAATTGTATTGACACAAAGCTAAACCATGGCACAATGTTGTTTCTAGAAAAGACCCCAAAATTGTATTGACACAAAGATAAACCTCAAAATTGTATTGACACAAAGATAAACCTTGGCACAATGTTGCTTCTAGAAAAGACCTCAAAATTGTATTGACACAAAGATATCCATGGCACAATGTTGCTCCTAGAAAAGACCTCAAAATTGTATTGACACAAAGCTAAACCATGGCACAATGTTGCTTCTAGAAAAGACCTCAAAATTGTATTGACACAAAGATAAACCATGGCACAATGTTGCTTCTAGAAAAGACCTCAAAATTGTATTGACACAAAGCTAAACCAGGGCACAATGTTGCTTCTAGAAAAGACCTCAAAATTGTTTTGACACAAAGCTAAACCATGGCAATGAAGATAAAATTGAAGGGATACACCTGAAAGAATTTGTCACTATTTTTTCAATGGGAGACAATGTTTGCAAATATGAAGTTTTTACATTCTTTTTAAAGCGTGGGCTACTCTTAAAGGAAAGCGTTTGCTCCTAGAGGGAGCAAATTTCCTAGAGGAAGCAAATTCTTTCCTATAAAAGAAGTCACAAACGAGAAAGTGGGGCAAACTTTACTATGTCAGAGTTATTTTCCTTGTGGATGTATCCCTTCCCCTTATGGCTAATATCAGTAATTATCATATTTATTTTTCTTTTCAGTGATCGATGAATTCTGTGATAACAAACGAATTAATGAATTGACAGAACATTAAAAATTTGAAACAAAAATGGGGTTAGATGTGAACCTCTTTGAAGATGATGTCGCTGATGAGTTTATATGCAAGATATGCAACAAAGTACTGCTTAACCCACTCGTTGCAGGCTGTTCACATGTGTTCTGTGAACCGTGTCTATTACGTCGCATAGAGTCAAAGGGTACAAGAGCACAGTGTCCAGTATGTACTTCCGCGCTCGATCCAGATACCTTTTTGACTTCTTCTATTGACTTTAAACTTAGGCTTTTGAATTTAAAGATACGGTGTAGCAACAAATGCGGCGAAACATTCTCTCTTGGAGATCTTCCGGACCACAGCGAAATTTGTCCAAACGCGCCTGTTTTCTGTGAATTCCGGAAAAGGGGATGTCAGAAAACGGTACGAAGAAGTGACTTAAAGAAACACCTCGACGAGTGTGATTTCAGATCGGTGGAATGTGAAGCGTGTGGATATGTGACAGTTTACCGCGATCTGTTTACGCATCAAAGTAGAGTGCGGTGCTTAGAGAAAAAGCTCAAGCAACAAATCATCCGGGAAAGACGAGTTTCAAGTCAGCAGATTCAGAAACACAGGGACAAAATGTTCCACGAAAAGGTTCGACTTGAACAACACCAAAGAAAACGATTATTGGAACATTCAAAAAATTTAAGTAACGCAGCTCGCTCTCATAGTAAATTAGATATTCACTCACCAAGACTTGGAACTGTGTTCATAACGGAGTGTCCACTAACCAGAGTCGATCTGCCGGATCCGCGGGATGAAAGGCACATGGGCCGGACACCCCATTCGTCCAGGTCCGGATTCGTTCTACAAACATGTGCTCAGTGTACTAAGTTTTTCAGAGCGGACACCAATCACAAAACTTCCTGTCGTTGGCATGCCGGGGTGAGTTACGTTTCAGATTGAATAATTGTAGCCTATAATTGAGTCATGTCATGAATTAAAGGGGTTTTCAGACACTTGAGAATAGTAGATCAAGAGCAGCGGGTGAAGTTAAATAATTATATTTGATAAGGTACTTTCTTTACTATAGATTGGTATATTCCACAGTATCCATGTAGTGATTCTGTTAGACTGGCTCCGGTATCCAGTGGCTAAATACTTATTCTTATAATCATGTTTGATAGTCCACTAAAATAAAACCAAAATAAATATCAGGACTATAAAGGCTGGTCACTTTAGTACTATTTTTTTTATATACAGTTCGGTATGGTTCATCAAAATAACCCTTAAAATTAAGTATGATAAAGAAAGGAATTTGAGAATAGAAATAGCAGATCCACAAAGGTAGCCTACATGGCTGTGCCCACAGTAATTGCTTTCGAGGGAAAAAAAAAACAAGTATATTATGTTTGGAAAACGCGCAATGGCTTAGCGGTATATAATTCACATATATGTATTAACGATACAAATAATAAACAACAAAGCGCCTGATGAGGCTAAGCGGGCTTGCAGGACAATCTAAATGTGCATTCCTCGTATACTTTAAGTCAGCTGCCTTAACGGTCTCTATTGTGACATATTTGACAACAATTTGGTTAAAATACCTTGAAAAATGCTAAATGTATAACCAGATCAGATCAGACGCTGTATTTGTTTCTTGTTTGGCGTTGTCGCCAATAACATTAATAAAAACTCAAAACTTTGCTCAATTTTAAATTCCGATGTCAGTTGCATATTGCATATGGTATGTGTAGAATCAGACCTATGCTTTCCAATATGCTATACGGTAAATGTCCCAAAAGTTCGTATACCAAAGTTTCGGACAAAAAGGCTTATGCAAATAGTAAGACACAGATCAAACTGCTCTACACAGTTTGCCATTCCACTAAGTAATTTAAGAAGTAACTAAAAGGCAAAATTTAGGCGAAAAAAGTACGGAATAAAGTGTTCGAAATTTTAGGACATTTACCGTAATCACCGTTTGGATTAGATTGCCAGAAGTTATAAATAACTACTTCATTTCTACATACTTATGTTGTTTTTTTTTCTCTTTTTTTTTCATATTCGTGTTACAACGTCTATTCCAAACAAAAGCCGGTAAGAAATGTTTCTTTTATTATTGCTAGTTTTTTTAGGGTATTGCCAATTTATGGTTTGCAAATTCAGCGATCAATTGTGCATTGGAGGCTTGAATGAAAAGACAACAACACATAATCAGCTGATTTGATGAGGTTACTTTCAACCCAGTGAGAGTGAGCATTAACATTTGCGATGACATCACGAAAACATGCCTATATAATACTGACCCCACTTTAATATAGTAAAACTGGGGTTTATATGGGTATACATTATTTTTGTTATTTCTGCTCGAAAACATAGATTGTGAGTACTCGTTAGAACCGCCGAGGCGGTTCTAACAAGAACCCATAATCTATGTTTTGAGCAGGAATATGAAAAAAAAAAATAATAAAAAAAAAAATATCAGAATTTTTATCTTAAAATTTTAAGATTTTGTTAGTATAATTTTAAATATATATGAATAGGCGTGTTTTCGCAATGAACCCAGTGAGAATGGATATTGGCATTTGCAATTAAGTGTGTCCTGCTGGAAAATAATTTTGTTTTTATTATCACTGATGGATCAGTAAAATGGATGTTTTCTCCCACAATAAGCAATATAAGTGAAAACACCCCGGAAATGTCAGACTCACGAAGCAAAGCTTTCTTCAGGCACCAAAAGAAAGAGAAACGAGGAACAAATATAATGATAAAACAAACTCCACATATGAAACCACTAACGCCCGTGCAAAGATGAACTGTAACAGATGAACCGTCCTGGAACGGTCAGTAGAAAAATGGGGAGGGGGGCGGGGGGGGGGGGGAGGCGGGGGAGTGGAAGGGGGAAGGTGAAGGTGTTTAAATCAGTTTTACTCGTGCGAAACCTCACCCTTAATTCTGATGCAGCTCCAAATTACAAATACATGTTTGGTCCGCATAGGGATTTCTCTCCTCCTCTGTGAAACACAAATAATCCAAAATACTGTGATGAAATAAATACGCAATAAGTTGGAATAACCCATTGAATGACATCGCATAATGACATCATGACGCATGATATTATATAAATAAGTTAATACTAGTTTTCTGCTTATGCACGCCATTTGCATGTGAGAGTTAATTGTGACTGAATATTTCAATGAAATATATAATTCTTGATTTTGTTTCTCTTTTTCATGTGGCTTCAAGATGGTGAGTTTTTATATTTTACATTATCTTAGTTTTAAGATTAGACCTCCTGTTTCGAATATGAGTAATACGATTGCTAACATTTATTACACATACGTCTGTGAGTTCAGTTACTTTCAAGCGCATAAATATATAGATAATAGTGACCGTTTAAGCATCGGTTACACAGACAAAGCGGCTGCGATGCGACTTCTTGACAACTGATTTCATTGTGACTGCCTTGAGACCACTGCAACCGCATTTGCAATCAGGACATGATCGCCGATCAGCCGGCAATAGGTCTCCGATCAGTTGGCGATAGATTTCGCTAATTGTTGGGGATTTATCGGCAATCGATCGGCGACTGGTCGCCGAACATGCGGCGACAGATTTGAGACCGATTGGCGATTAGTCGGCGACTCTTCGGCGACTACTTGTAACTCATGGAGACTGGTCGGCGACTTATCACATGTATAAAGTAAGGATGCTTTCTAGAACCAAATCATTATTGTGCAGGTAGTCTGCATGGCAGCAGGAATGTTGCAGCTGGTGAACATTCAACGAGTTCATGCAAATGCTGCGGTTGCTATCATGGTGGTCTCCAGATGACTGAGACGACGGAGGCGAAGACAGCAGATCGCGAAAAGATCAGAGTTTGGCTGACGAAATAACTGGATGATGCATGGACAGACCTTTTTATAAACGCTGAAACGGCAAGCAATCGTTACACGCTTGAAAATGATTTGCGTCTGATCGCCGACTAGTTGCCGACCAGTCGCCGACTGATCGATTGGTCGCCGATAAAGCGCCATTCAGTCGCCGATCAATCGCCGACTGGTCGCAACAAGGTCGCAAGTGTAAATGATCGGCGACGGATTGGCGACTGGTCGGCGACTGGTCGCCAACCAGTCGCCGACCTCTGCGCAACTGTCACTCGTAGCGAGTCTTTTGGGAATGCCCAAGAGACAACCGGCGACTGAAATCAGTCTGCGACTGCTCTACGACTTTGCTGTGACTGCTTCGCGACCTTGCTGAGACCTCTGCGAATGATTGGCAACGGGCAATGTTTTTAGTTGGAAACTGGTCGCATCGCAGTCGCAACGTAACCGGGGTTTTAGTTTCGCAAGAACCGCTTAAAAAACATTTCATCTACCCATCTTTTTTGTTTTGAAAAACAGCTAATACTTTGTATAATAATAATAATAATAATAATAATAATAATAATAATAATAATAATAATAAAAGTGCAACCAAACAGAAACATACATGTATTTTGCCATAACATTTTCACGCAATGTGGTACATTGCAACTGATATATTGCTTTCTGAAATCGGTCGATAGTGTGGGGTAAGTCGTCCTGTTTAATATGTGCGGTTTTGAGTTGGAAGCAACCTTAAATTGCGTACATGTATATTTAATAATGCTATATGAACAGACATCAAACTAACTAATCCGAATAATTTTACAATGTATACAATAGTTTGTACATTAGTTGTTTTTGTTTCTTACTTTTATAGATTTAATTAATGCATTCATTTTTCTGTTTTTACTTTTAACAGCTGGACGTTTTCGTAAGTATTATTTATGGATAGTTTACTTCTAATGAGAGGCCACATTATTTTTTCATTAAGAAAAAGAAGAAAAAATCATTACGAAAACACGCCTGTTCAAATGTATAGAAAATTTTACCACTAAAAAATTGAAAATTTTCAGATAAAAAATTCTGATATTTTTCATATTTCTGCTCAAAACATAGATTGTGGGTACTCGTTAGAACCGCCTCGGCAAGGCGGTTCTAACGAGTACCCACAATCTATGTTTTTGAGCAGAAATAAGAAAAATAATGTATACCCCTGTAAACCCCAGTTTTCCTATATAAAAGTGGGGTTTAAGGGGGTCAAAACTATATAGGCGTGTTTTCGTGATGTTAATGTGTTTAAAAAATCTAGTAGAAAGGCTAAGGCGTATACACATGCACATTTCACTTAGTAATGATAACATTATATATCATGATTATTATCATGTAATATCATTACGAAAACACTCCTATTCAAATATATAGAAAATTTCACCTCCAAAAACTGAAAATTTTTAGATACAAAAACTCCGATATTTTTCATATTTCTGCTCACAACATAGATTGTGGATACTCGTTAGAACCGCCTCGGCGAGGCGGTTCTAACGAATAGCCACAATCTATGTTTTGAGCAGAAATAATGTTTCATATTTCTGCTCAAAACATAGATTGTGGTACTCGTAAGAACCGTCTCCGCGAGGCGGTTCTAACGAATACCCACAATCTATGCTTTGAGCAGAAATATGAAAAATACCCCTGTAAACCCCAGTTTTACTATATAAAAGTGGGGTTTAAGGGGGTCAAATTTATACAGACATGTTTTCGTGATATGAAAAAAATGTCCTTGTCGAAAGGGGATAACGATGACCCATCTCAGCCTGTGTGTATGTACAGTCTGACCAGTGTCTTCGTTTTCTGCTGACATGATTATTGCTATAGTAGTATATATTGTCGGACACGAAATATCCTGACCAAACTCTGTGTGGATGCACAGGCTGATCTGAGCCTTCACCGTTTGCATAGCACACAAAAGTAATTTCTTTACATTTCGGTCCATTATATCTTTCCATTATCATATTAAAATATATTGTATTATATGCTTGTTAATGCGTGTAAATTAACGCAATTCTAAACTGGTAGATAACGATACTTAAATTATACATGGCTGCCTTACTATCATGCAATATGCGAAAAAGGGGCCCTTCTGTCAGTACACCCTTAGGGCGCCAAGCAAATTTTTGTGACGCATTCGCGCAGTCTGACCAGAGTCTTCTCTGATCATATGTGCCATCTACAGCCTTCAGACTATGTAAAGAGATATAAACGAAAACTCCTTGCCATACTAGATGGATGTATAGGCTGATCTGAGGACAGGATCTGAGTCTTTGCTGGTCACACAGGTCTCAATGTATGTTTTTTTTTCGTGAGCTGGCTATTATGTCATTATAACAATGCATACTTCACAACAATACACTGATTTGATATGGGTTAATCTGCATTTGTTTATATGAGGGATTAATCTTGATTTAAGGTGTACGGAAACACTTGGAAGATTTTCTGCCATTTTTGACGAGGGAGACAACTTTTATGACTTTGCATTCTTGCAAACCTAGCCTCTTTTGATAAGGGTCTACACTTAAAGAAAACAATTTTCCCACTAGGGGAATAAATTCTTTCCTTTAAGAATAGGACCCTTTTCAGAAGGAGAGAAAATAATCTAGGCAGAGTTGTCTTCCTTGAAAGTGTACCAGTTACCCTTTATGTGCAGCATTAACCTTTAGCGCTGTCTGGGCAAATCCAGCAGACGACAAATTGGTGATAGTTTTCTTCTTTTTCCCAGAAAATAGGCTTTGACATAACATGCAAATTGTCTCCCAAGGAGACAAGTTGCATGAAATGCCAAAGCCTATTTTCCGAAAAAAAGAATAAGAAAATATTTGAAAATTCGTCTGCTAAAATTTTTACCCAGAGTGCTAAGCGTTATAAAAAATATTTTAATACGTAGGACGGGTCAAGCGAAGATGTGTCTCCCAGCATATGATGCAAAACATATATAATTACCAGATAATTCTGGGACACCTGTCCTTTTCTGTTCGTTGATACGTTCTGCAGTATGAATTCATTTTGTAAGCAGACCTTGATCAGATTGCGCCGATACATGGGCTAATATGATATTGTGTTGACACCACATGCCTTACGGACACATGTTCGCATGGCGCGGTTTACGTTATAAGTAGTATATACATGTAGTCCTATGCGTTTTTATTTTATTTGCTGATTATAACATCTGTCTTCTTTTTTATGTGCTGTCGCAACGACTAACAGGGCGTAAGTATTTTCAATACTGTATTTCTGTATTACGGTCATGATCAAAATTAAAGGCTCCATATTCCTAAAAAATATTTTTTATCGTATAAAGATTTAATAAATTGATAGATGGTATTATTACGATCATAAAATGTGGCATTGACAGCCTGTAAAATTTCAGTTAGTCTCTCTTTCTTGAACTGGATCAAAAATGAAATAATTGTTGTATCGTATATCTGAATTAAACGGGCTGTAAACGTGCAGCTAGACTGGTTCCAGTCTCCAGTGACTTTGTTTTTCTCTTCTTATAATCTTGTTTGATAATTCACTGAAATAAACCAAACTAATATCGACTATAAAGGTTATTCACTACATGTAGTGACCATCACTACATGTAGTCATGATATTATTTTGGTTATAATTTGGTGGACTATCAAAACAGGATTGTAAGGAAAAAATATAGGAGATTAGAGCCAGTTTAACGTCCAGTTTGTACTGTACAGAAAACATATTCGTATTTTGTGTCTATTTTTTCACCGAATGGCTAATATCAAAGGCTAGCAAAGAGATGATAAGCATATTATATATGCATCTATACGTAACCACAGTAAAAGGCAAAATACTGCTTGTCTCGTATTAAATGTCTCAGTTAAAGAAGCGACGCGTACACTTTTAAAATATCTAATCTCCCACGCATCCTAGATAGTCGAGCTGCCTAAAACCGAATTTACTGTTTTTAAACTTAAATTTTCTTGTCAGTTCCATAGTCCTATTTTCAAATTGTTTACAAACGGTAACTCAGAATTACCTAACTATGTACTTGATCGTACGTTAATATTTGAATGCAGAAGGCTTGTCTCAAACTGCCAAGGTTAAATGGCTATGAATAAAGCTACGTTTCTTCCGGTAACTGTCAGGACTCTATAACAACGCCTTGCTAGGAGTATTACTTGACAAAAAACAAATCGTTGAATATGTCTTAAATACTCGTATAGTTCTGTTTTGTAATGTTTATGTCATTGGGTCAGCGAATACGGGTCTACGAACTCATAACGGTTTAGAAACATTTTATGTCTTTAAGGACCGAGTGGTTATCTTTACATGTTTTACGTTTGATGTCCGACACCAGTTTAAAATACAGTCTCTCACTATCGCTAATCTCGAATAACCGCTTATTTCGAAGTGAAAATCTAGTCCGTGTTTTAACATGGAAATCTAACAACAAGTAAAATATTATGAAAAAGAGGACTTCTCTTTTCCACAGTGTTTTTCATTATATTTCTAACCTCAGGGCTCAAATTACGTATTTATTGTAAAATGTGGTTATTCGATTTATTTTTTCCTCAATGCTGCAAATCTGATATGTCGAGGTACGGATATCTCGAATTATTCCAAAGAGCCCCTTGGACTTCGCGAGAATGAGAGTCGACTGTATGTTATTTTGTTTTCTATTTCATATGTTCCACTTCGTCCACTTGGATTTAAAGGGGGTAAGTAGTCAACTGAAAGGCCTTTCTTTAATTTATTAAACACACACACACACACACACACACACACACACACACACACACACACACACACACACACACACACACACACACACACACACACACACACACACACGAGAGTTTTATAAATTTGAAATGTATTGGATTGTTGCTTGCCCCTATTTCTGTTAGTAAATAAACGTAAACGTTTATACACGATGTTGAAGTACAGAGTTTGTCTGTGTATATGTACATGCCCACAAAAGTGCTTAGACGTTTCATTTTACCAAAGTTAATGGAGTGCCACTGACAGCTATCCTGGCTATTTCTCTTAATATTCAGGTAACTGTAATGCACTGATCCAGTTTTAATTTTTTATCAGAACAAACTGGGCCCAGTTTTTCAAAGCATCGTTAGCTTAACGAGCTCGTTAAGGGTCATTTCGTTAACTGTTTTAGCGGATTCAATATACAATATTCTGATATTTTTTGCTGAAAAAATGTGAGTAGCTTTTGCAAAAGCAAAAGCTACTCAGATTTTTTCAGCAAAAAATTTCAGCACACTTGCGTATCACTCAATGTAAATTTTAACGAATCGTTAACTAACGACATCGTTAGCTTTGAACAACTGGGACCTGTATTATATATTACCCTAACTAACACATATAATCCAAAACACTGTGATAAAACAATGCAAAGAGCTCAATGGCGATCTGAAGCCAGAACGCAAGAAAACCATAAAGAAGACCACTATGAGCCCGACCAGTTTTACTACCTATCAATGTGTAAACATACTTGATGAGTGACAAACAGTGTAGGCTCCGACCAGGTGCCTGTGTCAACACTGTTTGCTTAGAACTTTCTGTCAGAAAACAGAGTGAATAGGATATGTTGATTTTTGTTTCAGCCTACAATAAATGTTAACGTATTAAAAACTCACTTTGTGTCCTTTTTCATGGAGAGTATGTTGTGTGATTTCAGACATGTTTCGCATGTGGTCGACTGGATTATCAGCCTGGGTGTACCACCGGATTCCACAGAGCATAACAAGAGAACTGCTATGAGATACTGGCGCGCACCAGCAGGGGCTACGTTGTAAAATATCTATGGCTGAAAACGCCCAATCTTGATAAGATTTCGAGCAATAGCAGCCTGTGCGCTATCTGGCTTAGAGCTGGGTGCTAGCACGTAGAATAAGACTTCTGTGCACTTGTGAAGTGCAGACTAACAGATGGGCCGTCGCAATACACCGTAGCTATTACCGAGATAACATTGTACGCTTCGTCACATTGCGTAGTAAGAAAAGACTAAACAAAAATACGATTTTCTACATATTTTTTAAAATGCCTTTTTGTAGCAGTTTAGTATGTGTCACTTATCTGTCTAAAGTCTTGTTTAATAAACTTACAATTAAATGAAATGAGATAGCGCACGACAAAACCTGCAATAAGACTTGTGCGACTAGCGATGACTCAGATCAGCCTGCGCATACGCGCAGTCTGACCAGAGTCTTCGCTGATCGCGTGTGCCTTATACAGCCTCCGGGCTATCAAAAGAGGGATAAACGAGAACCCTTGCCATAATAGGTGAACGTACAGGCTGATCTGAGTATTGCTGGTCACACAGGTCTTATTGTAGTATTTGTCGTGCGCTGGCTCAAATGTAAAACTAACACTACACGACAATATTTGTTTAGTTTATACCATAGCTCCATTCAGTATTCACATAGTCCATAGTTATGCATTAAACTGTTTGGTACTTCTGTGTTGATTCACTGACGAATTAAGGGACTTATCCACGGACGGGACAATTATATGTAGGTGGGACTGTATCAGGAATAAAGATCAGGCAGGATTGGACGTTTATAAAACACGATTCAAACCATCTAACTGTTTGGTTGTTGACCGTTCTAAGGTGGTGTTCTTTTTACTTTCGAGATGTGTTCCTTCTGTTTTTGAGGGAGTGGTGTATTGTGTTGTTTTATTTCATTAAATTCTGTAATGATGTTTTGGAAGCTCTATGTTCCAGGACTGTTGCTTTTCCTCGGTTTTTCCATATGTATGGCTTTGATATGTTGACCTTTCGAAGCATACTTAGCCGTCTATTCCTTACCGCTCACTTGTATAGTTTACGCGCAGTGCGTAAGCTGTATTCTACCAATGGGCTGAACTAAAACCACATGATTGGAGATCTACCCAAAACACTACAGTAGAACCTCAATGGCTCGAACATCTTTGGGACCATGGAAATTTATTCGAGACACAGGTAGTTTGAGCCACTGAGGGTAAATCATGGCGCCAGGTCAGGGAGCAAACAATGATAATTTAGGGAGGTCTTTTTGATCTTCTATACAATAATGGTATGTTGAGTGTGCTCATTAGAATCGCCTCATCGAGGCGATTCTAATGAGCACACTCAACATACCATTATACACACAACGTACCATTTCATGACAAAATAAGAAAATTTCCCTTTGTATTAGTTTTTTGAGCTATCGGAAGAATTTCGTAGGGAATAAAACGTCATCCAAGTAAACAAGCAATCGGTTTTCGAGCTCAGTTTTCGAGTCATCGAGGTTTTACTGTAGTTTGAAATCGTCACAAGTTTCACATGTTTTTGTAAAAACTACCGCTTTAAACGAACCGCACCCGCGATCGGAATCTCCGTCTATAACATGCATGTTTGTTTATGTATACTGAGAGGCAAAACTAAGTATACAGGTAACTATGTTTTAATGTCACCGAAATTTTACATATGTACATAAATCATTGATATTATAGTTAAGAAAAATCATTTACACATAATTTGCAACAATTTTCAGACAATTCTATCAAGGAGCAAGGAAATGGCATTTACGGAAACGAATAAGGGGTCTAAATCAACATTTGCGACTGAGTAGCTTCCCTTTAAAAGTGCATTTTGGACAAAGAAACTTACATTTATGCATTTGTATTGCATTCAGTCAACAGAAAGATAAAAATGTTGTAAGGACATGTTTCAACTTTAAATGCATAAGAGAGTACACTGTCAAATTTCCATACAAAGGACATGACGTTTTTGACATTTCGTTCCTCTTCTGACGGAATGCACTGAATTTCTATGGGACATTAATTGACATTGTTCTGTTAAATAAACGGTTTTAGGAGATTTCATCTGTTTGTGGTACAAGGGGGCTAAGCCAAGCAACTCCGTTTCGGAAAAGTCAAGTGAAAACGACCAATGCCACTTCAGATATAGACTCTTTAAATTCCCTGTATCTTTCATTCAAAGGGAGATAATTTGAGACGGAAAGAAATTCAAACTTAGCTTGACGTCATTTGATGGTAAATTCGAATTAAATAACGTTCTGGTTTTACTCATAGACATTTGTGCAAGACATTAATGAAAGGTAAAGTGACATTTGTTTTATGCGAGTTATGACAGGAAATGCTGTTTTTAATTCAGGGCTCATAACTCCATAATTTATGACTGCGAAAGACCCTTGTGATTTTTAAAGACAAACATTTGAAAAAAATGACCATGTAAGCATGTAAACGAAAAAAGTACAACACTAGCCGGTACTCAAAACTCGAAACTGTATACTTTTTATTGCCTTTGAGTATATATTTCTTGCACACCAGATAAGGAAATCCTTGATTTAATTCTGGGATAGAAATTCTAATCTTATTCAGGTTATCCTACCCAGGGTAAGATAAAAATCGAGAATTCTCAGGTGTTTGATATGCATTGGTTGTAATGGACGTCACCTACGCCATCATAAATGTTTACGTCACTGAACGTATTGACGTCATTAAACGCCACAATAATATTATCAGTACGAAAAGCACTAAGATTAGCTCTCTCTTCCCCAATGAGGTAATCGCAATGCTAAAAGGACTGAAAAATACAAGAACACAAGGCAATACCGACAATACAAATCGCCTTGTAGATTAAACCACAAAGCAACAAAGAGTAAGACTAACACCGGGACCACAAGTCTCGTGATGCCAGACAGTGATCCTTGAGACAGATTTAACTACACTCACACCAATGATATATCCATATATTCTGTCTTTACTCACATGTTTTCTATTCTTCGTTGTTCGTATGTATGCTAACCACCTCTGTATGGGTCCACAGCTCATACAAAATCCTGGCTATAAGCCAATGTGACAAAACCTATGGAATTGCCTGTTGCAACGACAGCTTCGATTCCCATAATGTCTTTATGTAAAGATGCAGTTTGTTTCCCATAATGTCTTTATGTAAAGATGCAGTTTGTTTATTTCTACAAGTACTAGACATAAGAATTTATATACACCACCGAACATCATTTTTTTCTGTCATTCTAACACTTTATCATTTCTTTAGCTAAGCTCTGTCTATTAATGATTAGAAGTTTACATGTAGTAGCATTTTTACAAATATACAAAGCTATAGTTTACATAATTTAGATATTTTAAATGTCCATTATTTATTTGTATATGCACGCCATTTTATGGATTAAAATGTAGAATTTATCTGTATATTGGTTTTATGTTTACGTAGTCTATAAAACTCAGCAGTCAAAGCACATCGACGTAAATGGACAGTTGCAACTGTGTTGACAGCAAAGGACACGACAACAGCGCACAGGAGTTGTTTGTTTGATCAGTTCTTTATGCTTGCTCGCAGGAATCCTGGGTATTACAAATAGAAACGGAATGTCCAGCCAGATAGTAGAGTGCACAGTCTAAGTGAACTTTTGCTTTAATATCAGGCATATGCTTAACCCGTTTTTCTTGATACAGCTCTTATGTTTTATATAACATTGTCATCTTTAGGCAGTGTGAAATGTCATTGCCTAATAGGTGACACTTTATTTTCCTTTCAGTGGCGATGCTTCTTAAATCCAAATTTATTCTTGCAGAATTCACACATTGACATGAACTGTTTAATGATCTGTTCACCTTAAACTTTTATATATGTGGTCTTTAGAGTTTCCAGAACATCCTGAAACTGCTGAAGGAGTTCATAATTGAGCCCCCCCCCCCACCCACACACACACCAGGAGTGGGATGTGTACCTGTTTTCTTATTCCCCTGAAATAAATAATTATTGCCCCTTGTTCCCCAAAATCAAAATCTTGATTTTCTATGTTCCCTGCCCGCCAAAATTGCCTTTGTTCCCCTGTTTCCTTTATTTTTAGACTGTTGTTCCCTTGTTCCCATGAAATAAATGTCCTTGTTCCCCTGTTCCCCCAAATCAAACCTGGGAGTGCCTCAGAACTATGCTGTTGTTCTTTCCATAAATGACAAACTCATTGATGTAAAAATGGCTGAAATGCGAAAGCTAATAACAAAGTGTATCTACTTTAGTGAGCATACATATTGCGGCGTCATTACGCCGTCAAAAGAGAAATAAATGATACCTAGTACACACCATTTACACAGAATATATAACCAAGGTACTAGTATTTTATTAACTTTAATTCACATTCTCCATAAAGCAGAAACCAAAGTTGTTTCAACTGGTAAGCAATGAGGTAAACAAAAATTAGATATGGAATGATTCTGTTTATTTTTTGTAAAAAGAATTCAACCTGTAATCAGTATGTTTTTGCCTTCGTGTCTTGACTGTACAACAGGCAGGTCACTCAAAGGAAAGATTAGCATATGTGGAGATCATTAATTGATATATGAATCTTCCACTTGAACAACCAGTATCTGAAAATTTCAGGACGTGTTCATTTTGTTCATTAAAAACTCTGGTACCAAACAATGAAACTTAAATAAGGGGATATCCTTAATGTGAAACTGCCACAGCTGAATATATTGTGATTTTTTAAATCTCAACGAAGGCTGATGCATTCACTTTATAAACCATCCAGTGATCCGCAACTTCAGAAAACGTGTGTGCCCAGTAAAGATTAAGATCAGCATGTACATTCGCAGTCTGACTAGAATATTCATTGGGCGCATTTCTTATAACCGAAGATACAGTTGTTTCATATGGACAACTCTGATCAGACTGCGTGGATAGCTGTAAACTTACTCCGGCGTACTTTCCTGTACTTCAATGGCATAAAGTGCGAACCCTGATCTGTAGGAAGCCAGATACTGGAATACTATATATATGTAACAATGAGTGCCACCAAGAATGCGTAGGCATAAGAAGTTCCATTAATAAGTCATTTGCAACACATGCAGAAGCTAATAAAACAATAGTACACTGTGGAATACAGATATTGTTGTATTTTCTTATATTATATGTCTAAAATACGGAACACAAGTCTCCTGGATGGAACATATGATATGGAGTTAGTTTGTCTAAAAGTAAAATACGGAACACGAGTATCATGGAAGGAACATATATACTTAAATTCGGAACAGCATCCTAAAATTGTTGCATTTTCCTGTAATTCGGAAATAAATCCGGAACAGCACCCTATGTTAAGTTGTTGCATATTCTTGAAATTCGTAAATACGGAACATTCTTCAGATGAATCAAAACATGTTTATTGTTAATCTTTAATTAATTTGGAGCCGTTCCGTTAATAGTATCTGTGATTTACGGAACTTTCGGTAAATTACGGTTCATAACGTAACGTCCGGAACGTCCGTCACTAGGCAACTTAACGGAACACTATTGTTATCAACGGAACAGCAATTAAACGCAAAATAAGAGTCGAAAGTTAAATGTAAAGTATTTTTCCTGGAAATATCAATGATTATCATTACTAAACAAATAAATAAATATTTAAGTGTTCCGTTGTTCCGCCTGTTCTAACTGTTCCGGGTTTTAGTAATCGGCGATTCAGACGCTTTGCCCTGTCAGTGTACTGAGGCAAAATGAGTAATAAGTCAGTAATATGTTTATTATAGACAAGAACCAGCGAACAAACTTATGCAACATTTATTTTGTACAACTATTATAGTTTAACAGTAAACAAAACAAAACAAAAATGTCATGCCATGTGATAAAAGTGCATTCAAGAGGAATGAAACGCCGTATACGCAAAGCGGAGCATTGCGTTAACACACCTATATAAATGTTTTAACCTATTCTTGTCTGGGAAAACCCAAAAGGGTAGTTGGCAAACAGTGCAGAACCAGATCAGACGCCACAGAACGCGGCGTCTGATCAGGATCTACACTATATATGTACAGGAATTTCTATAAAACAATAATAACCCAAACTAACAGTACACCTGTTATTGGAAATATACCGATCCAAAGGGTTTGTGGTAGAAGAGTTCACTCGACGTAAATGGGTTAACAAAACGTATTGCTATTTGTCTGACCTCCACAAAAAACACATGTTGTGTGTACACCTTTATAAAGGAGCTATATTAAGGCATGTTTATTTTTTACCATATAATATAGATAATGAGGAATACTTTTATTGTTAATTACATTGAGGCAGATTTATTACTTATTCTATACAATTGAACGCCAAGCTAAAACGTCTTTCCGAGTGATGTCGAAAGGACTATACTTTCTGACATGTGCGCCCATTCGCACAGTCTGAAGAGTTCAGTACTAAGCACATTCTGAATGCAAAGTTTTTTCATGCGGACAACAAAGACTGATCAGACTGCGCGGATGCTGGAGGGCTGTGCTTCGTGATTTTGGCATTTTCTGGGTACCTTCTCTTATATTTTCTCATCATATAAAGTAGGCGTTCTTTAGAAACAAATTTGCTGGACCATAACCAACCCCCTTTTCAAAGTTTCCACAGCACTGTAACAACTTATCGTCATGTTATCAACACCTGCTTGAACATGATTTTTGTATGGGGAAAGAGACAATAACAGATGCGGTTTCAGGTAATATCTCTATTACAGTTTTTCATTGTTTCTGCGTCTGTGGTTTCACATGTAACATTTGTTTTGTCCTTATTTGTTCCTCACCTCTCAGCCGTTTGGTGCCTCGGGAAGGCTGTGTTTCGTGATTATGGAATTTGCTGGGTACCTTCACTTATATTTTGGTACTGGACATATTGTCAACATATCTTAATGGCATATGTACATATCAACATGCTTTGTGTAATAAACCTTTGCAAATACAGAAAAGCTACAGTAAAACCTCAGTGACTCGAACACCGATGGCTCGTTTACCATGGGTAATTCGAACTCGTTTTTGAGTCCCTAGGAAATTCTCTTGATAGCCCAAGAAAGCAAATATCTTAGGGTATTTTAGGGATTTTTTTTATTTCATCATGAAATGTACGTTGTGTGTAATCATTAGAATCGCCTCATCGGGACGAGTCTAATGAGTACACTCAACAAACAATTATTGTACAGAAAATCGAAAAGACGTCCCAAAATATACCTTTGCCTCCTGACCTGGCGTTATGATTAACCCTCAGTGGCTCAAACTACCAATGTCTAGAACAAATTTACATGACCCCAAAGATGTTCGAGTTATTGAGGTTCGACTGTATTCAGTAATAATTAGTTTAAGCATATTTTATTTCATACATATAACAAACAATATATTCAACAGGATAAGAACAGAAGCAATCTGCTAGTTTGATTCTTTTCCCCACTAAGATTATTCTGCATAACATGCGACGAATAAATCTGTAGGAACAAGGATTGAAATAACTAGTATACTACATAGCCAAAACGCAGTATATGTATAATGTAATAACAATTAATGAATAACAATTATCAATATATAAACAGATCACAAACATTCAATCACCACTTTATTAGTTACGTAAATTTCCGGAGCTAAAGATGCATTACTAGACTGTACCAGTTCCGTGACTTGTCTAGGGCATAAGCTGAAAACTTTTGATTCAGTGTCTTATTTTTTTTCTAATGAGCGCGCGGGTAGAATCTATTAGCTCGATAAGAAGTCTGAAACAGTATCCATATTACGATGTATGCCATGGATTAATATACTATACCATTTATTGCCAGAAATCATTTAACAAGTCATTCCTTTGAATTAATACAAGAAAGGTGTATTTGTCTATGATTTTACTAAATGCCCTATCACAGAACTCTGATCACACATGGCTTAATAAAACTAAGCCTCCAATTTTTGATCTTTTATTTGTTCTTTGTTTCCAATGGCAGCCTTTTTAGAGTTTTATTTTACTTTACTACAGCTGGTGTTAAAGGCTCGCTATTTCCCAAGAATAGACATATTTTATTCAAGAAAGGTTAAATAAATTGATATATGGTATTTATACGTTCATAAAATGTGACACCTGGCAGCCTATGAAATTACAGTTAGGCTCTCGTTTTTGAACTATATCAAAAATAAAATAATATTTCATCGTATCTCTGAATTAATGTTGGCAACATTAATTCAAAGATACAATGAAAATCATTTCATTTCAAGGACAAGAGACTAATTGAAATTTTACAGGCTGTCAGGTGCCACATTCTACGATTACATTAATATCAAATATCAATTTATTTAACATTTCTTGGATAATAAAATGTCTATTTTTGAAGAATATGGAGCCTTAAGTGTCATGTGTCGGCCGTAAAACGTCTCAGCGTATTTTACCATACTTCAGATAATATTTTTGTTTCTTTTGGGTCTGTCAAATCTATTCTGGTTACTTTGATAATCGAATAGGGGGCATATACAGCTTAGAAATACATAGCTGTACACGAATACTTCATAAACCAGCCTCCAATTTTCGTTCTTTGTGCGTTCTTTGCTTACAAAGACATAGATTTTTATTAGTTTTCAAGATATAGTTCTAAGATGGGAAAGGACGGAATATTTCTTGCATTCTCATTTCAAGCAAACATTATGAATAACACAACCCGCACTTAATTTATACAGTAAAACTTCAATGGCTCGAGCATCTTTGAGATCATGGTAATTTGTTCTTAACACGAGCAATTCGGTCGACTTTCTATAATAGTGATATATTGAGAATACTCATTAGAACGCCTCATCAAAGCGATTCTAATGAATACAAATAACATACATTTTATGCTAAAACAAGAAAATCCCTAAAATATCCCTAAATATTTCTTTTCTTGACCTATCGGAAGAATTTCCTAGGGACTCAAAAACGAGTTCGAATCAGACGAGATATACTAGCCATTGGTGTTCGAGTCATTGAAGTTTTACTGTATCGTGTTAACTGATCAGATAGTAAGTCAGTATGCTTCTAAACAATATGGAAACCATCGTAATTTCCTTATTTATAGAACATAAATAGTCAAGCTTATTGCACAAACATATCACAGCTTACACAACACAAAGCTAGGTTTCGTACACAAGAATATCGCTGGCAACAATAGCGAAGCCAATACACAGGTTAAATGACAAAGTTTCCAAACCTGAGAAACATAAGCTTGGCAAAGAAAAACATTCAGTTCTTGTATTTGCATTTTGAAAAAAAAATCACTTTTAGCTCAGTAGACCAAACAAAATACCAATACAAATAATGTATATCAAGATTAGACGGCTCGTGCCATTTTACTATGATAATTGACTAACATCCCCGTTCGCAACAGTGGATGTCCAAATTCATGGGTTAAAGAGTACACTTCAGAAAGTCTAGGGGTAAAGGGTTACATCACGAAAACATACCTATATAAGTTTGACCCCTTAAACTGTACTTTTATATGGTAAAACTGGGGTTTACAGGGGTATAAATTATTTTTTCTTATTTCTGCTCAAATACATAGATTGAGGATACTCGTTGCAACCATCTTGGTAAGGCGGTTCTAACGAGTTCCAACAATCTATATTTTGAGCAGAAATAAGAAAAATATCAGACTTTCAGTCTTTGATGGTGAAATTTTCAATATATTTGAATAGGCGTGTTTTCGTAATGTAACCCATCTTTGCCTAGATTTATGCCCTGGATTCTTCCAAGTTTGAATTAGAGATAATTGTTTGAAATTATAAGGCATATTTGCAAACAAAGCAATATTTTAATTACAAACAGTGCAAATCCTGCTTAGACACCGCAATCTCTGGCGGCAGAATAGGGTTTACTCTCTGTATGCAGAGGTCAGTTTTGGAATAAAGTAAATCACAATGCATTTTTTGCACAAATAGGTTATAACGACTTGGAAGATTCGGAACCAAATTAAACTTGACAGCCATTCTGAATGTGTACTTATAATAATGGGAACCATGCCTGGTTTAAGATTGCTGTTCAGCCAAGGCAACATTACTATAAACAGCTAAAGAAACGCATTAATATGAGAATATATTTCTAATTATTTCAAGTTCAGCTGATATGAAAAGCAGAAATATTTATAGAATATATACAGCATTACCTTGTCAGTAGCAACCCAACGGGCACACAACGTTGAGGCAACGTCGCATCAACGTCAGTGGATCGACGTTGATGCTTCGTTGTATAAACGTCATGTGCCCGCTCTAAAGCTTCTTCATTGCTATCATGTTGCTTATGACAAGAACAATTCTGACACCGATTTGCTTTTGCACATAGTTAAAATTTTCTTCTTTTGTGTTAAAAGATATATATGTGATATTCTTCGTTAAAACTGAAAAGCTTTTTATTGTATTATTCTTCAAAAACGTGTTCAGCGACAGAATGCAGGCAATGTGGAAGAAATGTCGAAAACATCATCAGAGATGTTGCATTTAGAATCAACGACTTAAAGATGTTTAATTGCATATATATGATAAAATGAACAATAGTAATGTTAAAGAATATACATTACCAATTATTAGTAAAGGTGCGTTTGGGATGTATGGAAATTACTAACTACCCAACTAAGCAATAGAGATTCTACTAAGAAATATATATATATATTATAAGAAGATGACTAGATCAAAATTAAATTCACTGGAATGTTTTGAACGGCAGATATCACTAAACATAAGTCACATTGTAAAAATATACCTTATGACATGTGAGTCCAGCAAAGATCAGACCAGCCCAGGCATCTGCGTAGACTGATCAAAGACTTCGCTGTAGTTGAAAGTAGCACTGGATCACTGGCTATCCATCGAATTACCAGCGAATATTCTGATTAGATTAAGCGATTGCGCTGATGCACATACCATAAGGCACTTTATACTATTTTGCGTTAATGTGAAAGTCAGTGACAATTTATAATTCAACACGTTAACTCTTTCAACCCTGCAGACCAATACTGATACCTTTGTAAATAGTGCATATCCAGATGAGACGGCGTTACGAACCGTCTCATCAGAACCTACACTGTTTGCAACTCTGTTATTCGTGTTTGACTCAAACCCCTATGCAAGCATTATGTCCGAATTCAGAGATGGAACAGCCCATTTAGTGAACTCAGGGATGAAAGGGTTAACGTTTAACTGCGGTGTGACAATCGATAATGTTCATGTGAATACTATAGCAGTGTGATTATATATTTACCCTTAGTATTCGAACAGCCATATCTGAACAAACAGTGTAGATCCAGATCAGATGCCGTAGAACGCCACTTATCCAACAGTTTATAGACCTATCAAGGAGTCCACCCAGTTAGCATTGTGTTTATATCTATATCTGACCGTTATTTGCCCGATAGGTTTCCTCGTGTCGGGCCGATAACGGTCAGATATAGATTTAAGCAGAATGCTAACTGGGAAATTAGGATCGCTGTGGTGTAGTGGTAAAGCGTCGGATTCAATATAGAGAGCTAGCTGGTTCGACCCGAGCGAGCACCAAGTGTTGTGTCCTTGAGCAGGACACTTTTTCCACATTGCTAAGTACTAGTTTCTACCCAGGAAAGCCTGCTAAAATGCCCCCCCCCCCCCCCCGAGGGCGTAGGAAATGGATGAAGATAAGATGAGAAATGGGCTTGTTCGAACTTTAATACATGTATGGTGTCTCGGTGTCTGATCAGTGTTTACACCGTTTGGCACTCAACCACAATATGTTTAGATGCCAGGTACCCAAATAAACTTAAGAGTGTAGATGCTGTATAGTTAGGAGAAAAGCGAATATTTATGGTAAATGCAGTACATGTTAAATATGGACGTAAGAAACTCGATGCTCGTTAAATGTTATATGACAAGACAATGATTGTGCATGCTAATTCGACACTTTACAAATACGAGCGCCTTAAGCAACAACATTTGACAATGATAAAGACATCAACAATTGTTGAACGAGCAACTAATAAAGGTGCCAAGCTCAACAAGTGATAAATGGTACTTTAATGTAATTTGAAGTTTCATGGTTTATTTTATGACTAAGTTAAAAGTTGGCTATATACGAATCTTGCATATTTATACTCTATTTATTCGTTGGTGATCTAACGATATAATTGACAGGTTTGTGGACGAAAGCGAATGTTTTGATGATTGAATGTATTTTGAACAATTTGCTTCAAATATTTTGTTAGTTATAGGATTATTTAATATAAAAGATGTATGACAAGCAGTGCAGATCCAGATCAGTTGGCTTCTTTATATCTGGATCTACACTGTTTGCAAAGGCGGGGCATATCCGTGTTCAGCAGGACCAGAGTTGATACACTATCGCATATCAGAAAATTGAACAAGGAAGTCTGCAAATACACATTTTTCAACAATATCTTTGATGATCTCTTTTCTGTGATGATATAAATGGACTTCGCTGATATGTATGTCTGATAAACAGTTGTCCGTCGTGCATATTGTTTCAATAAACCATCTGAATCATATCCACTAGTATGCGCACTAAATATCAGTTTATGACATGATATTTATGTTCCTTTTCTAAAAACCATTTAAACCATTTCAGCCCGGCAGACCAAACCCACTACTTGTGCAGACAGTGTAGATCTAGATGAGACGGCTCATCCGGATCTACACTGATTGCCATTCTGTTTTCGATTTTAGACTTTGCATCAGTGGACATGTCCAAATATAAGGATGAAAGAGTCCACTTTAGAAAACTCAGGGATGAAAGGATTAAAGCAGATGCGAACCGGTCAAGTTTTAATCAGCCAGCACGTCCACACAGTTTAATAATGACCATCATGTTCTGTCAAAATAATGGCAAATAATGAAGCTCGTGATCGGACTAGCAACGATCAGCAGGTGCTCGTATATAATGCGAAACATCGACATTTGCTTGATGCAGTCTATTTTACCTGGGCAGCGTCAAGCTAAAAAGAGTTCGAGCATGTGCAAAACATGTGGATGCACATGTCTGATCTTGACCTCTGGTCTCCATTGAATATATTGTATCCAATGATTCTGTTAGCGGACTATGGAAGCTCTGATCGGACTGCGCGGAAGCGCGGATGCGCAGGCTGATCTGGGCCTTCGCTGTTCGTCTATGCCCGTAGACATGTTTTCACATGCCGTGGCCCATCTGTTAAATGGTTGAATATATATTGTAGTTTACCACCAGTTATTATAAGGGAGACACCTTTGGGGAGTTCCTGTCTGCTTCCCGGCACATCAAGTCCCTTCTGAAAAGTAGTCTATCCATAAAAGTGAAGAATTTTGTTCTAAGGTAACTATATGTTTTCCTTTTAGAGTAAGACCCCTTTCCAGAAGGGTGCTAAAATGACTTGGACAGAGTTGCATCCCCTGGGAGTATCTAATCCCCTCAATCAACCCTGGCAACTCTGTCTGGACCATTAGTCTGGACTATACTTGTGGCAGGTTTCTGACGAACTAATTGCTTTGTTTTTCTTGTATCGTCTACACCATTTGTCACTGAAATGTTTCGTACTTTGGCCGGATTTTCAGGTGTTCCATTTTGGCTTGTCTTCAAGCAAAGTTCGTGCATTTGCAGAAAACTACTCTCAAGTGTCAGAGCAAAGTAGTCGGATTGTGTTTCAGCGTTGGACTTGAAAGCGGCGATGCAGACGACAATATTGTGTGGATGTGGGTTATAGCATATGCCATAGCCATCAGGAACTACTGGACCATAGGACATGAAGGCATCCATGGTCGTCGGTACCTGAAATATTATTCAAATATACTGGGCTATAAGAAGCATACACCACGCTATACACTGAATGTAGGATTTTACGCTATTACATGTACATTATATTTTTATAATCTATTCTCGATGTCATATAAGATCGAAATAACTATATTTCTTTATATAAATAGGTTGTAACAGGAAAGACCCTTAAAAGAAATGAAGACATTCACAAATCGAAAACAGTGACCCTCATATAAAGTTCCAAAAATCCCGAACTGGTCTCAATGATCACAAAGGACCAGAAAATATAAACTACACATTAGTGAAGTACTACCTCACTACTACACTATAGTGAAGACTTACTCTGGATAAAAATATATAGGTTTTAGTAAAGGACTTTCGCTATCCTCTTTACAAACAGCACACTGATTAGCTTGAATGACCACTCCAAGGCAATTCCTGTTATAGCAATTCCTCCTTGACTCCCGTTGACATTATTTGTCCCATATTTCTTCTTTTTCTGATGCCTGTGATTTTTAAAAGCAATGTTTGCCTGCGTAGCTTTATTCATATCTGCTGTTATTAACCGAATTCTTATTGCCCAAACACTTTCTGCATCCGCAAAAGTTGTTGTGTTCTTGAACACCAGATAAGGAAATTCTCGATTTAACCCTAGGATAGAAATTCCAGGTTATCCTACACGGGGTAAGTCACAATAATGTCATCATAATATGGAGGGCGCCATCAATCGAAATGACTGCATTATTAACAAGAAATATCTTTACATAAGATAAACGGCGTAAGAGGTACTGGAATATGAATATTGAAACAACTTTGTGGTTCAATATGAAAAGAAGAAGGCCTTTAAAATATAAACTTTATTACGAATTCAAACAGAGAAAGTTTTAATACTGTATAACATTGTATATATTGCAAGGGTTGGCAGGAGAGAGTGTACATTATGTATTTAATTTGTAATAAGAGGGTCATGATGGCCCTGGATTGCTCACGTGGGAAGCAGATTTTTTAGTCTGGCGGAAGGATATTTTCAAAGTTTTCTGCATATATATATATATATATATATATATATATATATATATATATATATATATATATATATATATATATATATATATATATATATATATATATATCAGACCCTGCCCTTTGTTGGTGATTTATTTTGTTTTCTTTTGGTGATACAAATTAATTTGAAAAATTTTGATGGATGGTTAATCCAGTAATGTTTGTGAATATTATTGAAATCTAATTAGTTGCTGGTTACAAAATGTTCGAAGTGTTCTCGACAGACATATGAGGAACCAACCAAAATAATTTGAACAAATGATAGACATTCACCTATGGAACATTTGTACAAAATATTTGAAATTGGACCATAGGTTGTGCAGAAGAAGAACTGTCAAGTTTACTTTACATAATTCCGTATATAATGAAAAGTAACCACGCCAACTGGAAGCATATTTTGAGACAGAACAGAATTCTTTTAACAAGATTTAAAGACCTTCTACTGAAGAAACATTTCTGTGAAAAAAAATCCAACCAGCCCGTACAAGGTTTGGTTGCTATAACAACAAGAGGGGTAACTCTCAGTGCTCCAGCTAGGATTTTAGGGCAGAGGGGTGCTGGGTAGGGCACTTTTGCGCGTGCGGGCAAAAAAAATAGGGCATTTTTTTTCTTTTTGTTTTTTTTTTTCTTTGAAATGGTCAATAATCAGTACCATCATGATATATAGTGTACTGTGCAATTCAGCCTCATGTAACATAGATCTATTACATTATTTTTGATCTAAGAAACAGTAAGGGTAACAGGGAAATAAATTAAATGGGATCTTACAATTTATACTTTTTATTTTGGACTGAACTTTGGGATTACCTCTCTTCAATGAGAGAAATTCTGTGTATCACAATAGTAGCAGACACACTTACTTTTTCTTTTTTTCCTTTGTGAAATGTCGACATTTCACGTGAATAGTTTGGCGTATAATAGATAGAGTGTGTCAATATTTGGCGTATAATAGGTAGAGTGTGTTCAGATGTTTTAAGCTACAAGCAACTGGTTCACATAGAGTGACCATTGTGTTGGGGTTTAACGACACGTCAACCCATGAGGGTCATTTTGTGTCGTCTCCCAGAGAAAGGGAGAAAAGAGATAGAAGAAAGAGTAGAGGAGATAAAAGAGAGGGACAGGGAAGAAAGAGGAACAGGAATGAAAGTGAAGAAACAGAAGAAATAAAAACATTCCCCCTCTACCCTTACCCACTACAAGGATAGCAGGCCTTGCCCAACTGTAAGCCAATATCAGTTGGACGCCCCAGTGATGTAAGATACACAGCACCTTCGCACCACCCGACCACCCCCATAGAGTGACCATTAAGTCACACAATATATTATTGTATCAATTAAATTTCAATTTTTATCGAGTTGTAGATCCTCTTCCTACCAAGTGCTCTAATCTAAATAGATAATCACATTAAATATTACAGTTCTACCTTTTTTATGTAATTTATTAAATGGTTATTATTATCTTTTCTCTCTGATGTTCAAGACTTAGTATTAAACTTGGAATTACATCTCATAATAGTTGAGCCTCTGTATTACTATTCAAGGGGAATAACTAGGAAAAGTCTGCATCCGTCAGAAAACGGAGAAAGAGAATTCAGGACAAGAAAAAAACTTCAGCAAACAACATCGCCATCTCTCTCTCTCTCTCTCTCTCTCTCTCTCTCTCTCTCTCTTTTGATCGTTTAACTAACTGTTTGCAATATTATTGCATAATTAATTGGAATGGATTATCTAATTGTAAAGATGAATTGGTTAAACAACAATAGAGATCTAGCTTAATTTCACGGTGACTGAACGCACCATAATTCAAATAGCCGAAAAATAACGGTCTCTATTCATAAACTTTGAACAATCATTCGGCCCTCCAACACATTGACTTTTCAGACGTGGGAAACACGTAACCAAATGACTAGATGCACAGAGTTTGTTACTATTTTTAGATCCGCTTCAGGTAGGATGTTTTAGAATATCTCGATTTATACCTGATGAATTGTTTTCAAATAAAGCACAGAGTTCGCGGAAAATCAAGCTCTTTCTCGTGGTGTCAGTGTTATTCTGCAATCTGGTCTGATTCTCGAGAACAATCGGAGAATGATTTTCGTCAAAAGTCATATACATTGTTCCAGATTGACAACAAAAAACATTCTTCGAATGTTCTCGAGAATTAGACCAGATCGCAGAATAGTGCTTACTCCACCAGAAAGACCTTGATTTTCCGCGTACTCTGCGCTTCATTTGAACAAATTCCATTCGGTATGAGAAGAGATATTCTAAAAAATACTACCTGAAGGGGAGGCTAAAATTAGTAATATTTCTTCTTCATGTCGTTTACGCTCCGACGCAATAGGCCGCTTACACCGTGAATAAATAAAAGGGGTGTTCAACAAACCTATTTCCTAGTTAAGAATGAACAATATTATTTATGTTGCCAATATTTCTACCAAGCTTAAGGCATAATTCCTGTTTATTCATTATATAAAATGAAATCATGCAATTTTACATCCTTTTGGCACATAACACAAGGCACATGATAATTCTGTACATTATGGACACTGTGGAGAGAAGTAAACTTGAACGTCCCTTGTTCGCTTAGTGTTTGGGCGGCTTATATCAAACAATTTAGTTACACTGTACAGAATTAAAAGCTCGTCTATAATTATTTATTTCATTGCAACTATTTTATTGGTATTATTTAAATTATGGGTATTTTTGTCCATTGTTTAACATCTGCATTGCCATACTGTACAACCAACTTTAAATAGATAAATGTCATAATTAAGTGATTGTTCAGTCACGAATATATTCGGTAAATTCTATACTTACCCCTATTTATTTACAGAAGTTTACACATTTTAACCAATTGCAAATTACTATTTATTCATTCGAGACTAATACCAATAAGAATGTCAAAAGCCAGCTTATAAAGCTACGCCGAAAAAAATCAACGTTCAGAAATGAAAGGTGTGCAAGAAAAAGAATGTATCAATGGTGTGAGGGATAGTAGAAAATCCTTCATTCGCGATCACTGTCAGGCATTACTCGGCAAGCCTCGTGATAGATCCTTACATTATAATCATGAATTACCGGTTCTAAATGCGTTGCTTCCCTTTCAATATAAATGCTTATAATTCGATACTTCAGCTACTTTCATTTTCTTTTGTATGTTCATTGTTCTCAATGTCTATTCCTTTCAAAATCTATTCATGGGACATTGTTGTGCATTTCATTGATGCACAAGTAAAATAAATATTGAAAACGAAGCTATTAAGGAAACAATGTACAATATGCTATTCTAGACTGACAATGAAAAAGGTGCTTGAAAAGGGTGTTCCAGTTTCACCTATAGATAATATATAGTTTCTAACCTACTGTTTAGACACTGTTTCTCCCCACTATAAAATGTTAGATCGATAGGAAATCTGCTACTGTATCTATATTATGATGTATGCCATGGATTTGTATACTGTATACTGATCACACGCATACGTTCTACTCGGCTTCTATTGGTCTGTGCTCTTAGCTCAGGTGTCTGGTGTTGTTTGTTCTTTTTGTGGCCTTGTAGCTACTCCCTGCGGGCCTTTTTTCCCTTATTTTCTTATTGTTGTGTTTATTTGATCCTATACAGCATTGTGATCACCTTGTTGGAGAAGTGGGAATTGGTTGCTTTGCTTTTCTTGGCTTTGTAGCTTGTGTAAAGTCTGTCCTGGTTTGTTTGCTCTTCCTCTTAGAAAATTGGCTATATTCTGTGATTGAGGCATCTTCTATATTAATTGTGCGTTCGTATACTTCGGGTGTAGTGTCCTCTTAATAAAGACAAATGTTTTGAAAAGAGTACCAATGAGAACTGTTATTTTTGGCATATTAGTAGAATTACATTTGAGCAAGCGCGCGACAATTACATTTGAGCAAGCGCGCGACAAAACCTACAATAAGACCTTTGTGACCAGCAAAGACTCAGACCTGCCTGCACATCCAACCAGTATGACAAGGGTTCAGGTTCCTTTTTTGATAACACGGGGGCTGTAGAAGGAACATGCGATCAGGAAAGACTATGATCAGACTGCAGGGAAGCGCAAGAGAGCAGGGAAGCATAGGCTGATCTTAGTCTTCGCTGGTCATATTGTGGGTGTTTTCGTGCGCTGTCTCATTAGGAAGTATGTATAGGGGAAGTCGATAAAACATAAAACAAGTACATGTTTTGTACCATGGCCTTAGCACATCGTAATTGAAATATTAGTTTAACTGGTGCGGTCACAATTCGTATTCGTTTGCTATTCTGTTTTCGAGAAAGAGTAGTTTCGTGTTTGGCTATTTATGTAATGGGGAATTGAATGCACTTTAAAGGCAATTCAATCAAAACAGTTTTGTCTCTTCTGAAAAGGGGGTTCCAGAGGGAGCAAATTCTTTCCATTTCAAATAGACCCCTATTGAGCATTATGCATGCAGTCTGTAGCATAGGATATACACTAAATGCCATCCTTTTATATCGATGAACAATCGCTTTGATATTATACTGATAAATCAGAGCAGCTACAAATAAATCTCCCGGGTTTGTAAAGTAATCTACCATAACACAAAGGTTCCATCAGGCTATTTAGAAGTTTTCAAGCCAACTTTAAATTCAGAAATCAATTCAGAGTATAAATTTAGTAACCGTTTGTCTGACTGTATGATACCGATAGCCTTATTTAAGAAGTTTAGAACACTAAATTATTTACGGGTTTTTAGTTTCTAAAATAACTAGATGGTTTGACAGAACGACAAAAACAACAGCTGAGATATGTGTACCCAATACGACGTGCGTCCGATGGGACATCATTGTCTAAAAACGAATATTAACAAAAGCATTATAAAATTAAAGTAATCTTGTTTGTCATGGCTATCATATGCATTTTACCGTTACATACTGACAAATTTAAATCGACAAAAAGGTGCTTTGGAATCAGAAGAACTCGCTTCATTTAGCTGAACTTGTTTACTTGATTAAGATAATATTTATTGACAATTTATGCAATAAATATACAATGTATTTACCGTTCGTAGCTGTTCACCTAAGTGCCTAGAAGATGAATTAAGCACATCAATAACATCAGCTTGTTTTTGTTCCCAGCAATATACAATGTAAATATGGAAATATCCAGAAAAAGGCTACTTTCAGGAAATACGATCTTCCAAGTCACAGATATGGGGTTAATATACGGAACGATCGCACCAAACAGCACTCCGTGGAAATAAAAATGAACAAACGAAGACAGAATACACAAAGGAAAAAGAACCTCCTTGGAACGACGAACAGTACATCTGTGAGGTGCTTTAATCTGCTTTTACGGACATCCAGTCCCGCCCTTAATCCTACTGCAGTTCCAGCTACTTATAATGGTTCGGGACAAACTTAGCAGACGATTACTACAGAAAGAAACTAGAAATGTGTCAATATGACACAAATGCCCCCGCCCAGGGCCATCCTCACCAACACGCAGGAATTTTGCAAAAAATGAAGTTGAAAAAAGGGCCATAACTCTCATAATAATTGGCAAATTTTACCCTAAATCGAATTGGACCTATATTTTATGATTATATACCTGTGTATAAAATATGAATCCAATACACCAATCTTTTTTTAAAAAAAAAAATATCGAAAAAAAACAACAAAAAAAAAAAAAAAAAAAAAAAAAAAAACACACACACACCACTTTTTGGAAGTACAAATGGGCCATAACTCCCATAATAATGGGTGGATTTTACCCTAAATCGAACTTGACCTCTATTTTATGGTTATATACCTCTGTATTAAGTATGAATCCAAAAAAGATAAGAGAAATGTCCAGGGAGTGCCACAATCACAAACCGCAGCCCTTCCCAGACATCAAGAGGAAGAGGAAAGTGACAAATCCAAACAAGCACAAATCGAACAAACGTACGAAAAGCATTAAGATTAGCTCTCTCTACCCCAAGCGGGGTAATCGCAATGCTAAAAGGACTGTAAAACACAAGAACAAAATGACACAAGGTAAGACATAAAACAAATCGCCTCGTAGAATAAACCACAAAGCAACAAAGAGTAAGACTAACACCGGGACCAACGCCTTAGAGCGGTCAGTAGAGTAAACCACCGGGGGACGGGGGCGGATAGGGGTTTAAAGCAATACACTAATGTTTTCAAAAGATATCAAACGGAAACTATTTTCAACGATGAAAAAGGGCCGTAACTTCAAAAATAATTGATGGATTTTACCCTAAATCGAACTTGACCTATATTTTATAATTTTATGCTCGTGTATAAAATATGAATCCAATCAACTAATCTTTTCAAAAGTTATGGAACGGAAACCATTTTTCAAAATTGAAAAAGGGCCATCTCCCAAAACAATTGGTGGATTTTGCCCTAAATCGAATTTGACCTACATTTTATGATTATATACCTGTGTATAAAATTTGAATCCAATACACTTATCTTTTCACAAGACATCCAACGGAAACCATTTCAACTATTTTTCAACTTTGAAAAAGGGCCGTAACTAAAAAAAAAAAAAAAAAAAAAAAAAAATTATAATTATATGCTCGTGTATAAAATATGAATCCAAATACACTAATCTTTTCAAAAGTTATGGAACGGAAACCATTTTTCAAAGTTGAAAAAGGGCCATAACTCCCAAAATAATTGGTGGATTTTACCCTAAATCCAACCTGACCTACTTTATAATTATATACCTGTGTATAAAGTTTTAATCCAATAAACTAATCTTTTCAAAAGATATCGAACGGAAACAATTTTTCAGTTGAAAATTTTTTAAAGTTGAAAAGGGCCATAATTCCCAAAATAATTGGTGGATTTTATTCGAAATCGAACTTGACCTACATTTTATAATTATATACATGTGTATAAAATTTCAATCCAATACACCAATCTGTTCAAAAGATATTGCACGGAAACCATTTATGTTACGTACAGGACGGGACGGACTTACATACGGACAGCGGTAATACTATATGCCCCCCACCCCAACTGAAAATAGCGGGGGCATACAAACAAAACAAAACAAAAATAGATAAAAAAAAAAAAAAAAAATAAATAAAAAAAATAATAAATAAAAAAATTAAAAATAAGAACATAAAATAACTTTTCGGCACTATGACGAAATGAAGATGAAGGTACGATAACCAACAGAAAGTCAGAGCAAAAGAAAATCATTAGTATAGCTATGACGAGCCCGAGCAAACGGAAAATGTTAGGCATAAACTGTTCAGGACTAAGTCGCCATTGCGTCTGCGACCTGCACACCGTCGTTCAATTAAAGTGGACAGCAAATAGTTAACCTTAGTTTGGATAACCACATGCAGTATGACTCGTTATGTGTACATTTATCCTATCCTTTTATATTGACTGATAATTGTTTGTTTGTGTTGATGTTTTACGGCCAAGTCAACCCAATGGGGGCATGTCGAGCGCGGTCAGTTTACCTACCACACTTTTACTGGACAGGCTTAGTCCTCTAAGCGGTTAACCAGTATTGTGCACATTCTTTCGCCAGAAACTGACAACTGGCCTTCTTGAATCAGCGGAAGGGAGAGAATGAGCGTAGAAAATATTTCATGATCAATCAATCTCCACGAAAGAATGTTCTTGAAATCTTATGAAAAAAAATCTATGAATCTTATGATACAGACAGCCTTGTTTAAGAAGTTAAGCAGTTAAAAATTATTACCGTGGTAAACGTCACTGACATAACTTGATACTCTGTCTAATATTTGATAGCTTTCTTATAACAAATGACAAAACACATCAGCAAAAAGATGTAGGTCCCATATGACTACCCATAAAGAGTCTACGTAATTTAGGACAATTTAATACAAATATTTACGAGGGGGACAGTAAGAACTTCAAAAAAATCATTCCAAAATACAAAAGTACAATATTTATTTTCATGTGAAGTATAAGAAACGCATAAGTTTTATTATAAAATATGTAAAGAACATACTCCTACAATTAAATCAAGAAGTTTATCTTTAATATATTTGTGTGGCAATATAATATAAAGGGTTGAAAAATTATATGTCAATAAACTGGATGCTTGGAAATATCTAAACCATGAACCCTCACTTTTAATTGATGAACGGTCGTTTGTAAACTATTTAACAGTCACTGTATTAATTTGTATGCTTTAAGAAAGCCCAGCAGTAGTGCCTGAATCGGCGATCGCGAAAAGAGCTTATTATGAACCATTTTGAAGTAAACAAGTTGTGTCAGTTTTATTTGATATAAAATGCATTCAGTTCAGTGCAAATTTTATAACCATCCAATACACATTTCTCAGTAGTGGAAAACTGAATGTAAGTTAAGGACTGCTAAACTGTTATACGTTAACATTTTTGACGAAAGATGTTGAGACTATAGGTTACCACTCACCTGACTAGTAGAAAGTGTGAAGTGATTGGATTTTATGTATGTTTGGTCTGTGAATATGTCTGGAGTTGTTAAGCCAATTTCTGCTGCAAGCTCTCTCAGTCCCATCAGATGACAGTCGACACCATGGCCTAGAATTGTCTGAAATGGTAGAAAACTTGTCAAGGAAGAGAATTTGATGATAATTTTGGGAAAATTTTCTCTAGTTCTCTTTGGTTCAAACATATTTATTTCAAATCTCTTTGTACAGCATATAACAAACATGTGATAATATAAATGTGAACAGGATTGGAACGTAAGCAAATATGCTTATATAGTTCTCTTTAGAAACATGCCTTGTGCATACCCGTTAGAATCGACTCGCCGAGGCGATTCTAACGAGTAAACATAATGTACGTTTTAAAGAGAAGCGTACAGTCGACTCTCGTTATCGCGACCTCGCTTATCTCGAATAACCGTTTATATCGAAGTGAAATTCTGGTCCCTGTTTTAACATGGAAATTTAAGAACAGGTAACAAAATAATGTGGAAAAGAGGAGAAATTGCTCCTAAGCAGCAATTTCTCCTCTTTTCCACATTATTTTATATATATTTCTAACTTCAGGAGTCAAATTACATTATTCTTTTGTTAAATGTGGTTGTTCGATTTATTGTTTTCCTCACTTCCGCAACTCTGATATGTCGAGGTACGGATATCTCGAAGTGTTTCAGAGAGTTCCTTGGAATTCGAGATAACAAGAGTCGACTGCATGTGAACAGCAAAGGCAAAGGCAAGCCTAAGCATCCCATAAAACTTACTACAACCATCACAGTCCACTTACAAACTTATGGACCTTTAGAATCTACAAATAGTGAGCACATTGCCCTGATGAGACAGGAGTTGGCAGGATGGTTTAAACCTGGCCCCGAAGTTGTAAAACGTTTTTCATGCTCAATTCAGCTGATCGTGAAATTGTCGCCGCTAATAAATATGAAAATGCCACCTACAGCAGAGAAATTTTCATGCTCAGCTATGTTCAGCAAGAAAGAATTTGCAAATGTTCGTAATTTGAGATCTGTTTGAAGGACAAAGGGGGTGTCCATAAGGCCCTGTTTTAGTAAATGGGACACTATGGGTAATGTATCAGCAAAATGAAGACTTCTGTTACGGGGCAGGAAAAGGCAACGTAAACCTTAGTTTTGATGTAACATGATCATGAAAGTGGGTGGGGTAATTCAGTATGAACCTGAGGTATCATATCATAAGTATTGTTTCTCTTTTAAAATATATACACACCCAGACACATATCTTAGGTAATATCCTGTCTCACTCTTTGAAGAAAAATATTACATATATTAAAAAAAAAAAAAAAAAAAAAAAAAAAAAAAAAAAGGTTTATAACCTCGGGGCCTGCACATTTTGCAAGTGCTCTAATGACCTTTTCGCTTGTGCCACAATTCGTAACAAACAAATTACAAGATAGGTACTTTTCATCTAATATACGTTTGAAGTTTTAATACCATGTATTTTTTTTTAGAAAATAAGACTTGACATTTCATTTAAATTGGCTCCTTCGAATGTCTTCTTGTCTTAAGGAGACGATTTGAATGGAATATCTGACTGTCAGTAAAACATTATAAAATAAATGCAGTCTACTTGTAGTTGTACTCAGCAGGTTAAAGTTTAAACATCAACGTTGAACCTCTTTAATATGCTTGCGGAATTTTAGGCTTCGACCCTTTTTCAGATTTAAAATATTTATGAGATTTAAAGCACAGCTACAAAAAATAAGTTTCATTTAGAATTCAGCAACCCCGCTAATGTACCAACTATATATATGTAATAAAAAAGGATACTCCGGGAGGTGGGATAAGAAATTAAGCGGAAGGTCACGTGAAATGTCTGCGGTATACCTTCTTTAATTCGTGAACACATTGAATGTCTTTAAGCAATATACTAAATACATTTAAGCCTAACAATAAACTTCGGCAGTGGTTTCGAAAACTCTCATAATTGTAAACTAAGGAATTGGGAACTGTATCCAAACAGACATTTGGAGTAAATAATGACAACAAGCTTTCCAACAGTCCAATCATAACTCCGCTCTTCAATCTACTGGCAGTAATAACCAAATGAGCCTCAGTTGCAGAAAACGTACCTTCAGACATGCGCGACCAGCGAAGATTCTGATCAGCCTGCGCGAATGCGCAGGCTAATCAGAATCTTCACTGGGCAAATTTTCGATAGCCAAAGATGCGAAGTTTCTTCATGCGGAAAACGAAGCCTCTGATCAGACTGCGCGGATTCGCAGGCTGAATTGAGTTTATCGGGCGCGCATGTGAGAAAGTATGTTTTCAGACGTTTCGGTTCAACTAAATTCAGTAATGAGCCAATTTTGTGGCGTCTTTGACACTAAAGACTGTTATTCCCTAAAGTCTAGACTCTCGTAATTGGGCAAGGTCCCACGAAAATATACCTCAGTATTTTTGCGAACATCAAACATTCCGATGAGCTGGGTGTATGCGCCACTGTATCAGCGTTTTAATGTTTTCCTACAGAATTTGAAGACATTGAAGAAAGGTAGAATCATGAGAAGTCATAGCAGAGACACAACCACGGTCGCCTCTTCAATAAAGGTTATGATGAAGTCACTTTTTGCTGGCCTGGTTCTACTTGTAGAGTGGATGGGACAAGCTGGACTAATTGTGGTTATTGACTGAGTAGATAGACAGAATGTTAATCATGGCTTAAGCTCTAAAGCTGATTTATAATACTGAGTTAATAATCAGTGCTAGGGATGTATATTTCTAAAGAGCAAGGTTAGCTTTTGGAAAAGCTTAGAAAGTCATCTTTCGGCATTTTTAAATATTCTATGGGAATGTTTGCGATGTTTTAATTGTCAAAAAAAAAAAAAAAAAAAAAAGATAAATAAAATAAAAAAAAAATAAATAAATAAAATAAAAAAAAAAAAAAAAAAAATAAAAAAAAATAAAATAAAATAAAAAAAAAGAAATAAATAAATAAAAAAAAAAGAAAGAAAAAAGATGTAACACCGCTTTTTATCGTTTTTTCTTTTCTTTTTCGTTTGTTTCTTAACATATGAAACAGAGACCATGTATTATATATTTATTCATGAAACTGGACTATTTTGAATTCTAAACGTGCTAATTTTTTACATGCTCGAAATATTTTCAGATACAAGGGACTATAATAACAAATTACACAAAACAAAAAGGAGGACCATGACGTTCTGATCGCTCTCCTGAGCCTTGAAACTAGACAGAATATTTGGTAAATTCAAAAACACTAACTCCAAGAGAATCGGTCCACTTGTTCCGAAAAAGAAGATGTTTGAAGGTTTTTTTTTTTTACCAAAAATGGGCATGTCGGCAATTTTGGTCATGTGCCCAAGCTAATGAAAACAAAATTTTCATTTCCTTCTTCTACAAAGCTGACAGATGAAATTTGAATTAAATTGACCATGTGGTTTCACAGAAAAACACATTTTAATTATGAAATCTCATTGAGCTTACGCCAAGGTCAAAGACTAATCTTGACCTTTCATACTCATGTGGCTTCATTCAGTCATTTAGTTGAATACTTCCACCAGTTTTGACACCACTGACTGCAATAGTTTCTGAAAAATGCATTGTTTTCACTATTTCCCATAGAGAAGCGCAAGTGCTTTATTATAAAAAGGATCAAGATCATCCCAAAGTCATTATTTAAACAAATTATATAGGACCTAATCTCCGATGCTATATACCAACGTTTAAGGAAATCGATCCATTGGTTCTGGAAAAGAAGATTTGTGAAGCTATTTTACCATATATGGTATGGCGGCTAGCTTGGTCATGTGATCAGACTAATGAAAATGAATTTTCGTTCCTTTCTTCCATATAGCTGACATATGAAATATGAAATTTGACTAATTGATCATTTTTTTTCTCAGAAACAAAAATCTGACTGACCTTGAGCCAAGGTCAAAGACTGACCTTGACCTTTCATACTCACGTTATTTTATTTAGGTTTTTAGTTGAATGCTTCCACCAACTGACATCACTGGTTGTAAACAATTTCTGGAAAATGCATTGTTTTCACTTTTTCCCCACAGAAAAGCCCAGGAGACCTAGTTTGACATTAGCATAAAAAGTAAAGGTCAATCCAGAATCATCATTTACGCATATTATGATGGACCTGTGTTCTCAAAGCTACATGTAAAATTTCAAGGAAAGGGTCCAGTCGTTCTGGAGAAGAAGAAATTTTAAAAAAAAGCTTTTATTATATATAGACATGGTGGCCATCTTTGTCATGTGACCAGGCTATTGAAACTACATTTTCAATACATTTTTCCCCAAAGCTGACATATGAAATTTGACCTAAATTGATTCAGAGAAAAGTACATTTTAATTTTGAAGTCCCATTGACCTTTCATACTAATGTGGCTTCATTTAGTTATGTAAATGAATGCTTCCATAAACTGATATAACTGGCTACAAAAGTTTCTAAAAAAAGACATTGTTTTCACTTTTGTCTACAGAAAAGCCAAAATGCGAGCTTACTACAGAAATGGTCATGGTCAACCAAGGATCATCAGTTTGAATAAACTATTATGGACCAGATTTTCTGCTACATACCAAGAATTTTGAAGGATTGTACCATATATGGGCATGGCGATCACCTTGGTCATGTAACCAGGCTAATGAAACTTTTCTTTCTTTTTCTTTCACAATGCTACCAAATTAGATTTGATTTAAATTGGCTATGTAATTTCAGAGAAAAATACATTTTAATTATGAAATCTCATTGACAGTCAGCCAATGTCAAAGACTAACCATGGCCGTTCATACTCACCTGGCCTTATCTTAAATTATTTAGTTGAAAGCTTAAACCAACTTTGACACCACTGACTGTTAACAGTTTCTGAATAATGCATTGTTTTCACTTTTCCTACAGAAAGGCCCAAGTGACCAAATTTGACCTTAACAAAGAAAAAAGATCAAAGTCAACACGGGGTTATTATTTGAACAAATTATATATAGGCTAGAGTCCCCAGTGCTCTATGCAAAATTTCAAGGGAATCAGTGCTCTGGTTCTGGAGAAGAAGCTTTAAAGGGTTTTTAGTATATATGGTCGTGGCGGCCATCTTGGTCAAGTGACCAGGCTAATGAAACAATATTTTCACTACTTACTTCCCCAAAACTGACATACGAAATTGACCGTGTGGTTCCAGAAAAAATGCATTTTAATTTTGAAATTCTATAGACCTTGGGCCAAGGTCAATGAATGACTTTGACTTTTTCCCACTGATGTGGCTTTATTCAACTGAATGCTTTAACAAATTTTGATATCCCTGGCTGTATTGTTTCCACTTTTTTTCCCACAGAAAAGCCCAGGTGACCAAATTAGACCTTATCATAAAAATGTCAAGATCAACCCAGGGTAATCATTTGTGCAAACTATAATGGGCCAGAATCCTCGATGCGTTGATACCAAGTGTCAAGGGAATCGGTCCATCGGTTCCGCAGAAAAGAATTTTTCAGGGGTTTATCATATATGGGTATATGGTCATGTGACCCAGAGCCCGCGAACAAACTTTCGTTCATGCATGCTCCAAATGAAATTAGGCTACAACTGGCCCAGCGGTTTTAAAGGAGAAGACGTTTGAAAATGATTGATGGACGATGGACGCCCATTGGCTTACCATCCTATAAGCTCCCCCGAAGCCTTTGGCCCAGGAGAGCTAAAACAACTTATCTGTTCGGAGTGCACAGTCTGGAGTAAAGGCGTTGACACCAAAAGGGTTTTCTGGGGTGTTGTCGGGTGCTTTGGAATGTTTGGGCGCACCACACTTTTGGTAAGTCAAATAGGCGGAAAAGTTAATCTAGGTCATATGAAACGCTCATACTGACATACTTCCCAGTTCCATGTAAAAAGTGGTGTATTCCATACACGGTCACAAGCTTTCTGTAACCAAAATACTATCGTAATATAGTCATAGTTGTGACGATGACAAAAGTACACTTCACAATTTTTGGAGATGTAAAGGTTAAAACATCCAGATATAAAACTACGTATTTAGGCGTAATAGCTGCAAAAATTTCAATGTAGTTGTTTTACCAGATTGTTAATAAAAGCTGACTTATGGGAAATGGGTAAGACAGAAAACAAAAGCCTTCCTTTGGACCTTATCAATACATATGTTTTTTAGTTTGCCAAGATTTTGGTATTTATTGTAAGTTCAGTAATCGGTTACTGTCATTTTGGCTCTCTCTATAAGCGTTGTTTGCTTGATGATTTGTGTGGAGCTATACATACTGGTTAATTTATCAGGTAGTTTGTTTTCAGCTGAGCATAGACTTTGTTATCAAGTATATATACCATAAAATAAAACTTACTGCCAAAAGTTGTCGCCTACGCAGTTAATATTGCAATGTTCAATCGAACAGACTTTGTATTGTAAACTTTTGTTTGTTTGTGCTAATCGGTTGATCTAATAACTTTTTTCATGAAGAAATGTAATTAACCTGACTATACAACGTAGGGCAAGCCGAGATCATGAAATTACCTAATACCATTGGAAAAACTTAAATCATGATTCAACATGGGTTTTCTAATATTCACGATAAATTGAACTAACAGAAAATATGGAAAGCTAATTCTCCAAATACCCAAATACGTTCTTAGACTAACACTCAAGCGGACCATTTATTTCCATGCCTAGCAATCTGAACGCGCAACACTTTTAACATTGGACCAACAGATCTCCCCATAAGAGACACCTTAGCTTGTTAAGAAGTTAAGCCATTTACGAGTCTATTTTATCTGAGACTCTCAAAGCAGAAAACATCTTTATGGCATGCAGGCAACCGAGACACATTCGCCCATGGACACCATTTGATCTGAGCACACGTTAATCTCCAGATAATAATTCAGACCTTCATCACGAAAACATGCCTATATAATGTTGACCACTTAAACCACACTTTTATATAGTAAAACTGAGGTTTACAGGGGTATATTTATTTTTCTTATTTCTGCTCAAAACATAATTTGTGGGTACTCGTTAGAACCGCCTCGGCGAGGCGGTTCTAACTAGTACCCACAATTTATCTTTTGAGCAGAAATTTGAAAAAAAAATATCAGAAGTTTTTATCTGAAAATTTTCATCTTTTGGTGGTGAAATTTTCAATGTGATTGTAAATATGTGTTTTTGTTATGCAAATGGAGATGTTTTTTCATTGTTGACTCAGTCTGCAGGCCGTGTATTTTTAAACTTGTCTACTTACTGTTACTGTTTATTCTGTTTCTGCATACTATTGTGCCAACCATACATGCTTGTAAGAGTTTTAGAGCGTTAATCATTAAATGCAAAAGCAACCTCTCAGGCTGTTGACGAGCATTACAGAACCATGAACTGATTTTTTCAGTCGCATAGTTCATTTAACCCATTTACGCCTAGCGTCCCATCTAATGGACATTGACCAACATTGAAGACCCAGATCAGACGTAACAGAACGCGATGTCTGATCAGGGTCTATACTGTTTGCTTTTAGTATAAGAATGTCTATAAAACATGGTAAAAATAAAAGAAACTAACCAGACAACCCATAATTTGAAATAACTTATATTTGAAATGAATTGGTCCAAACAGTTTATATAATTCAACATCGATGGCTAAAATCATATGAAATTTACCTGTGTCATTATCTTTGTTTGCCATTCCATAGCCTTACGGAGTAAACGCATCTTTTCTTCGTCCTAAAACACAAAACAACCCGAATTCATTGAGTTACTAAACGCAGTAATGTTACATGTACTACTTACACAAAATACACGGTAGTACAGTAGAACTCTGCTATTACGACCACTTTTGGAACTCTCTAAAAGTGGTCGTATAAGTGGTTGGTCCTAATATTGAATATAGAATACAGTAAATGTCCTGAAATTTCGGATACTTTATTTCACACTTTTTTGGCCAATTATTTGTTTTGATGGTATTGTTTCTTAATGTACTTAGTAGAATGGCAACAGTGTAGACCCTGATCATACTGCTCCCGAAGGAGCAGTCTGATCTGGGTCTACACTGTTTGCATATGCCATTTACCAGAAACTTTGGAAACACATAGGGCTGACAAAAGCTGGTAGTAGTGGAGTGGTTTAAATTCCGAGTGATCGTAATAGCGGAAGTTTACTGTATGTAGTCAGACAATTATTTGCTGTTCGATGGTGTGAAATAAGTACACTACTAAAGGGGCTCTTGAGTAAAAATTGAGTAAAAATGTAGACAGTTAGTATGTTAAGAGGACTTGGAACACTTTGTAGATTTTCTGCCATTTCTGACAAGGGAGACAACTTTTATGACTTCTGTTTGCATTTCTGTATCAAAAAAAGGGTAAGAGAAAAGTCCAGGGAATGTCCAGGGAATGCCACAATCACAAACCGCAGCCCTTCCCAGACACCTAGAGGAAGAGGAAACCGACAAAACCAGACAAGCACAAATCGAACAAATGTACGAAAAGCACTAAGATTAGCACTCTCTTCCCCAAGCGAGGTAATCGCAATGTTAAAAGGACTGGAAAACACAAGAACAAAATAACACAAGGTAAGACATAAAACAAATCGCCTCGTAGAATAAACCACAAAGCAACAAAGAGTAAGACTTACACCAGGACCGCTGCCTTAGAACGGTCAGTAGAGTAAAATAAAAGTAAAAAAGGATTGCCTTTGGAAACAAAGAACACACAAAAAAATCATGAAAATCGGAGACTCGGTTTGATTGACTCTCACTGGGTGGTTTAAAGCACTTATACAGCTAGCCAACTTCACCATCGGTCCCGATGCAACTCTTAATACAGAAATACATAAAACTTCGATTCGTATAAAGGCTCCCAACTCAGTCAATGCATCAAAGGGAAAACATAAAAATCAAATTAATCACTATATTAAACAAAGACGAGTACTCCTGGCTAATTCTATTATATGCCAGAGTAAATGAAAACCAATAGTTGAACCACGGCGGGCCAAGCCAAGAACATATCGTCAAGCCCCATCCCACTGATTAAAGTTTTACGAAGAGGCCGTCATTGAGTCTGAGGCCCGAACCGCCGTCGTGCAATTACAAGCCTTGTCGGAAAAGGGGGATGCTCTAAAAGGATATAATTTACTCTCTTTAGAAGCAAAGTCTTCATTTTGGAGTAGACCCCTTTTTAGAAGAAGGGCGCAAAGTCCTTACATTTACAGAAGGGCGCTTTTCAGAATGGGGGTCAAAGAGTTTTGACATGGCTGCCTATTCCGAATACATCTCTCCCGCTTATGAATATTTGTTGAAAACATGAAGCATCTACCTGATCATAGGTCTTCTAAATTGTTTCGCAAGAACCTGTACATTTCTATAAACATATAGAAAATTTCAAGTCTTTCTTGTCCTCTTTGATCATTGAGCCCATTCCCGGATTTTGTGAAACTGATATGATGATCCGTGATGAGGTCTAATTGGCCGAGACTAGCTAGAAAACTTCGAAATACTAGCTTTTTACTTTACACTCCTTGATCATTCTTTTTAAAATCGTTTTGTCAATGGTTAAGCTGAACTAGAGGCATTTGTTTGTTTGAGTTGATGTCCAGTCAACCCATTAGCGTCATGTCAAGCGAGGTCAGTTTTCCTAACTACACTTTTCCTGGACAGGCTTAGCCCTCTAAGCGGTTAACCAGTACTTGTGCTCATTCTTTCGCCAGAAAAAAAATACTAGATACAGACATCCTTGTAATATAATATCTTACTCTTTATGATTCTATTTCCACTTTGTATCGAAATGCCCAGTCAACTTGTTACATCGTGATAGGTTCTACCTGACTGGTCAACTGAGCTATCAAACCGTTTTTCAAATGACGTATTTACATGTATGAGGAGCGTTTCCCAGGCAGTCCGTTTAAGTTTGTGTCCATTCTCTGTCTCTGAGCTATAAGACATCACTACAGCTCGTGTTAAGTGCTCTATGGCAGACGTTAAACGTATTCTCCATGCTTTACGCAAGAGAACTTTACATTAGTAATCACCGACACACGAACAAAGAAATTTGAAATAGCAGAACCGCCTTGGAACAGTCAGTAGAAAAACTACTTGGGGTGGGGTTTGGGAGCATGAGTCAAACATCATAACAAAACGTTGTAATAATGACTCTGAGGGAACCAAGCAAAGGTTAAATGGTGGTCCGAAGTCAGAAAATAAGAAATCAACAAAGACATCACGAAAACATATACCTATATAATTTTGACCCTATAAACCCCACTTTTATAACAGTAAAACTAGGGTTTACAGGGGTATACATTATTTTACTTATTTCTGCTCAAAAACATAAATTGTGGGTACTCGTTAGAACCGCCTCGGCGCGATGCTGCTAACGAGTACCCATAATCTATGTTTTGATCAGACATATGAAAAATATCAGAATTTTTATCTGAAAAACTTTCATTTTTTTGTGGTGAAAGTTTCCATATATTTGAATGGGCGTGTTTTCGTAATGGAATCTCGATGGGCTCGATCACATATTTTGATACTCAAGCGTCATTCTTCTGAAACAGATTCAGGAGAGAGCTATCATTGAGTGTGTCCGGTAAGCATTCTACATAAATCTATAGCAGGCCGTTTATGGCCCGTCAGAGTAGCTGACGGGCCGGTAACGGCCAGCTATAGATCTATGTACAATGCTAACTGGGTGAGTACTGACCCACCGTCATGTAAATTAAGAGGGAGGCGAAGTTATCAACCATAATTGGATTAACAATCATGCAGTTTGCCGCAGAATATCCATATTGTAACCTATTTTTTTTGTTGCGAGTGACAGTCTTTTAAATTTTGATACCACGCACTATCACAATACTTTTACCTTATCATTGATAACTCACAGCTGCAGATAAGATTATCAATATATTGTGATCTCTAACAGATAGCACATATGCAGATAAACCAGATAAAATGATCAGTGTAATAATGATTTAGGGCATCAGTTCCGTTCCACTGAGTACACACAAAATGTTTCGTTGCAGAATAGCAAATTCTACCTTCAGAATACGCCGTTTCTCTGAACCTAGGAAATAAATAAAATGGCAAATGATTCCCAAATATGCAGTATCAGTAAGTCATACCCATCCTTCAATCTAAAGAGCATTGTAGTTGTTTTAGTCTTTATTTACCAAGAAAAATCATATCTGCAGTGTTCGTGTTGGTTTATGCGATCAATTTACATTTTTGATAAGTCAATCAGATTTCGTTCAATTTTCAGTCGCCATAATGGTTATCATTGTGTTATTTTGTTAGAAATATCATAAATATTGCAGATAAAATTGGCCTTTTTTCCTGAAATTTATAACATGATTACTACAGACAAAGAGCAAAACATTACATTTTATTACACAGGAGCAGCGTGATATTGCTTTGTTACAATTTCTACTTAAAAATGGATAGACCAGCTTGTGCACATCATTATATAGTCACTGTTCTTCACTGCGCGTTATTTTGTACAATATTGGTACAATATGAAATTATACAATAAACAGAGACATAAGAAAAAATTTAAAGGCAGATAACTCTCGCAGATTTGTTTTGCTTCGGTCTAAAATGAAGACTATTCTATAAAGAAAGACTTTGCTTCCCTTGGGGTCAAATTCTTTCCCTTAGAAGTTAACCCCTTTTCGGAAGGGGCTTTGCATGCAAAGAGGCAATCAGAAGGTCACAAATCTTATCTCCTTTGCTGGAAATGGTGGAAGCCTACTGAGTGTTTCAAGTCACCTTAAATTGTGGTTGATCTGAAGTTTCAATATTTGTGCATGTTATAAGGTGCCTGTTGCTTATCCCAGACTATTTAAATCTCTTGAGAGAAACCGACTCCCGAATGTGTTCCTATTAAACTGTTAAATGTTGTTTAACGCCTATTGTTTTATCTAATGTTTCATATTCATCTAGTTAACATGTTTCGTTTCCCAAATACTGTTGCCTAATTTTAATACTATCTGAATGATTCTGTAGGTAGAATGACATGCCGTATTTAACACTTTCATCCCCGAGTGTCTGAAATGGACTTTTTCATCTCTGAATTTGGACGCATCCATTGTTGCAAACAGGGATCGCAGTCACAAATTAATAACAGTATTGGAAATAGCGTGAATCACTGATTAGACGGCTTGTTACGAGCAGTCTAATCTGGATCTTGACTGTTTACAAAAGTACATGTATCGGTCTGCAGGGATGAAAAGGGTTACATATTGAAACACCTATACACCTTACCTTTCTAGTCCTAAAGTTTGAACAGTGTCATTTACTACCTATTGGTGTGTCTGAAAAACTGCTGACGGGTGACAAATAGTGATCAGGATAGTCACTGTTTGTTCTGGCCTGTCTGTCCCAATATTTGGTTTATTACGGTAAACCATAAAGTAGAGTTCTCTACAATTTTAAAATAATTTTATCACAACTATTAGATTAACACACCTATTTAATGCATTCTTCTTAGCCACAGTTCTGAATTTCTGAATAAACCAGTTTTTTACGATAAAGTTGGCATTTTCCATATTTCTCCATATAAACATATGGGCGTGAAAAAAACAACAACAAAAAACAACAACATCAACAACAACAACAAAAACAAAAAAAAAAAAAAAAAAAAAAAAAAAAAAAACGAAAAAGGTACCTTATGGGTTTTTGGTTCGTGTTTCTTCAAATGCACCTTTTTTTTTGGTTAAAGACATGCGTTGCTTGCGTTGTTTGCCTGAAACTTCTTCAAGGCCCATACTACATGTCTGCGACAAGCAAATACTTTGGCGAGACTACGCTTATGTGGAGGTTCGCCTGAGCATTTGCTGGTCACCTATGAGATAGATAAGCATCTTTTTCTCATGTTGGGCTCATATCGTGTCGGTGCTCATCAGAAGCAGAACAGAAAAGAAAATTTTATTTGAATATGTAAGATCACAGGCCACTAACTACCATACTGTGAGAAGCGCAAGTGGAACCGTAAGAAGACTTGTGTGATAACCAACATACAAACAAAGAAGAACTCCAATAAAAGAACCGCATTGGATTGGTCAGCAGATACCCTACTAGGGTAATGGGGGATGGAGCTTAAATTAGATGAACACGGTCACACAATCGCCTTTAATTCTGATGCAGCTTAAAAATACAAACATGTGTTCGGTCCGCGAAAGGTCCTCCACGTCATCAGTGAAACATCAAAGTAAATCCCAGACTCCAATATTCGTTTTTTATGTATTCTTAGTTTCCAGCTTTATTTGTTTTACTTGAATGGCGCGAAACGACATCACAAAACAACACTCTAAGAAAACAAAAAAAAAGCTGCAAAAGAAATACCGCATGGAAATTGTTAACAAAAGTATTTAGGGGCTTTAACTTGGTTTTACGAGAACCCAACCTCATCTTTACCTTCCGTGCCAGTATCTCTACAATAACGTTTTTGCCAAACTAGGCAATGCATACATGGGATATGCCTCAGACAATATCTCGGATGGATGGAGGACAGAGATCAACATATGTAACTCTGCCCTCACTTTGGCGCATGCATCACGAAAGCAAACCTATATAATTTTGCGCCCCTAAAACCCCACTTTTATATAGTAAAACTGGGGTTTGTAGGGGTATAATTATTTTTCTTATTTCTGCTTAAAAATAGATTGTGGGTATTCGTTAGAACCGCCTCAGCGAGGCGGTTCTAACGAGTACCCCCAATCTATGTTTGGAGCAGAAATATGAAAAATATCAGATTTTTTATCTGAAAACTATCGGTTGTAAAATGTTCAATATATTTAAATAGGCGTGTTTCCGTAATGCGGCATAAAAAGGCTCACTAGATGTTCTCCATATCATATATTGTCGGCCGAAGCCGAGTAATACAGGAACAAACAGATCTCAGTGTCCAACGAATGCTACTCGGCATACCACCGTTACAGTCCAGGGGATATATTCTGAACAATATTTCTGATAAGCGAAGGTAAGAGCTTAATTTGTGGGATACAGCCATCAGCTTTACATGATGTAGCCACACGGTAAACGTGGGCAGCCAAGGCTAAACAAACATATGCCTGGATACTTTACTTTAATATTGGCTAGAAGTCAATATACAAGCCATAGTGACCTATATACAGTACGCGACACACTGGATTTACAAGATGTGCCCGTACACGAAGGTGGTCAGCCTCGGCTATACAGTACAGGTGACATGCTCCGGAAAATACCGTGAATTGATCAAGGTCATAGGTCACGATGTTAATCACACTAACTTAGTTTTACAGTTTCTCTTTGTTTGTTTGTTTGCTTCAGACGAGGTGGTGTTTTGATGGTCATATCATGTAGTTACGGTAAATGTTCTAAAATTTCGCACATTTATTCCGAACTATTGGGACTTAAATTTTACTTTTTATGTATTTATGTAGTTGTTTCTTGAAATACTTAGCAGAATGGCAAACAGTGTAGAGGAGCAATCTGATCTGGGTCAGCACTATTTTCAAGACCATTGTGCCAGAACTTTTGGTGCATTTACTCTAAGCCATTTTCCTTTGCATCACGAAAACACGCATATATAATTTTGACCCCCTTAAACCCCACTTTTATATAGTAAAAATGGGGTTTACAGGGGTAAACATTATTTTTCTTACTTTGCTAAAAACATAGATTGTGAGTACTCGTTAGAACCGCCTTGCCAGGGCGATTCTAACGAGTACCCACAATCTATGTTTTTAGCAGAAATATGAAAATTTCAAATGATTTATCTGACAATTTTCCTTTTTTATAAAATTTCTAATATATTTGAAAAGGCGTGTTTTTGTAAAGGGTTGAGGCCTCAGTCTAGTAACTGTAGCCTTTTCTGGGTATCTACGAGTTCGATATCTGGTACACATAGATGCATATTCCATATTTCTTCAGTCTAGGTCGAGGTGTACAGAAGATACATATCCAGTACATGTTTTAATATAACGCAGGTTTGAGGTTAACTAGACAGGTCACAGTGACCCACGTATGATGCGACAAACGACATCTACTAGTAGCGCCCATACACAAATATAAGTGGTCCGTGAAAACGCAACAAAGAAAATATGCAAAATCTTGGACGGACGAAAAGGAGGATAGACGATCGAAAAGGCAGACCAGTTAATTAAATAATATCAGCATATCTCGAATTTGGGGGCGACGTTGTGCCGCCTACACACAAACACTTAACGACAGTTGCTGAGTTCTCCTGGGGAAACTAAATTATTTGATAATGCTATTAGATAAACTGCCAAGGAAAAATGACGGTCAGTGCTTCAAAATACAGCATTACTACTTGATCTCAGTAAACACACCAGTCTGAGCATACATTGTAGAACTAAAGCATTAAGGGGACATGTTTCACTTGCTAGATGTTCCACAATTTTTACCAGAGAGACAACTTTTGTTCCTGTTTGGGCTTCCTGACCCAAGGGCCTTCAGAAAAGGGTCTATTCTAAACAGAAAGACTTTGCTCCCTGTGGGAGAAAATTCGTTCTTTCTAGAGTTGACCAATTTTCAGATGGGAGGCAAAACAGAATAGATAGAGTTGCCTCCCCTGAATGTGTATTTATTTCCCTTGATACTGAACTTCAGCACATGTAAATTCACCTTTTGTTACAACGCAAAATTAAAAGCAACTGAGTGTCAACTCGAGTAAAAAGGCCATTATCACCAATACAGTTTTCAAATGCGAATATCGGCCTGTGTATTTGCGCAGTCTGATCAAGGCATTGATCATGGAATCTTAGTACAGTAGGAAACAATCAAGAATATCAATGACTCTGGTGAAAGTGTGTGGAACGCTTCAGCTTATCTGGGCATCCACCGTTCGCTAAAAAGCAGTTGGGATATTTTCTTAAGGAGACTGGATAACCTGGTATTTTTCGCTGTTTCTGACAAAGGGCGACAACTTTTGTGACTATCTGTATGCTTTCCTGTACATCAATTTCATTCTATAGAGGGATCTCCTCTAAAAGGAAAGAATTTGCTCCATTTGGGAGCAAATTCTCTTCTTTCAGAAAAGACCCCTTTCTAGAAGGGATGCAAAGTTGTTAGACAGAGTCACCTCCTTTAAAATGTATCCATTCCACTTAAGTGGTGGTTCAATTAATCAAGTTAACATCTTACTATATCAGAACTTCAATTTATAAATTGATATTATATTTGCTAGGGAAGCACGATTTATGAAATCAATCACTGTTGTGTTTGTGACTTTATGAAAAAACAAACAAACAAAACAGCAGTAATAAATCTTTGCTTGAAGTTATATAATATCTAAACAAACTAACATATTACTTTCAGCCTGAGTGGAAATGCATGGTTGTAATCAATATTATTGCATAAGAACAGTGTCGCACGTTATTAACAGCCTTGCATTAACCGGCGAAAAGCCGTGTATTAATAAGGCAATTAATGTGTTGTTAGTGCACGGCTACGCAACTTTCAATATGATTGTACCGGGGCCACAGATTTGCTGCCATTACCAGATATATACTGCCTGGCCCTAGAACGAGTATAGTCCGTGGAAATCGCGTTCGTGAGACATCGGTGAAAAAGCGAAACATTATAGTGCAAGAAATAACTCGAAATGTAGCAAATGTTTACAGTTTTTATGCAATAATAGCGATCGAACATGTTTTCCTTAGGAGATGTTTGCCTTCGGTTTTCAACATCTCCCACGGGAGATGGCGAATGTTAATGCTTGAAAAGCCATGTTTGATCCCTATATTGTCCTACCACTAATTATAGTGCATTCTATTGTTTTTTCTAGACAGTTAGCATTAATATAAGTGAGGATGCCCAGTAAATGCCGGAGTCACGAATCATAGCCTTCCAGAGGCACCATATGAAGGAGAGATGAAGAACAAATGACGATAAAACCAACGCCACATATGAAACCACAGACGCACATGCAAAGAAGAACAACTACTGGAGGGGCTTTAACCAGTTTTACTCGAGCAAAACCCTACCCTCAATTATCCTGCGCTCCAAATAACAAATGTATTTTCGGTCCGCGTAGGGATTCTCTACCCGACTGTCAAACATCAACGTTAAACCAAGGTGACGAAACAAAGCAAAGAGCTCAATAGCAATGTGGAGCCAGAATACAAGAAAATGACTGACAGGGCCGCGATGGGTATGACCAAAGACACTGATAGTCAGGCGCAAACCATCTGAAACAGATTAAGAAGGGAGCCATCATCTAGTCGAAGAACCGACCCACTGTCGAAGCAACGTTAACTGGATTAACAACCATGTACTATGCAGTTTACGCAGAATATTCACGTGTCATCTATCTTTTGTAACGAGTGACAACCTTTTAAAATTGTTCGAAAAAAGTAGGCTTTCTGAGTTTATAGACTTAGTTTTCATAAAAGTTCAGATCGGAAAGACCTTCTTGCAGACGTGTTTACAAACCAACGTCATATTTGGTCATTACTTCAGAATAACGGCAGTAAACCATATATGTAGTTTCGTATGGTAACGGTACCCTTGCAACACTATGTAGACGCTTGGATCTATCTGATAAACAATGATTTTTCTTTCTACTGTTTTTACAGTCTGTCAGATTCGACCATTACCCTCAGGAAGCCGGTTTTGAAGGATTGACCACTGATGAGAGATTTTTTTCACAGTAGTGGAATCTTTAACCTGCACAGGGGATACCCCACCCTGCACAGACCTTCTCACACAGTTAACATATCTGTCCGAAAAACGGTGCACTGTATTAACATCGTCCCAGTCAAAGATGCTATTGGAACATTTTTGGACCAAGAAAATGTCTCAACCGCTTGCGGATAGAACACAAGACCTCTAGCATCAGAGTCCGCTCAGTGTACTAATCACCCCGTTCCCATACTACTATCAACTCGTTTTTAATTATCTTTTCCGCTCATATAATTAGTCACAGTCTCAACGATGACTGTATTGAATAATAGTAAAAGCTGGATTCTAGCAATTTTACAAACATTTTTTCCCATCGAGTCGGAATATGTCTTATTAGTATACTAATCGTTTAATGTAACTTTGATGAACTTAACCACATGTGGGACTTAAATAAAGGTTGTGGATAGTCTGAACACTGCAGGGCACTCTAAGAAACCTCAAGTCTACCTACTCCAAGCCTTACAGGCAGATTATCTATGGTGCAGCCATACCAGATTGAATGGCTAAAGATGTATCACCAGTGAACTAATCTGACGTTGAAAAAGTAGAATGAACAGAAATACTAGATTCTACTCCTTCCAGTTCAAACGTACAAATGCATCTATGGACGATTGGAGGCACTCCCTTAGCTCTAGAATGATTACTGCGTGGACTATTCTTACGACCGGAACTATCTCTACCAAGAAAGTTGATGGGTTTAAAGCCAAAATATGACATCTGCAAAGTAAACTAGCAAAACGCCTAACGGCACTATGGACGTTTTTTAAGTAACGAAGAAAGTAAGAGTTGTCTCTCTTGCAAGTGACATCGCTATTTTAAAGGACGGAATTTTGTTGGAAAAAAAAAAACAAGAAAAACGCCTAACGGAATTATGGACGGATTTTTTAAATAACAGAGAAGGTGAGAGGTGTCTCGTTTTCACGTAAAACACCTACTGGGGCTCCCCTTTATCCCTATCAAATATAAAAGTAATCCACTGAAGAATAAAGGTACCACATAAGTTTGAAAAAAGGTTACCCAAAAGGTTAACCTGGGACGACGCCCGACGCCCGCCCGCCGGACATCTCTATTTTAAAGGGCGGATTTTTTAAAAAAAAAACCGTCGAAATATGTATCTTTCAAACCTTGAGTTCCAATATAAACATACCAGTCATGTGTGATCTAGTCTATGGTGGAACGGTGTTCAACAGAAACGTATACCAACAGAAAGATGGAAAGAGGTATTTCAGCATTTCAGCAAAAGCGTTTGACAGAGGTACCTCCTCAGAACGCGTATACATTCTCCTCACGGTGAATGGACACGCTCTCAGGCCGATCACTCTGCCCTAAAGATATCTGTCTCTTTTGAGAAAGGTGACTATTAAAGGAAATAATTTGATTCCCACTGGGCCACTATTAAAAGAAAGAATCTGCTGCTCACCGGGTGCAATTAACTTGTTTAAGAGTACTCCCACTGAAAAGAAAGACATACACCAGGGAAGCATTTTCGTGCTAGAGTGGTATCCCTTTTGAAAAGGAGAGAAACACGTTAAGCTCATGGTGCTCTCCCTCTGAGCTGAATTCTCTCACATTACAAAACCACGCCTATTCAAATATATTGAAAATTTTACAATAAAAAACGAGAAATTTTTTCAGATAAAAAAAATCTGATATCTTTCATATTCCTGCTCAAAACATAGATTGTGGGTACTCGTTGGAACCGCCTCAGCAAGGCGGTTCTAACGAGTACCACAATCTATCTTTTTTTAGCAAAACAAGAAAAATAATGTTTACTCCTGTAAACCCCAGTTTTACTATATAAAACGGGGGTTTTAGGGGGTCAAAGATATGCAGGCGTGTTTTCGTGATAATCTTAAACATCAAGGACTGCTAGACTTTACATAGCACCGGTATGGTTCCATACGGTGTTCCATACTGAATAGTTTCAAAGCTTTTGCCTGTTTCTGTCTGTATCGTGACGAACCATTCTGTTTTTAAGATTTTAGAGGGTCAGCTGTCAGGCAAGTAACAGGTATTGACCATTTGAACTTAAGAAAAACAACAAAAAGAAAACAACAAAAAACAACAACAAAAAACAAAAAAAAAACAAAAAAAAAACAACAACAACAACAACAACAAAAAAAAACAACTATGGGCTGTAGAAGATTTGCAAAAATATATAAAATGTAAAAGAGAAAAATCAATGGTAGTCTGAAGCCTAAATGTCTCTCAGATAGACTGACATCAGTTTGTAAAATCGCCTCTCAGATACACTTGTGGGAAAAGTCTGACAGAAGCAATCAGCGTCTGAGAAAATCGTTTCATACTCCTCTTAATATTACTGATACCGATACAGCCAGGGCGCATTAATGAACAATGTACTCAAGGGATTTAGGTATTGTAGGTTTATTAGATTTCAGCAGTTTGTCACATCGTTAGCTGTTTTGATTTTAATGCCTGTATATTACACAGATGAGGAATGGAGGTACTTGTCAATTATTTGTCAACATCTCTTAGACGTGTTCTCTATTAACGACTGCAGATTTAAATTAAGCCGCACTAAGAGAAAAGAGAACACATGGTTTTGCATACACAGCGGATACGTAAGTGAGAGTTTTGTGGTCAGCATATATATATAGCGATCGTACACATAATTTGAAATGGGTGTAACGGGAAATGCCATAATCACCGAGCACAGGGCTCCTCCAAAACATTGGATAACGCATCAGCGGAATTTAGACTTCGCTGATTTATGCTATAAAACATTTCAATAATTTAATATGCGAGTTCAAAGCAGCGGCCATCAAATGAGTAATACTGTTCTTTTTATTCGCACAAAAGGACGACGTGACAATGCGGTCGTGAAGTTTCATACAATAACTCGTATGAAAATTAATATCAAAAATCAATATCGAGCAACCAAGTAATGGCCGCAATCGGGAGTAAAGAACCCGTTTAGGGTAAAGCACACTCCACGGTAATACAACAGCAGTCTCAGTCAAAAACAGAAATAATAGAACACACAACCGACGGCACACTACATCAGGTTAATAACGCGTTGAAACGGTCCACAGTAATACAGTTTAAACTAGATTTTACAAACACCAAATATTCACCATTATCTTCTTATCAAACCCTTTTCTTGTTGACAGCTCAGAGCAAATATAAAAAAAAATCGTCTGCTTAGATTTAAGTTCAAAAGGACTGAATTTATTAATTTGGTATGCGTTTCTTATTGAAAAAATTAATACATCTATTTTCATTAGATTCTATTTTCGTCTGACCATTTTTGGATGATTCAGAGTAGCGTAACTTACATGCGTGATCAATTCCCACTGAAAGCGCTGTTTCGGATGCTGTTTACAATTGTAATAAATATACGGGTCTACTGTTTTGAACTTAAATTGTACAACACATTCGATTAAACAACAGGTCGATTTATGGAATACATCATTTTGTCAGTAGTATAAAGTTTCAGTGAAGGACTTTGTCTCATATAAATTGTGGAAATGTTAACAGTTCGAGATTTTTTGCATAACAAATATAATTATTGCACAAAAAGCAATGTCGCACGTTATTAACAGCCGTGCATTAACCGGCAAAAAGCCGCGTATTAACAAAGCAATTCACGCGCTGTTAATGCACGGCTACGCAACTTTCAATATGATCGTACCGGGGCCACAGATTTGCTGCTGTTACGAAATGGGTACTGCCCGGCCCTTGAATGAGCATAGTCCGTGGAAATTACGTTCGCGAGACATCTGTGAAAAGGCGAAACAAAATAGTGCAAGAAATAACGCGAAATGTAGCAAATGTTTTCACTTTTTATGCAATAATAGCGACCGAACATGGTTTTTCAATGCATTAACATTCGCAAGGTCCCTTGGGAGGTGTTGAAAACCGCGGCCTTCGGCGAATGTTAATGCATGAAAAACCATGTTTGATCCCTATAGTGAAGATATCCAGAAAATGCCACAATCACAACGCAGCCGTTCCCGACGCACCAAAAGAAGGAGACATGAGGAACAAATAAAGACAAAACAAACGCCACATATGAAACCACCGTCGCAAGAACAAAGAAGAACTATAGTAGATAACCGCCTTGGAACAGTCTGCAGGAAAACCTCGGGGGCACTTAAACGAGTTTTACTCACGCGAAACCTCAGCCTTAATTCTGATGCAGCTCCAAATCACAAATATATGTTCGGTCCGCATAGGTGTCCCCTCCCTCATCTGTGAAACATCATAGTGAGACACATGTAATCAAAAGCACTGTGATGAAGCGAAGCCAATGGCGCTATGGGGATATAAAGCAAGAGCACAAGAGAACCACAAACAGGACCACGATAGGCCCGACCACAGACAGTGATAGTCAGGTGCAAACCATCTGAAATTGACTGAGAATAAACCGTCATTTAGTCTGAGGACCGGCCCACTGTCGTGCATTTACAGAAGTTACATTTACCAATTCAGGGCATAGCGACATGTTCAAAAATACACTATCGTTCGGTAAATTAATACACAGTTTATGTACAAACTGCAGTCCTATGGGAGCGATAGTGAGTATGACATATATGTGATAAAATCAGGCCTAATTACTGTCTGCAAGCGTTAATATAATTTAGCAATGAGGTATTTTATTTAATCTAATGCCTTGCTGTCCTTGTATTGTCTAGACATCGTCATTGTTCTTCGTCGCAATCGGCGGCAACAGAATACTTTCGCCACTTTGAAACAGAAGCATAAAAGTTGATCAAAACCACATTTATATGTATCGAAAGGCTAGTTATCTATATACTTCTTAAAAATACATAAATGAATTTATTCGCAGTTATGGGATATTGAACGTAGGTAGTGGGTAGTGAATGGCTAAGCAAACTGTGAAGTGCCAACATATTTTGAGACATTTTGAAATTAGCCTTCCTGTAAAACATATAAATTATAACAGAAAACTTTGAATGCATATCACGTTTCATGGAATTCGGCTCCTTTTCTCTATTTCTGTTTTTGTCTCTCTTGAAGTAACCTGTTTAATGGATCATCATGGCGGACAGGTTTTAATTCGTGTAACTGCCACACAAATCGGAGTACAGGTACATGATCCATCTAGAATACATTTAAGCTTTACTGGTTCTCTTTTTCTTATTTTTCACAGAAAATAGGACCTGACATGCCATTCAAATTGTCTGCTTTATTTATAGACAGCAGGTTAAAATTAACCTTTCAACTTCGAACTTGTAGGTTCTTAAGCAAAGTAAGGTCTCGCCCCGTTTTTAGTGGTGGCGGTGAAATAAAAAAGAAATGTTTCAAAAAGTATTTCTGGGTCCTTTAAACACAATCAGTCAAAAAGAAATGCTTCATTCGATATTCTGTTGAAACCTCAACTAAGCACATAATATAGTAAAATAGGAGGAATCAGCGTGTAAGGAAGAGGCTGGGTTAGAAATTATGAGATAGTTCGCGCGACATGGTACTCTGTTTCAAAACGACACATATGATTGCCAAGTACGAAACACTGACGAGTCTATATAGACTCAGATGATAGACTTGTCGACGTCGAAAATTTAACAAAAACAAGGAAGACAAGCTTTTGAAACACTTACAGGTATATCGTTCCTTCCAATCATCGCCTGTACCCACTCCAAAGCCGCAGGTGAGTTAGCACGGATATTGTCCACTCGACCGTGCCGAAATCTACGTGTCGACGCACTCTCGTACGTAGATACCAAGCCACCATGAATTCTACGAAAAATAAATATAGAAGCAAGAAGTGTCAATAAACAGTGCTTGTAAGATACCCCACAAGACAATGAATGTCTTGTGGGTACTGAAAAGCAATGTATTAAAATGCATATTTGCTTCAGGTTGTATGTGATTGGGAGAAACCAATACAGACAGATAGACAAACATATGGATGCACATAAATGGCGAAGTTAAAATGCTTTTTCCAGTAGTAAACTTCTACATGCACAGGTTTAATATTACTTTAACGGATATGCAAAGTATCAGTTCGTCAACGAATTCTTCGAGTCAAATTAATCTCTGACCATGTATGCATTATCTCTGAGCTTACAAAACTCAGTGGTCAAGAATTACCAAAAAATGGCTAAGTAAAAACAAGCTGCCGTTTTGACGAAGATAATGTTTCAGTATCATACTTCTTTCTGCTCATGTTCTATATGTTTGTAATGAGTCCGTAAAGTATCAGATTGCCTCAACAAATACTTTTAGACAGCTAATTTCACTGTGCACCACTATACAGTCATGCAAAAGGATTTTTTTCAAGAATAACAAAGGCAATTAACCGTAAAGGAATGAACCCTTACGCCCTTATATTTCTTTACAATATCTCATTAATATCAACATATTATGCAAACAATGAAACGATTCCTTAAATTATTTATCACGATAAGAAGCAGAAACCAAACTGCCTTTTCAGAATATCAATGGGCAATAACTATAAAGAAATTAATCCATAAGCCCCTATTTTTTTCCAACAGGAACATCTCATCAATATCAACATTTATAAAAAAGACAATCCTTTAATTATTTAGCAAGATAAGAATCATGAAATCAAAACACCTTTTCAAGAATAAGAAAAGGAAAAAACTAAAAAGTAATTAACCCTTAGGCACTTATTTTTCTCTGACAGTAACATCTCATCAATATCATTTATTCAAAATATGAAGAGATCCCTAAAATTATTCAGCAAGATTAAAAGCAGAAACCAAACATGCGTTTCATGAATCACAAATCAACCCTTAGGCCCTTATTTTTGTTCAAGAGCAACACCTTATTAATATCAATGTTTATGAAAAATATGAAAAGATTCCTGAAACTATTTAGCAGGATAAGAATAAGAAACAGAAATCAAAACACCTTTCCAAGTATTACAAAGGGAATTAACTCTAAAGAAATATATTAACCCCTAGGCCCTTATGTTTGTCTAACAGCAACAACTCATCAATTTCAAGGTTTATGCAAAATATGGAAAAAAAAAATCTTGAAATTATTTAGCAAGATAAGAACCAGAAACCAAAACGCTTTTTCAAGAATTACAGAAGGGAAATAACTCTAAACGAATTGACCCTTAGGTCCTAATTTTTGTCTGTCAGCACCAACATCAATATTGATGTTAATTCAAAATATAAAAAAGACTCCCGACATTATTTAGCAAGATAAAAAGCAGAAACCAGTAGAACAGAATGGAATAATATAATAAAACAGCTTTTCAAGAATGACAAAGGCAAATGACTCCAAAGAAATTAACCCCTAGGTTCTATTTTTGTCTAACAGCATCAATATCAATGTTTATGCAAAATATGAAATATTTAGCAAGATAAGAACCAGAAACCAATACGCCTTTTCAAGCATTACAAAGGGAGATAATTCTAGAGAAATTAGTCCTTAGGCCCTAATTTTTATATAACAGCAACATCTTATCAATATCAACATTTCTGAAAAAAAATTGGAAAGATTCAATAAATTATTTAGCAAGATATGAAGCAAGAACCAAAATATAACGGAGGAACGGACGGACGTACGGACGGACGGACGGACACATGGACAACATGAAAACAGTATACACCCCACAAATACAGCAACATCTCATCAATATCAACATATCTGCAAAATACAAAAAAGAATCCTTAAATTATTTAGCATAACACTTTTCCATGAATACGAAAGGGATATAACTGTTACAGTAATGGAATTGACCCGAGGCCCTTATTTATCTCTGATAGCAACATCTCATCAATATCGACATTTATGAAAAAAATATGAAAATATTTCTTAAATAATTTAGCAAGATAAGAATCAGAAACTAAAATACCCTTTCAAGAATTACAAAGGGAAATAATTCTAAAGGAATCAAATCCTAGGCCCTTAGTTTTATCTAGCAGCAACATAAATATCAACGTTTATGAAAAATATGAAAGGATTCCTGAAATTAGTTTGTACGATAAGAATGAGACACCAAACACCGTTTTTAAGAATTTGCCATGAGTGCTCGTCTTTGTTTGTTGTGGTGGTTGGTTTGGTTTTTGTGTTCTCGCTTTGGTGCATTGGCTGGGTTGGGGGCCCGTGTGCGGTGGTCCCGGTGTTAGTCTTACTCTTTGTTGCTTTGTGGTTTATTCTACGAGGCGATTTGTTGTATGTCTTTCCATGTGTCATTTTGTTCTTGTGTTTTTAGTCCTTTTAGTATTGCGATTACCTCGCTTGGGGAAGAGAGAGCTAAGCTTAGTGCTTTTCGTACGTTTGTTCGATTTGTGCTTGTTTGGATTTGTCGGTTTCCTCTTCCTCTTGGTGTTTGGGAAGGGCTGCGGTTTGTGATTGTGGCACTCCCTGGACTTTTCTCTTACCTTTTTTTCTTTTACAAAGGGAAAATAAGTGTATAGGAATTACCCGTAGGTCCTTATTTTTTCCCTGACAGCAACAGTTCATCATTATCAATGATTATGCAAAATATGAAAATAATCCTTGAATTATTTAGCAAGATAAGAAACAGAAACACAAGCACCTTTTCAAGAATTACAAAAAGAGATGACTCTTAAGGAATTAACCCCTAGGTCCTTATGTTTGCCAAACAGCATTATCTTATCAATATCAACATTTATGCAAAATATGAAAATATTCCTTAAATTAGTTAGCACGATAAGAAGCATGTAACGGATGGACATACATGTACGGACGGACAACGTGAAAAAAGTATACCCCTAACAAACACAATTTGCTGGGTGGTGTATAATCATGAAAAATGTAACTGAAAATACCCGGGAAATGCCATAATCAGCCTTCCCGAAGCAGCACAAGAAGTAGAGTTGAGTAATAAATTACCAAATAAACGCCACATATGACACCATCAACGCACAAACAAAGAAGAACTGTAAAAGAGGAACCCATTTAGAATGGTAAGTAGGGGAATGGTTTAAGTCTGGTAACAGACGGCTCCATGGCAACGTTGACACTTTATAGCATGTACGAACGATATGCTCCTAACGGGACGTGACATGAAAATATGCTTCCATATTGGTAATTTCCATCCGTAGATCATAGAGCAGAGGTACTGCTAAAAGGGAATATTTATTTTGTGATGAATCTGGGGTATGTTTACCTATTTCCCTACAAAACCATTTTATGTATACTTATCAGAAGCGCCTCAGCGAGGTGCATCTAACGAATGTCCATAACATATGTTTTTTCAGAAATGGAGAAAATTATCCCAACATTATCATCAGATTCTCCTCATTAACAACGGATGTGGTGTTATATGTGTATTCCAAACAGGAAGCAGCTTATACGTACATTAACGCAGCGGCTCTTCTAAAAGTAAGATCAAACAAACAACGCATATACAAATAAACAAAAAAAATAAAGAAAAAAGCAAAGACAACAACACCAACAAATAAACAGCAAAAAATACAAACAAAAACTACAACAACAAGAGCAACAGTAAAAAGAACAAACAAACAAGAAAATGTTAAAAACAACTATAATGTTATCTAGAGAAACTAAAGATAATACGCCATTTTCTTTTGTTAAACGCAGTTTATAGTACCGCATTTCAGTATACAGCGGAAACACAACGGAACATTGAATATTTCCGTATTTTGTTAACAGTCCTATGTAAAACGTATACTCTATATGCTTCTTAGCTTTACCTCCACGGCCCATTTGTTCAAATCAAATGATGCCATTAGTTAACGCATCGTTAAAACTTTGATCATTTAAGATGACATATATACTAAAAGTTTTGCTGAAAAAAAATATGGGTAGCTTTTGCATTTGCAAAAGGGCTTCTCACATTTTTTCAGCAAAAATACCGGTGAATTAGATATTGTACTTATTAGAACAGTTAACATTTTGACCATTAACGAGTTCGTTAAGCTAACGATGCTTTGAACAACTGGGCCCAGATAAGCTAATTTGTAAATAAAATATTGATATACAGTTGACGCTTATCTCGAAGTGAAAATCCAGTCCCTGCCGAAACATGAACATCTAACAACAGGCAAAATACATCTCTAACTTCAAGAGTCCAATTACATATATATTTGTTAAATGTGCTTGTTCGAATATTTTTTTCCTCAATTCTGCACATCTGTCGAGGTATGGATATATCGAATAAAGTCCCTTGGAATTCGAGATAACGAAAGTTGACTGTACTTTTCTATTCTCCACGACATCTTATGTTTTGTGGAGACTACCAGGTATGTCTAATAGCATGTGCTAGTTTACGAGAAATACGGAGAACATTTCTCTTCATATCTCCTTATCTAGAGCTATGTATTTTCATCATACAATGTCATATATTTTGGTAAATGAAGATGATTGTGCTCGTCACGAAAACATGCCTATATAATTTTGACCATTTAAATCCCATTTATATAGTAAAACTCTGGTTTACAGGGGTACTACACATTATTTTTCTTATTCCTGCTCAATAACATAGATTGTGGGTATTCGCTAGAACCGCCTCGCCGAGGCGGTTCTAACGAGTACCCACAATCTATGTTTTGAACAGAAATATGAAGAATATCAGAATTCTTTATCTGAAAATTTTCATTTTTTGGTGGTAAAGTTTTCAGTATATTTGAATAGGCATGTTTTCGTAATGTTAGGAAGCGCATTAAGACCGTTTTATGTAAGAATCGAGTTTGTTAAAATATTGAAAATTTCTGAAGCCACTCCCTCATAATGTAGATACTGTATACCCTTCTTTTCGTTTCCACATTATTGGGGAACATGGAGATTCACATTACATAACTTTGCTAATGTAATGATATTGTTAGTTATTGTATTGTAGGTGATTGCATGCGCAAGAAAATCAACAAAGAATAAAATAATGTGACACAATTTAACAACTTTTATGTCAGTTCGAGTTTATCAAAGGTCATATCTGAAATGAAAATGGTGTGTGAATCTACAATCTGATTAAGAGGTGTGTTGTTATATAAAGAACATTTATTTTGAAAGTGTAAAAGAGCCGATAAACACGTATATGTACTCGAAAAGATCTTTTATATGTTAAAGCGCTTCAGTGATTTCCCAGGGAACTGATTATCTCATAGTAGGGGACTAATAATCCCCAGTTATCACATAATTATGAAATCCTTATTTTCATATCAGCATATTTCAAGGCAAATTACCTTGGAAAGGCCAAACAATCTGGTCAACATTATCAGACATAAAGAATTCTCAGTTTGCCGTCCAATAAAAAACACAAAGCAAAATTACATGGAATTGACATTTTGTATGCATACTTTGGCATGAATTTAGAAGTCTTAATATTACAATTTTGTGTGTTTGAGCTACGATAGTACTGCCCTGTCAACAATATTGTATGTCAAGCTGTAGGGACACAGATGGACGAGAGAAAGAATGTATAGGTGGCACAAACTAAAACCAAAAACACCCACTTTCCTCGACCTACTGTAAGGACACCTGACCCTTGCCTTACCACTGCCTTTCTTTCCCTAGATTTACCGCTGACTCAGTTATGTAGTTGTAAAATACTGGCGAAATGATGTGCACTAAGTACTGGTGAACCGTCTAGATAACCTGCCCAAGAGCAGTGTGGCTAGTAAAAACGGCCACGCTCAAAATGACTTTTGTAGTGTTGAAGAGCCGTAAACAACTACTAATTAATCAGTATTTTCTCTTTCTTGCGCATATTGAAACAGTGACCTGACTAAAAATTTGGAAATTCTGTGCCGAATCATACGAGGCTCTTCAAGAGAGTACCTGTTTCCTGGGTTTTGGACCATATAAGACTCAAAGCCAGTTCAGCTATAGAGACTGGAGTATATGCTTGAAATTTCGTAAATAGAAACTACAGACATACTACTATCTAGACAGTAAATAACAAAAGGTGCTTATCAGACTGCGCGGATGCGCAGGGTTGATCTGTGCCTTTTTCTTTCGCACGTGCATAAAGCAGGTTTTCTCGAGACGTGGCTTAATTATTCAGTACAATCAGACCATTATATCGCCTATGTGAGAAAAACAACTTACTTGTAATATGTCAGTTGTAATGCTAGCTGAATGAAGGAGTCGGGACTCATATTGTTGGCCTTTGGAAACTCTCGACCAAATTCGTCGAACCGTAAAACATAAAGATCCAAATCTTTGATCATTCTAGAAAACATAAACAAGTATATATACCATTTGAAGAGTATGGCAAACTTACCATAAACGCATTATCTCTTACCAACCATAGTAATAAACAATGACAGCAGCAGTTGATGTTAGTCAGCTATTCAATAAACACACTATCTCTGTCAACCATAGTAGGATAAACAATGGACGCAGGCAGACGATGCCATTCAACTTTTCCATGAACACATTCTCGCTTATGAACCAAAGTGTATTAGACAATTAGGCAAGCAGTTTATGCTAGTCATTTTTTCCATACACGATCTTTTATTAGCAATAGTACTGAAAACAATGACAGCATGCTTTTGTTGATATTAGTCCACAAATGCACTCCTACCAAAAAAAGGTAAGAGAAAAGTCCAGGGAGTGCCACAATCACAAACCGCAGCCTTTCCCAGACACCAAGAGGAAGAGAAAACCGACAAATCCAAACAAGCACAAATCGAACAAACGTACGAAAAGCACTAAGATTAGCTCTCTCTTCCCCAAGCGAGGTAATCGCAATACTAAAAGGACTGAAAAACACAAGAACAAATTGACACAAGGTAAGACATAAAACAAATCGTCTCGTAGAATAAACCACAAAGCAACAACGAGTAAAACTAACACCGACGAGGCCCCGACGTTATTGGCATTTTCATATTTATTAACAGTGAAGGTTTCATGCTCAGCTATGTTAGGCAAGAAAGAATCTGCAATTGTTAGTTATTTTAGATTTATTAGCAGTACAAATTTCATACTCAGCTGAGTTGAGCATGAATAAAGTTTGTTCAAAGCGTCGTTAGCTTAACGAGCTCGTTAAGGGTCATTTCATTAACTGATTTAGCAGATTCAATATACAATATTCTGATATTTTTTGCTGAAAAAATGTGAGTAGCTTTTGCACTGCAAAAGCTACTCACATTTTTTCAGCAAAAAATTTCAGTATAAATGCGTATCACTGGATGTAAATTTTAACGAATCGTTAACTAACTATGTCGTTAGCTTTGAACAACTGGGTCCAGAATGCTAATTACTGGAGCGTTGTGCACTAATGTGGAATGGAAACACTTTCAATGTAGACAAATCTGTCTAAATTGTTCTGCCTTCCGTCTGAAAACGGGTCTGTAATAAAAGGAAAGAATTCATCCCGCTTGGTATCAAAGTCTTTATTTTTAGAATAGAAATCTATTTTACAGGAAGGCAAAAAATTTGTCTCAATTGTATATGATGGTGCAAAACTTAACCAAGTGTAACAAGTACCCTTAATTTCTAGTATCAAATCAAGGTGCAATGTGAAATCTTAGATTTTTTTAGCTAATCTATACCGAGTCAGAGTGCATTAAGAATACTCGGGACCACAACTTGGCTGTTGTCAACTACCAACTCACCTTCTATCCATCGAAAATAAAATAAAATAATAATAATAATAACGAGCATAAAAGTCCCATGACCTGCAGTATTTCATTATAAAATGTCCAACAAACGCGACACATTGGAGTCAAAATACAATAGAGCACAAAAGTTTAAATACCTATCAAAATGATTTCTGGCAATATCTATCTCTCTTGAAACTGAATCAGTAATTTTCCACTGTAATTTTCGAGGGTTCGGAAGTTCACATAAGGATTGCATTCGATGTAATTTTCTCTCGTGGACTTCTTGCCTGCAAAACAAATATCAAATAATAATCAATATTTATGTAAGTTGTTTACACTGGTTAGGTCAATACTCCAGATTCTTAAATAATAGGTCAGGAATGTAGGTCTTATATATCGCATCAAAACATATACATTTGTTTTAATGAACATCCCGAGATGCAATCTAATAAATACAAAATATGTGTTTTTGATTTAAAATACTGAAGTAATCTCCTTAACAATTTGAAACAACAAAGATTCTTCGGGAGTTAGGCACAGAGCTACATGCATTTTCTTCTGCAACCTTAGTGTCTATTTAAAGTCCATAAATAAATCAGCCACCCACTTTTGCACGGTCTGGATGGTATACTATAGATTCTAGAAGGAAATCCAAAACACAGATTTTGGCATCAGGTAGACACCAATCAAATTTAAATGTATTTTAGTAATACAAACTATGAAACTGTGTCTTCAGTTTACATGGATCCATTTTTGTATGAAATGACCTCTGACCTGTTTTCCAGGAAAAAGTTCAAGACATCATATGAGCCGCAAAGTCAGAAAACATACCTTCGGACATGTGCGCCCTGCGAAGATTCAGATCAGCCTGCACATTCGCATAGCCTCAAAGTCAGAAAACATACCTTCGGACATGTGCGCCCTGCGAAGATTCAGATCAGCCTGCGCACTTGCATAGCCTCAAAGTCAGAAAACATACCTTCAGACATGTGCGCCCTGCGAAGATTCAGATCAGCCTACGCATTTGCATAGCCTCAGTCAGAAAACATACCTTCGGACTTGTGCGCCCTGCGAAGATTCAGATCAGCCTACGCATTTGCATAGCCTCAAAGTCAGAAAACATACCTTTGGACATGTGCGCCCTGCGATGGTTCAGATCAGCCTGCGCATTCGCATAGCCTCAAAACATACCTTCGGACATGTGCGCCCTGCGATGATTCAGATCAGCCTGCGCATTCGCATAGCCTGATCAGAATCTTCACTTGGCGCACCTTGGTTAGCTAAGGATGCTAAGTTTCTTCATGCGAACAACGAAGACGCTGATCAGATTGTGCGTTTGGTGCAAATGTCAGAAGATACGTTTTCTCACATTGCGGCTCATATATTAGAATTCTTTCACTTGCTGTCCTTTACGGTATGGATGGAATAGTTTGCTTCAACTAGCCCTCGTTGTTGTGTTTAGTGGATCTTGTCTAGCTTGTCTGGGAAAAGGGAACTGATGGATTTGCTTTTGTTTGGTCGGTGAGTTGTGTATTGTCTGTCGTAGTTTGTTGACGCTTTCTGTTGGTGTCATTAGTAGGCTGTAATCTGTGACTGTGGCTATTTCTATACTATTTAGCTTTACTTACATATATTTAAGAAGATGTTCAATAAGCTGGACAACGGCAATACCTTCAGACGGAGAATGTTCATAATTAAGCCCACAGGCACCATCCTCTGATATTATAAACTACAAAGAAATAAATGTATGAACCGCAACGTAAGGAAACGTGCATCCAGACATGCGCCTAAAGGAGACTCAAATGAGCCTGCGAATCTGTGCAGTGTGATCAGTCATAGCTGTCCCAGTGAAGAAACTTTGCATCCTTGGCTATCCACAATGTGCTCAGTGAAGATTCTGATCAGACTGTGCGGATGCGCAGGCTGATCTGAATCTTTACTGGGCGCACATATCCGAACGTTTTCTGACATTGTGGCTAAAAGAACATTATCAGAAATAGCAGCTAATATGGATATCAATTATGCATAATTACAGATATATTAATGTAATTTCAAGTAGCATTTGAGCCAGCGCACGACAAAAACCGGCATGTGCGCCCAGCAAAGAATCAGATCAGTCTGGGCATCCGCTAAGTCCGATCAGAGTCTTTGCTGTCCGCATGAAGAAAGCTTGGGTCCGTATCTACCAACTAAGCGCACAGAAAAGACTCTGATCAGACTAGGCGGATGCCCAGGCTGATCTGAGTCTTCGCTGGGCGCACATGCCATTTGGTTGGTTTTGTCATGCGCTGTCTCATTTCCATTATTAAATTGCAGAACAAATGAGTATAGGTTTATGCCTTTAATGTGTACCTGGTTAACTGTTTTATCTGAAAGCATATGCAAAATTGTAGGAAACAACAATCCTTTGGTGTGTTCGCCCACAATCCCTTAAAGGGAAAAAGCAAGGTTGACAAAGAGTATACTCTTAATGAAAGATCTGGATAAACCATGTTTTAAGGCGATTTTGAACGAATACAGATGAAAAATATGAACATTACCAAGGTTTGAAGAGTTCAAAACTGCTTTTATGGATGTCGTCATTTCGAATATTTCACAAGGCTTTCTGACGTTATAAAGCCTACACAAACAATATTTGCAGTAATATTTTACCTCTTATTTGTGTACATAGATTTTTCTCTGTTTATATATATTGAATTTGCTTTAAACCGCATCGTTTTCTATCATAAAGAATATTTTATTTATTAATTTGAAATGCTTAGAATCTCATTAAACACTCAAAATGTGCCCCTGGCGAAAAATGAATTATCTAATGGCCATAAACTGTCTTCATTTTCATCCAATTTTGATTAAATGTGCGTAAAAATGCATCTTTTATCAAATTATTACATTGCAGATGCAATCTGTGCAAACTTAGCCAACCTTACTATTCCCTTCACTTGCTTTTAATGAAGAAATAATGGGAAGAGAAACCTGTGCACATTTAGACGAAAATGCGTAATTGTTCCAACTAAACTTTGATTTAAACAGTTATTGTACAAGTTAATATAGATCCCATAACCTTTGATAAAATACTGCAATGTTAATCTTTTAGAATGTCTTAATTAGTGTGGTGTGCCGAAACAGTTAATCCCGGGTTTTAGTTATAATAATGGTGAGCAGTTTATAGGGTTCAAACATGTTTTTTTCATGCATTAACATTCGCCAGGTCCCGTGGGAGGTGTTGAAAACCGAGGCCGAAGGCCGCGGTTTTCAACACCTCCCACGGGACCTGGCGAATGTTAATACATTGAAAAACCATGTTCGATCGCTATTATTGCATAAAAAGCGAAAACATTTGCTACATTTCGCGTAATTTCTTGCACTATTTTGTTTTGCCTTTTCACCGATGTCTCGCGAATGCAATTTCTACAGACTATGCTCGTTCTAGGGCTGTGCAGTACACATTTCGTGACGGCAGCAATTTTGTGGCCCTGATACAGGCATATTGAAAGTTGCGTATCCGTGCATTAACAGCGCGTGAATTGCCTTGTTAATACACGGCTTTTCGCCGGTTAATGCACGGCTGTTAATAACGTACGGCATTGTTTTTTATGCAATAATATATAATAACGTTGAGCAGTTCATGAAAAACAGCATTCGACCAGACCTTGACCTTTCATAAAGTGCTTCCAGAGCAATAGCAAACTCTAATATAGTTGACTCTCGTTATCTCGACCTCGCTTATCTCGAATAACCGCTTATCTCGAAGTGAAAATCTGGTCCCTGTTTAAACATGAAAATCTAATAACAGGTAAGAAAATATTGTAGAAAAGAGGAGAAATAGCATTTGTTAAATGTGTTTTTTTGATTTATTTTCCTCAATTCTGCAAATCTGATATGTCGATTTACGGATATCTCGAAGTATTTCAGAGAGTCCCTTGGAATTCGAAATAACAAGAGTCGACTATATATGAAGGTATGGTGCGTAAATATTATCGTGCTTTTATTTTGCTCTTTTATTCACTGCGAACAATACCAAAATAATTAAGGTGATGAATACATTTGGAAGATTTTCCTTTATTTTACACAAAGGAGAGAACGTTTGTAACCTCCTGTTTGCTTCCCTGGGCATTATACCCCTTCTGTAAAAGTTCTACTTTCAAACGAAAAAATTCGCTCCCCATTGCCCATTGAGAGCACATTATTTCCTTTCTAGAGTAGATCCCTTGTCAGAAGTGAGAGGAAAACAATGTTGACAGAGTTGCCTTCACGGAAAGTATACCAATTCTTCTTAATTTACCGGCAATATAATTATACCGACAAAAAGAGAAGAGCAACACAACTAAATGCGAAAAGAAATAAGGACTAAGGTCTTGTGATTGTTGAATTGATCTAATGTGTAAATCGTGTGTATAACAATTGAGGACATCCGTGTAATTCAAACTTTTATTCCTTAATATAAAATATACATATAATAATGGTAGATAAACACGTATAGATATGAGGGGAGTTCAATAAGTTCGTAGAACTCGGGGTTTAACTCACAGATTAGAAGATTGTTTCAACATTATTTTTCAATATAATCCCACTTTACTTCAATGCATTTGGCCCACTTTTCTTTTAAGCAGTCTATGCCTTTGAAATAAAAGTCATCTATTTGGTCCTCAAACCAAGCCTCTATAGCAGCCTTGAGCTCATCATCGTCCCGAAATCTCGTTCCACGCAAGGGGGACTTCAAATTTCGAAACAGATAATAATCACTTGGGGCCAGGTCTGGACTGTATGGCGGGTGATTTAACTGCTCGAACTTGCACTCACGAATGGCCGCCTGTGCAACTCTGGACTTGTGCACAGGGGCATTATCATGCAAAAGAAGGACACCAGCAGCTAGCTTTCCCCTTCGTTTTTCTTTAATAGCAACCCTTAATTGTTTAATGACATTGGCATAGTAATCTCCTGTAATTGAAGTACCAGCAGGCTTGTAATCTATCAATATAATCCCTTTGGAGTTCCAAAACATCGTGGCCATTACCTTGCTGGCTGATGGTTGGGTACGAAATTTCTTTGGTGGGGGTGAGCCAGGGTGCTTCTATTGCATGGACTCTTTTTTAGTATCTGGGTTCCAGGGGTGAAGCCAAGTTTCATCTCCTGTTACAAGACGAGTATGAAAGTATTCTGGGTTGGCATTGTACACTTCCAGAAGTTCTTGCCTTGACTCCACACTTTGCTGACGATCTTGCATGTTCAGGTTTCTGGGTACCCACCTGGCAGATACTTTTGACATGCCTAATTGTTAGTGGATTATAGTGTAAACACTTCCATTAGAAATACCACATTCTGAAGCAAGTTCGGCAACTTTGATTCTGCGATTGTTTAGCACAAGTCTCTCAACACGGTCGATCATCTCCTGGCTGATGACATCAGCAGGGCGACCTGGCCTTGGGTCATCTTCTAAGGAGTCTCGCCCTCGTTTTAATTCTGCTGACCACTTTGCCACTGTGGAATACTTTGGGCTACTATCACCATACACATCAGCCATGCGCCAATGGATTTCTTTGGCTTTTAGTGAGGAACTTTATGACTGCTCTGAAATCAATATTCTAACTTTCCATTTTTGCCTATGGGTATAGATTTTCAAACAAAAAGTAAGAGTAAAAATGTACGTGTTGACTGAACGGCTGTTATCATTCAACTGACAAAGGTTTACACTGCACAGAATGAAAAACGAAATCCTGAATTGAATAGAAAAATACCGAGTTCTACGAACTTATTGAACTACCCTCGTATATTTGTATTGCAACTGAAAAAGATAATGTATTAATCTTAGTTTTGTTTAGGATTCAGAAGTGTTGCAAGTGATTTTTTAGGTCAGTAAATTTTAACAGTAGTAATACCTGCATAGTTTTATCAAACCATCGATTGCTACTGTTGACTTTACTACCATGGCCATGCAGCATCTGCAGAAGCAACGACACATCATCTCTCATGTTCATGTTGGTCTCATCAATACTTCTCTGATGGTTAAAACTGATAGGTATTCGCTTGTCTAGACACAGAACGAATAAACACCGCTCTATTGTATCCAAGGAGTCGCGGTTCGTGGACTCTGATTGAAAATAAGAATCAGTTATATGAAGTGTGTTAATTAAATGAGACCCTCTTACATGTATGTGATAAATATATTAGCCAGCGCACGACAAAACCAACAAAATGGCATGTGCGCCAAGCAAATAGATCAGACTTGGTATCCGCCAAGTCTGATCAGCGTCTTTGCTGTCCACGTGAAGAAAGCTCGGGTCCTTACCTACCCATATAGTGCACAACGAAGACTCTGATCAGAGTGGATGCCCAGGCTGATCTGAGTCTTCGCTGGGCGCACATGCCATTTTGTTGGTTTTGTCATGCGCTGGATCATATTATGTGTCTAAAGTAGGTTACTAGGAAGGAACACCTCAAATAGGGCAATGACTGTAACATGGAAATTGTCTCTCTTTCGAATTATGGCCAACCTTAAAGGAATGAATTTAGGTCCCAATGTTGGTAAAATTCTACATCTCCTTTAAGAGAATCCCTACCTTTTAAAAGGTTGCGAATACGCGAGGAGGCAACTTTGTGTCTGAGAGAATTGCTTTCATTTGCATAATGCGATAAAAGTGTCTGAGGTGATTGCCACGAGCCCCCATCCTAATATTATCGCAGTGGTTTTGTTTAACTTACACGTTTTTATTTCTGTTATGTTTTACAGATTGAGTTAGGGAGCATATGTGCGAGCCGATCAATCGTTTTGTAATTCTTTCAACATTTAGAGTGAAAATGTGGTGCCAGTGAGGTCGATTTAACCCCAACACCCGGTATTTGTTTTCTAATGCACGTTCTAGATTGGTAGTGTCTTGTGTTGTTTGTTTATTGTGTGGAATTTTGACTTCACACTGCGGGTATTTTTATCATGTTCTGTCTTATTGTTGTATTTAGTGGATCCTGTCTAGCATTGTATTTGCATTGTTGAGGAAATGGAGGCTGGTTGCTTTGCTTTTCTTTGGTCTGTGGCTTGTATTCTGTCAGCAATGATTTGTTGGCTCATTATTCTTTCATTGGTAGATTATGACCTGTGTGGCTATTCCTGGATATTTCCTATACTATTTTACAGGTGTATTCGTTTACCTTACGCGTTTGACATTTTGCAAGGGCCCCAATCAAAAAAAATCATCTAGTGGAGCTAGATGTCTGATTACCTTCGTTGTCTGGCCAATTTGCTTCATGTCTGCGAGCAGGCAGTTGCTCCTTGGGCCTTTGCTAGTCGCATATACCATAAGTACCATTATCTCGTGCACCGCTCCATTTTAATCATTGTTTTAAATAACTTGTAACTTGTTGTCTGTATTTGTATGTATGTAGTTTTGTTGAGGGCCCCAAGGAAGATTGGTAAAACCCATTGGGCTACCCTCGTAAAATAAAGAATTTACTTACTTACTTACTTACTTACTCTGACTATTAAAACATTTGCATTCTTCGTTTGTCTGTCAATATTTTTTTTACAATGCATAGATTATAATAGCTTATACTACAAGTATATGCACGTTTTGTCTAAACACAATTAATGTGCTGCTGGACATGTACCAGGGTTAAAAGAAACACAGTAAAACCTCAATGACTCGAACAAACACCGACAATTTGTTGACCAAGGCTAATTCGATCTCGTTTTTGAGTCCCGAGGAAACTCTTCCGACAGCTTAAAACAAATATTTAGGGATCTTCTAGGACTTTTTCTACCTTATCGTAAAAATGTATGTTGGGTGTACTCATTAGAATCGCCTCATTGAGGCGATTCTAATGAGTACACTGAACATACCATTATTTTATAGAAGAACAAAAAGACATCCATATATCATCCCATCTGTCTTCTATGGTTAACTCTCAGTGACTCGAACAACCCACATCTAGAACGAAGTTCCATGATCCCAAAGATGTTCGAGCCATTGAGGTTCGACTGTAGTTACTTTTACGTAAAACTAGGTTTAATCCCTCATGGGTTTTACTATTGATCGTTACAAGGTGGCATGTTTGTTGCAGTGTCTCTTTGTTTGGTCGTTCAGCTCTCAATGTAGTTTTCTTATATCGCATCGTGTTATACAGCCTTATCGGGTTCTGTAAGGGGGGGGGGGGAGGAGGGGTTGTGGAGGGGTTGGGGGGGGGGAGAATTTAAACTACTGTGGCAGAACTATTAAAATAATGTCAATACTGCACGCACTGTCATTTTTGTGATGGTACAGGGATATTGAAACAATATATGAGGGCATTTCGTCACTTGAAACCTCGAAGGCCAAACGACCTCGACTGCGACTTGTTTTCCTTCTCAAAAGTATTACTTTTAAGCGCCAGTTACAACAGCAGCGCTTAAACTCAAAATATGTTTGTGATTGTTTTAGACTACAGAAATACACACATCGCCCTTGGTTAGCAGTTCACAATTAGAAAAGTACACTACAATCACGAAACACAGACATCCCAGGGCACCGTATATTTAATTACATGAAATGATAACACAAAATTGCACTTCTTCGAAATGAAGAATAACAAAAAACACGTAGAGAGAACCGACAGATGTGCCGCATCGAAACGGCTAACAGTGAAACCTCTGCATGTTTACTTTACCGTCAAACTAAAATAGCCGTGGTCAAACAGAATGCCCGTACGTGAATTCGTTTGACTAAATGACAGAATATGTACATATCTGATACCTGATACAACAAAGGCAGATGAAGCACAAAGTAAATGGAACTACCCAGAAAAAGTCATGATCAAGGAACACAGTCTTCTCAAGGCACCAGATAATTGTCAAGTGACATGTTATGTCAACATAAGAGAGCACTGTCTCGGATACAGAAAGCAGAAAGCACGAGTAACCAAAAGCGGAGTGCCGCCTTAGAAAGTTGATCAGCAAAATTGTTGAGGTGAGGCTTTAGCTTGGTTTTTATTAGTAACCAATCCTCAGTATAGTGCCTATAATTGCTTCTTTGGCCTGGATCTAGACTTTGTTGGTTAGCGGTCTTTTCAATGACTATCCATTGAACCTCTTTGGATAAATGCTTTTTTTCTGATTTATATGGGCCTCGCCATGCGAAAACATATCTTCGGTCATATGCGGACAGCGAAGGCGCAGATCAGTCTGCGCATCCGCGCAGACTGATCAGCGCCTTCACTATCCGAAAGCAGAGTAATTGGATACTGTAGAACGGAGAGCAAATGCCAGGATGAGACTTTGCAAGTGTGCAGGATGATGTTAATCCGCACATTTTGCACATGCTCGAAGGGACATTTTGGCTTAACGCGGCTCATATTATAACAATAACAATGCAATATTTGAGCCGCAACGTCAGGAAACGAACCTTCTGACATGTGCGCCCAGCGAAAATTCAGATCAGTCTGAGCGTACGCGCAGTTGGCTCAGAATATTCATGGGCTGCATTTTGGATAGCCAAGGATGCACAGTTTCTTTATGCGGACAGCGAAAACTCTAATAAGACTGCGCGATTGCGCTGGCTGATTTGAATCTTCTTTGTGCGCACATGGCAGCAATACGTTTTCGGACGTTTCGGCTCATTTTATACCTTCCATAAGCTGCATCCTTGCAGCGGCCCATTTATCTCTGTAGGCTGCTGTTAATATTCCAACAAGATCGGCATTCTCCGCATCCTCCTCGGCCATTGTTGCTATACGGTCTAGTTGGGTGAAGAGGTCATCCTCACTGAGGCGGGAGAAGTTCACTATAACATCTAAGACGAAATACTGAAGAAAAAAAAAAACAAAAAAAAAAAACAAAAAAAAAAAAAACAACAATAATAATAATAATAATAACAATAATAATAATAATAATAATAATAATAATAAATATAACCTATAGTGTAACTTCAATGGCTCGACCATCTTTGGAACCATGGAAATTTGTTTTAGACATGTGTATTTTGGGCCACTGAGGGCCAATCATAGCGCCAGATCGGAAGGCAAATGGGGATACTTTAGGGATGTCTTTTCGATCTTCAATAACGTAATAGTATATTGAGTGTACTCATTAGAGAATTGCCTTAATAAGGCGATTGTGATGGATGCATACAACATACAATTTCATGATAAAATAAGGAATTTTTCCTATGATATCCCTAAATATTTGTATTCTTAACTATTTCCTTGGGATTCAAAAACGAGTTTGTTTGTGTTGAGGTTCTATGGACCAGTCAACCAAATAGGGTCATGTCAAGCGCGGTCAGTTTACCTAACCATACTTTTACTGAGCAGGCTTAGTCCTCTAAGCGGTTAACCAGTATTGTGCACATTCTTTCGCCAGAAACTGACAACTACCCCTCTTGAAACAGCGGAAGGACAAGAATAACCATAGAAAATATTTCATGATCAAATCTTCATGAAGGAATGATGCCGACCCGAGAGTGGGGGTCGAAACCGCAACCTCCTGATCACCAGTCGGACGCGCAGTTCGAATCAGCCACAGTAATGAGCCATCGGTGCTCGAGTCGTTGAAGTTTTACTTTATATATGTTTTCAAAATTTACATATAAGTCTTCATAAATCTAATTTTTAAAGTATGGCTGGATAACTTTAACATTAGCTGTAGGATAATGTAGAAAAATAACAACAAAAATCATGAACGGTTATATCTAAAAAAAAAACAACCAAATATCTATAACAGTAATGTATATATGTTACCTGCGCACAAACAGGCACCCTACATTAGCCAGTTTTATGTCTTCGGAAGAGTGGCGGTTGTAGTGATTGCACTACATGTATGATTTTGCAGTTGAACTTTCTTAACCTCTACTCTCTTTTGGCTAATTCAGCAGACTACAACTGACGATATTTTTCTTTTTTTTCCAATGGAGACAATTTGCATGAAATTTCAAATCCTGTTTCATGGATAAAAAAAAGTATTTCAAAGTGTTGTCTACTAAAATCTTTCCAAGATCGCTCTTGAAAGACTGTGATTCGATGGCGCGAGTACAAGAGCTTTTGTGAGTATTCGCTGGACAACATACACAAAAGTGTTATCACTTGCGACTCACCACTACTCAACATGCTTGCTATATGACTATTATATTTTTAAATTGATACGCCGTGGGGACAGGAACTCAGACTACGAGGGCTGACTGAAAAATGGTGAGCCTCAAATGTAAACATTTGACTTTATGAAGAAATGTTGTATTATTTTTCAACATTATCCCCTCAATGAGTATACACTTTTGCCAGCGATACTGAAGGGCCTCAATGCCAATTTGAAAGAAGTCTTTTTCTTGATTGTCCAGAAAGTCCTCAACGGCATGTATGACGTTGTCATCACTGAAATTGGTAACAGAAAACGCGTTTTTGCAACTTTGGGAATAAAAGAAAGACTGATGGAGCGCGATCAGGCGACTTGGGCAGATGCTGGATCAATTCAAAGCCACAGTCATTGATGGAAGTCAATGACAGACGTGTGAGCTAGAGCATTGTCATGGTGGAACAACACACGTTAACTGAGTTTCCTACGGCGCTTGACCTTGATATTTTCTATAACTACCTAAGAAGCGAATAGATTGTCTGCCCCTTTTGAAGATAATCTACATAAGAATACCATCAGCGTCCCTAAATACGAGACCATGACCTTCCCAACTGACCGAACAGCCTTTACCCCTTTTTTTTTTTTTTTTTTTTTTTTTGGGGGGGGGGGGGTGGGGGGGGGAGCGGGGGGTGATCCAGAGTGCTTCCATTGGTTAGAATATTGTCTGGGTTAAAATGATATCCATAGTTACAAACCTCAGCAGAAACTAGTCAAGATCTGTCTCAAAATGATACAAATTAGCAAGCGACATATTCTGTCTTGTTAGCTTCTGATCAACTGTCAGAAGTCTGGGTATCCAACTGGTTTTCTCATATCTAGACCTTTGGTAAGAATGGTATGAACCCTTTCCTAAGAAATCCTAACAGCACTAGCTATTTATGTCTCTGTAACTCGTATGTCACCCATAACCATTTTATGCACTTTATTAACTATTTCGGTAGTTGCCACAGTGACAGGCCTTCCAGAACAGGGGTCATCCTCAAGGCTTTCCCTGCCACGCTTAAATTCTGCCACCCACCTTTTTACAGTAGCATATGCAGTGGAATCCTTTCCCAGTGTTGCTACCATATCAGAATGAACAGCCTTTGGTGCTAGACCCCTTTTATGCAAATATTTAATCACCGCTCGTTCAGCAGTTTTGTCCATTTTGCAAACCTCACGTGCCCTGTTTACTTTAACGCGTTACCACTTTGGCATAAACTGACCAAACGACACGGACTATTGGTTACATAACCGTAAATAGTCAAGGAACAATAGGGCTGAAAATAGGAAGCCCTGCTTTAATCCTTCAATACAAGGCTCAAATTAACAATCATTCCTTGTATTTTATTATTCTTCCGTTTGATTTTACAAGCGGGCATTGCTGGCTGTGCTCATGACACATCGTCTGCTGTGCATTTAAACAGTAACACTTAGTTTCGTGTTTTACAATGCCATTATAGCGTTGCATTTTAAACATGAAAAAAACAAAAACAGCGCAAAAAGAAACAAACTAACACATATTCAAGCAGAAAAACAAGACTCCTGATAAATATAATGTTAGAACTTAACACTAAACATGCTGCACTGTAAAGAAACCCTTAGATTTTACGAAGAAATACTGGCAACTGGGTGCCAGCACATTACCGTAAATTTTACGGGCGCCTGTAGCACGTTTGCATGAATTACCTCGTGCTACGATGGAGTAAGGATGGGTAAGCTTAAGATACGATGCGGTAACTCACATATTTCTACTATGTCCTACTTTACCTGCCTTGCCCTACTCAGCCCTACCATGCGTGATTATTGCTGTAAATAATCTACTGACACCCGTAAATTTTACGGTAAATGCGCTGGCAGCCAGTTGCCAGTATTTTTACCGTAAAAGCTACGGGATTGTTTTACAGTGTGGGAGAAATACATCAGTCAACAATTTCAAATCATGTTCGTACTTTTACCAGAAAATAGGGTTTGATGTTTCATACAAACTGTCTCCATTGGAGAAACAAAAACACTCAATTCAAACAAACAAATGGACCATAAATAAATAAATAAATAAATAAATAAATATTACCAATTGTCTTTCTGCTGACACTTGGCAAGGGAGGGCAAAATTTATAATTGATATATTTTATATTTCCCTCTTAAATAACAAATGTGAGATATTATTCGTATCAGCTCTGAGAAAATGAGATATCGCATGCAACAGTCAACTCTCTCTATATCGACGAAGACAATTTTCATTATAATGAATTAACTAGTACCTAAGTTTCGCTCAAACGGTGACAGTTAATGAAAACATATGCAAATAGTTTGTATTCAATACTCCAAGAAACCTATGTTTTGGGTATGTGTTAAAATCGCCTAAGGCAATTCTAACAAATATCCAAAACACATATTCTACGAGGAAATAAGAAAAAAAAAAATAAACTAAACTAAAATAAAAGGTCTTTCTTACATACCATTCGGCTCATTAAGGATACTTTACAACAGAAAATTCATTCTAACAACATCTATGGGAACAAATGTTGACGTTATAACGAGGATTCGCTATATTCTACTGCACTTACCTGATTACGACATACAACAATGACATGCTCAGGTTCTTGGACGAGTTTTGTCGAGTTTAAGATTAGCGAATCTTTCATCAGACCTGGCACTCTGTATGACTTGAACAGGCGATAGTACTGTTCCATGCATAGGGGTTGGCCCTTCTCCTTGTGACGGCAACGGTCAATTGGAAGCCCTCGTCTGTGTGATAAAATGGGCCAGCACGTGAGAAAAGGGTACCTATTACATAGGCGACCAGCAAAGGCTCAGGCGAGCCTGCGCTTAAGCGCAGTCTCGCCAGAGCTTTTGCTGTTCGCAGACATGTAGTAGAGACCTTGGGGAAGCTTTGGGCAAACCAAAAAAAAAAAAAAAAAAAAAAAAACAAAAAAAACAAAAAAAAAAAAAAAAAAAAAAAAAAAAAAAAAACGCGTGTATGTAGCCCAAATTGGGGACTACAGTAAGGTCTCTTTTTTCACGTGCCGGTTCAATATGAGATGTGTCAAAGTGTCAAAGTCTTTGAGACTATACAGAAAACGAAGATTATATATTTGTATGAGGTGAGTTTTAATGGCCCTATCAACATGATTCAGTCTTGCTGAACAATCTCAGAGAGAGAGAGAGAGAGAGAGAGAGAGAGAGAGAGAGAGAGAGATACAATTTCTATAGTTAAGTAATTTGCAGAATTTTATCTAAGTGAACAGATATTTGCTTTTCTGGATTGTTGCTACTGATGTTTCATAACATTATTGCGAAAGTTTGAGAAAATTTGAACTGGTGAACTTGTTGAAAACCTGCATTCAATCACCTTACTTATCGTTTTTGTTCATAGTTTGTAGTTATTTCTTGGTATAAATAAAAACAAAACAAAACAAACAACAACAACAACAACAAACATACAACATTTGATTTTATTTAAATAAATGGATTGTTGAATAGGTACCTATGCATGTTGCATAGGTAGCTAGTACAAAAGGTTTGCATTGAATCATGGCAAAATTAGAAAATTTACCTCTGAGTTAAGCGCCATGCAAAAATGATTTTCTGAAAGAGTGAAAATATCTCAATCCATTTTAGACTGAATGCTCTCCCCCACACTATATATCGAAAGAGTCCAATTTCAATTTAAGGTATGTCAGGCTGTGTGATTTAGCTATTCCCAGAGAAAAATGGCTAAACTATTTGCAAACAGTGGAGACCCGGATCAGACGCCAAAATATGCGGCGTCTGATCTGGGTTTGCGCTGTTTGCAAATTACCCAATGGGGTGGGGGGGGGGGGGGGGGGGGTATCCAGACTAAAATCAGTTAAACTTACACGTCAAGTATAGTTTTATAGTCTAATATTCCGGATATCAATCTAGCAGCATACCTGCAAAGACAATGAAATGACTTTACCGCATATGCTTTAACAATTCGGTCGGTTTTATTCTTAACATATTTACATCGAGTGGACTATTCTACCACAACTCTTTGGACAGGTCTATTTCAAATAGCAGGGTGTCTGGTTCAGTTTTAATTATCACTCTGTTTTATAGACGTTCCTGTAGTTAATGCAAACGTTGTAGACCATGATCAGATGCTATCGGCCAGCCTTTATAGTCATGATATTATTTTGTTATATTTTAGTGGATTATCAAACAGGATTATACGAAAACTATTTAATCACTGGAGACTGGAGCCAGGCTAGCGCTATCCCCGTACGGTCAGTATGCATTACTTTGCTGGTTCATCAAATTTCTAAATACAATATACGAGTAGATAGAATGAACTGAGACGCACCCTCCTCTAGGGCTCGAGGTAGTATTTATGGAAATGTAAAGCATCCTTAATTATCTTAATTACAGTAATCATCCGACTGATTGTATTTTTCAGCCTGCTCCTGAAATATTAGCATAAACAGCGAAGATAATCATTTCCTCGGCTGTCGTAATTCAAAGATACATGTATTTTTTATTAAATTAAGGGTATGCAGACGTCATTTGTTTCTACCTATGCGTCTTCCCTATTGTCCCTTCGTGGCATCAGGAACCTTATTATGTTTCCGTAAGCTTCCATTATAGCATTTGACGCAATTTGACCATCACAATATTCCTTGACTCAAAATTTTAATTTGATCACGACATAAATGCAAGCAGTCTCACCTGTTTTTGTACAAAACGTAATAGTGCCGTTGGCTTTCGTATAGTTTTTAAAAATACCTGAGCTGCTGTCTCCTGTCTTCAAAGTGTTGCCTTGGAAACACCATGCCTGGGTTAGAGTTGATAGGAAGAGGAAGACGGATTTTCATGTACATGTCGTCTAACCACCAGTTGTACGCCTAATTGAAAAAAAAGTACATAATGTACATGCATGTACACTCAATATACTAACTCAAACTACAGGAGTCCAATTACATGTTCATTTGTGAAATGTGGTTCTTCGATTTATCTTTACCTCAACTCTGCAAATCGGATATGTCGGGGGTACGGATGTCTCGAAGTGTTTCAGAGAGTTCCTTGGACTTCGAGATAACGAGAGTCGACTGTATTAAGATTTTTTCAGTCGTGTTGGCAATGACTTCATCACGAAAACATGCCTATATAATTTTGACCCCTTTAAATCCCACTTTTATATAGTAAAACTGGGGTTTACAGGGGTATACGTTATTTTCTTATTTCTGCTCAAAAACATAGATTGTGGGTACTCGTCAGAACCGCCTCGGCGAGGCGGTTCTAACGAGTACCCACAATCTATGTTTTGAGCAGAAATATGAAAAATATCAGAATTTTTATCTGAAAACTTTCAGGTCTTTTGGTGGTGAAATTTTCAATATATTTGAATAGGCGTGTTTTCGTAATGTTATCAGACTCCGCTGACTGACATAACGACAAACTTTATGAAGGAAACTGATACACTCCCTTGCAGAACAATTTTTTTTTCAGTTTTAATTCGGCATTTGTATCTGAATACATATTTTAGTACAACAAATAGCAACAAAAATATGCAGGAAATGGCCACAATCAGCGGATTCCTGCTAAAACATGGATAAGGATTTGTGACATAAAGCAGCACTTCCTTGAAAACAGAACAACAAACTAGTAGAAGATAAACCGGTTTTCTCTTGGTTACCCAATCCTAGTCCTTAGTCATGAAGCAGTTCTAACAACATATGATGGTAAGGTCAGAAAAACTAATAGCACAATGTTAATATGGGAAAATAATATGTTTTGGAGAGAGAGAGAGAGAGAGAGAGAGAGAGAGAGAGAGAGAGAGAGAGAGAGAGAGAGAGATATTGACAGAGTTGTGTAAACTAGAGAGAATGATAGATCCTCGCTCTCTGTCTCTTTCTCTCTCTCTCTCTCTCTCTCTCAACTAAACATATTATTTTTCCCTTTTGAAAAAGGGTCTACTCTAAAAGGAACGAATTTGCCCCTGTTATCTTTCCTTTTAAAGTAGACTCCTTTCCAGAAAGGCTTGGTGTACAGTACTGCTAACAGGAAGTCACCAAAAGTCTTTCCCGTTATGTACATGGAGAAATAGAGAGAGAGAGAGAGAGAGAGAGAGAGAGAGAGAGAGAGAGAGAGATATTGACAGTTGTGTAAACTAGAGAGAATGATAGATCCTCGCTCTCTCTATTTCTCTCTCTCTCTCTCACAACTAAACATATTATTTTTCCCTTTCGAAAAGGGTCTACTCTAAAAGGAAAGAATTTGCCCCTGTTATCTTTCCTTTTAAAGTAGACTCCTCTCCAGAAAGGCTTGGTGTACAGTACTGCTAACAGGAAGTCACCAAAAGTCTTTCCCGTTACGTAAATGGAGAAATATCTACAAAGTTCATCCAGTACTCTTAACCTTACAATATCTTGATAATTTAAATAAATTTCTATGTATGTCACCCTTTTTCAGAGATAGTGAACTATGAAGTGATCTCTTCCATCGTAGAAATGGGAAGAGTCCATTATCTGATTAAAATGGTGACATACATAGAAATTTACTTATTAATAATTGCTTCTATTATTGATAAATGCTAATGTCGTTGCAACGAATGCATATCCTGATCTGAGCCAAGGTTCAATTATATAGAAGTTAGGCATTAATATAGTTTCTTTTGTGTTGTGGCCGGTTGGCTATATTACTCGATTGACCTTCTTATTATTTGCATGTATTCATCACCTTGGGTCGCAACTATTAATAGTATGCATTCCTTTCCCCATCTTTGTAATTGTTCCTACAGCAAACAACTGCACAATCACAGTTGTAAGAGCGTCTACACTGCGTACATGAGCCTGCCCATTCGATTACTGTTGTTATACTAAATACTTAGAAACATTACTCGCTACTCTTAGATAAGTAGTTGCGGTCATGGTACCTAAGCCATAATCCAAACTCATAAATCCGTAAACGAATGACGAATCAGAATGTTCAGACCAACAGACATGGACCCCAGAATAAAGGGTGTTATCAGGCGTCCGCGGACAGTAAGCATTACTTGGTAAGCAAGCGTCGCCCACCATGCCCATAGGCCTGAACGAAGGAAATATCGGTAGAAGCGTATGTCCGGGATTTGAGAAGTCTACTTATGGAGCGTCACCGGCAAAAACATCAGAAACAATTCTGGAATCTGCCACATTGTAGGGATTGACCCGATCATGATGTCTTCAATAGAACTTCTTGAGTGTTGCCACCAGTTTGGTTTTTTGATACCACTGGCTCAACAACTTTGTAGTGAGCACTTTCCCACGCTCCATGAAGTCCAGATAATTTGAACAGCCTCTGGCATAACGGATTAACTGTGAAACGTAAACGCCATATGCTGGTGCAATAGGGATATTATATAACAGAAATAACTTGTGGTGCATGTACTGAAACCAGTTTCATCTTATATGTAATGCAGTTGTCCTCAGTTGTCTGAGTTTTAATTTAATCAGAATCAAGCTATTGCTGTTTCATATATACATGTAATTGCACATGAATTATAATTTCTTTGGGCAGGTTATGTTTCCTATTGTAATTGACCTGCCACCTTGTGGCCCATAAATGGAACATTTATTCTATTCTGTTATAGCGTAGTTATACGTTCAAATTTGCTTGGATCAATGAGCGATTTGAAATAACTTAACCCTTGTACTGCTGAACCCGGATATACCCTGCCCTTACAAACAGTGTAGATCCAGATCAGTCGGCTTCTGAAGAAGCCAACTGATCTGGATCTGCACTGTTTGTCATTCAGTATGTAAATTTGTATCAACAATCTGGATCAAGTAATCTGATTGACTGAAAATTGGAAGTGGGCGTGGCATCTTAATTTATTCAGCTAACAAGATTTAAAACTATAGTATCACTCAAGTAGTTATATGCATATACGGACTTAAATAAATGCGTCGCAACGTCAGAAAATGGACCTTGAGACATGTGCGCCTAGCTAGGATTGAGTTCAGTCAGCGCTTTCTCGTAGCCTGATGGGAACCTTCACTGGGCGCTTTTTGGATAGCCATGGACGCATAGTTTCTTCATGTGGACAACAAATACTCTGATCAGACTGCGCGGATGCGCAGGCGGATTTGATTCTTCGTTGGGTGCACATATCCGACGGTACGCTTTCCGACGTTGCGGCGCAAATATTCTGTATCTCTATTTGTAAGCGGGAAGGAGCTAATAATATTACATTACTGTGCATGCGCAGATTAAATAAAACCTAGCCTGCTATTTTCGTTTTCTTTTGTGCGTCATTTATTTATCTCTTGCATAATATATCTATTTTATTCGGCATTTAACTTTATAGGCAGGCAAATTGTTGGTAAGCCTGTTGGGGCAAATTGCACTCTTTTGTTGCGGATTTTTGTTTGTTTTTATTATGTTATGTGAGAGTATTTATACTGCCTCTCTAAGACGAAAATCAAGTTTATATTTTTGAAGCTTCAGTTCTACTTTTAGATACTTAGATGCTTTGTTAAGTATGTTATGTGCCCACTGGGTTGTTTATACTGAGTGAAGCATAAACGTGTTTACTGTTATGTTTCTTTGGCTGATAGTTAAAATATAAGTGGAGATACCCAGTAAATGCTACAAACACTTAAAACAGCCCTCCCGAGGCACAAAAGGAAGGAGAGATGAGGAACAAATCATGACAGAACACAAGCCACATATGAAACCCCCGACGCTTGCACAAAGAAAAACTGCAACAGAGGAACCGCCTTGGAACATTCACTAGGAAAACTGAAGGGAGAGAGAGAGAGAGAGAGAGAGAGAGAGAGAGAGAGGGAAAGAGAGAGAGAGGGAGAGCGGAGAGGGGAGATGGGTAGGGGTCGGAGCGGCTTAAGCCAGTTTTAGTCGCGCGAAACCTCACCGTTAATTCTGATGCAGCTCCAATTTACGTAGACGTATTTACTTTTTGTTTTCTTTGGATGATTTTCAAAGACAAAAAGGCACTTTTTCGTTTGAAGAGAACAGGGGAACATTAAAAGAACAAGCCATCGTGTCTGAGACGCAAGAGTTTCGATCATATCTCATTTCATGGATGTATGAATCAATGTATGGAACAAGATTAAGACGAGGGTATTCTATACCATTGTCAATATTAGTTTTACAGACGAAACGTCTTAATGTAGTAGCTTTTTGATCTATTGGCGATGTTACAAGAGCATCAGATAATGGTTTATTTTTATGTTCGCCATGTGCCCTGTTTTGATATTTGGTAACAAAGTAAAGGAATCTGCTAGACGTTTTATGCGCTCATGGAAAAATGTATATACCCCAAGGGTGTCTTTTTGTCTATTTTTGACTTTTTATTTGCGGAGAAAAGGCCATTCCATCAAAACTGTACAAATCACAAGTTAAAATATTATCTGAGCGTGTAAACCTGTTCCTCTTATGCGAACAGCATTAATACAGGGTGGCTAGGGAACTTCAAACATTGCAACATTAACATAAGGGGAATTGAATTATTTTCAGGGCAGGCATGTGTCATATTTGTTAAGTTTCCTTCTGAAAAGGAGTTAATTCTAAAAAGGGAATAATTTCCACCCAAATCCATTATAAAAGGAACCAGTTTGCTTTTTTAAGAAGCGTGTAACTTGGGCTATAGAAAACTGAACAGGGTGTCACAAAAATTATCTCTCTTGTTCAAAATGCCAGAAAAATCTACCAGTAGTATCCTGTCCATTTAAGTATTAATCGTACTTACAAACAACATGCTTTGCTGTGTGAGCGTTTTTCATTGCTTGAATGTTCCCTGCATACTATAAGATATGAGATGTCATTGCTGGACTGTTCTCTGGGCTCACCATTAGATATGAAATATTATTGCTTGAATGTTCTCTGCATACCATTAGATATGAGGTGTCATTGCTTGAATGTTCTCTGCTCACCATTAGATATGAAATATTATTGCTTGAATGTTTTCTGCATATCATAAAATGAGATATCATTGCTTCTCGTATTCTCTGCATACCATTAGATATCAGATATAGGAGACTATAATGGTCGAGTTGTAATGATAGATTATTTGATTTGAATATGTGCCCAAATATATTCCCTTTATGATAGTTGTGTTTTGTACTCTCCTCCATAACATTCCCAAATACTGTATTAGCCTTTACGCCTTGTATCCTATAGACGATACCATATTTACCGTAAGTATTCGGATTCCTGAGCAAGCAGTGTAGACATTGATCCGACCGCAGAACGTGGCGATTGATCACGGCCTACACTGTTAATCATTCATCTAAGCATGTGTAGATACATGATCACGTGATTTACTCATTTATGCCCAGTGGACTCTTCTATCTTGATTGTTTGGAAAGCTCCATTTCTAACAGAAGGGGCGTCGGGTCTTTTTTTTATACCACCATATTTTATGGTAATTCTTGATTTTAATGCAAACAGTGTAGACCTTGATCAGACGCGTCTGATTTGGGTCTACATTGTTTACCAATGTCCCGTTTACGGGACGCAAGGCATAAATGGTTAAAAGAAATAAACTTATTCAAAGTTCAGAACACGTAATTCCCATTTGACTTTATGTAAAATTATATTCACAAAGATCGATATTCTTTTAGTTTGATTTTCTAGACCAAAGTACACAGTTTTTAAGTCAAAGTAAATTTCTTCATGATTTGTTTCAGTAAGAATTAAGTTAATTTTGTGTTTTATAAATAATAATGTCTCATTTACTGGGGACAGTGATAAAATAGATGGGCTAAGTTCTCGGTTGAGTTCTTACAAAAAAATGGCATGTACCAAGGAGTTAAGGTTTCTGAATATTCCAGGTAAATATAATTACATTCCAGCTGGCTTATTATTTGCTATCATGAGGTAATACAAAAATACAATCAAACATCTTTGGGACCATAGAAAATTGTTCGAGACATGGGTAGTTCGAGCCACTGAAGGTTTATCATGGTGCCAAGTCAAGAAGCGAATAGTGATAATTTATAGACTTTCTTTTCGATTTTCTACACAATTGTATGTTGGGTGTATTCATTAGAATCGCCTCGATGAGGCGATTCTAATGAGTACACACAACACACAATTTCATGATAAATTAAGAACATTTCCCTAAATATTTGTTTTCTTGAGCTATCGGACTAATTTCGTAGGGACTCAAAAAGGAATTCGAATTAGCAATGGTAAACGAGCCATCGGTGTTCGACTAAATGAGGTTCAACTGTATAAATGATGAAAATGGTATAACCACGAAGCAAGCTTTCACGAGACACCCAAAGAAGTAGAAAGGAGAAACAAATAATGACAAAACAAACACCACATGTAAAGTCACCGATAGACAAACAAAGACTTTGTGGGTGGAGTCGCGCGAAGCCAAACCATTAATTCTGCTGCAGCTCCAAACTACAGACATATGTTCGGTCCGTATAGGGGATAGACACAAAATACAATCGTTATATTTCGCTAAAATTTCTATTAAGTAAACAATATTGCGTGCCGAAGACAGAAAATGTAAAATTCTGCTCTGTTGTACATATCTGTCAGAAGGCTGGTTTTCGCCTGGCAATTTACTTTCAATATGCAAATTTGTAAGGAATTGTCAGGATTTTATGCGAAACCTTTTGTCGTATTCATCTATGCTCGAACAGTCTTATTCTATTCAATAGCTTCCATAAATATGAATATTTGATTTTTTTTCCATAATAAAAATGGCTGTCAAGTCAGTTACACAAAACATTGATAGGATAGGTATTTTGAACGCCGGTTTCAACGATTTCGACTTCTCATATTAGTAATTTTGAGCTATAACGAAATTAAGGGGAGTTTAAGATCGAGATCAGTGGTTGCTTCTGTTGACTCTTTCCTCTACTGCAGTTTTGGATCGACTGTTTACAATCGAGCCATGGTATACTTTCCCTAAGCTTGTTGTCCACGTGATTATTATTGACCAATGAAATAAAGTTTATACAAAACAAGGTAATGGTTATTTATAGCCGGGGTTTTCTTGTGGCGGTGACGTCAAAGTGCTGCGTAAAGAGGGCTGTCTGTAAAACCTGGACTGGGACATTGGCAAACAGTGCAGACCCAGATCAGACGCCGCAGAACGCGGCGTCTGATCAGGGTCTGCACTGTTTGCTTAAATTTCATTAAGTCAAGGGTAAAATGAAACAATCTTAAGTCCTCGTTCAGGACCATTTTCTCAGCCTACACTCAGAGACAATCGACCCACTAGTACTGTCAGTGCTTTGATTGTAAGTCGGTTAATATAAGAAAACTTTACCATTGTGTCTTGTTATTGTTTTTTCCTAATATATTCTTCTTTCGGTACACTGGAAAGGCTGGCTGTACTTTATGGTGTGAGCCTTTTCTGAGTATCTTTTTTATTTTATTCAAAACTTTTATAATGTGCATAGTGTTGTTGCGAGACCTCAATACAAAATGTTTGTGACATTACGAAAACACGCCTATTCAAATATATAGAAAACTTCACCTCCAAAAACTGAAAATTTTCAGAAAAAAAAACTCTGATATTTTTTTTTATATTTCTGCTCAAAACATAGATTGTGGATACTCGTTAGAACCGCCTCGGCGAGGCGGTTCTAACGAGTACCCACAATCTATGTTTTTGAGCAGAAATAAGAAACAAATAATGTACACCCCTGTAAACCCCAGTTTTACTATATAAAAGTGAGGTTTAAGGGGGTCAAAACTTTTTATAGGCTTGTTTTCGTGATTAAGAAAAGAAAAGGCAAAACTTGTTTTCATTTAAAGTAGACCCTTTTACAAAAGGAATTTAGTGGAAAGCAAATTTAGGGAAAGCAAACAGGAAGTAACAAAATATCTACCATTTGCCCTTTAATAGAGTATTTCCCGTGCCATGTAGGCTACTATACACATCTTACATTGTTTTTCTTATACAGTGTAAATGAGTATTGTCAAGAGTAGACCCTTTCGGAAGGGTTTACTCTTTTTGTGCGAGAAAGCAAACTGGAAGTCTTAAGAATATCTACCACCTGTATCAATTGCCCTTACATGGTGTAATCCCCGTGCCGTTTTAGCGCCTATACACATTCTTACATTGTTTCTTGTACATTGTAAACTGGCACTGTCAAGACGAAACGCATCAAGCTGCATCTAGTTAGAAACAACACTGTTTACGAAGGCATAAAGGGGTTAAGGTATATGCACTGGATAAAAAAAAAAAAAAAAAAAAAAAAAAAATAAAATAAAAATAAAAAAAAATAAATAATAATAATAATAATAATGGTACAGTGTATGGCATTTTGGCATTTACTATAAATGTTTTAGTGTCTGAAAATCAGAATGAACATTCTCAAAATTCAAAAGTGATTTTCACCTTATAATTCTTCTTTGTTGTATAACTTCGTAATCCGTCCGATTTTGTTTTGTGTCACTCTATTGAGGGAAAGATTCACCATGTTCTACCAAATGTGCAAAAAAGTATAGATGAAATTTCCTTATTTCGTTCAAGAAACACAGTTACATTCTGATTTTCTGACACTCAATTAAGGGAAAATTGAACTTCTTTCAAACATTACGAAAACATGCCTATTCAAATATACTGAAAATTTTACCACCAAAAAATGAAAAAAGTCAGATAAAAAATATAAAAAAAATGGTTTCTTTTTCATGTTTCTGCTCAAATCGACGAGGCGGTTCTAACGGATACCCACAATCTATGGTTTTGAGCAGAAATAAGAAAAAATAATGTATACCCCTGTAAACCCCAGTTTTACTATATAAAACTGGGGTTTAAGTGGATCAAAATTATATAGGCGTGTTTTCGTGATGTATGCAAACACGAACGGAAATTTCCCCTGTTTCAGTAGAGTTAAAAACTAAACAAAAATAAATTAATACAAAACAAAACAAAAATAAATGAATATATCGTTCTTTAACGACACCAACAATGGGAATTTATAACATGTCTATGAAACCTACTGTAAACAGATGTCTGATTTCATTGGTTAAACTAAAATGTTGAACAATGCAACTTTCCTATCGTTATCAAAGAGAGGATTTAGGTTTAGTGGGATAACAACTTAAGGTTTAATTAATGTTCAAACGTGGGAAAATTTCCCATAATCTATCTATCTATCTATCTATCTATCTATCTATCTATCTATCTATCTATCTATCTATCTAAAGGAACAGTCAAATAAAATCCGAATCCCTGTTTTCTAAAAAATGAATACACCATGCACATGCCGGCAGCTAATTTTCCCCAGCATCAAGCAACAGGATAAGTATCTTTTTGACAATACAATATATCAATAAATAATACGACAATACATATATCACAATTTCCGTTCTTGTTAGCTTTCTATTGCTATTGATTTCAACTGGGGAACATTATACAAGGCTATATTTTAAGTCTGATATCAAAGATTATCAATATTCGGCCTTTGTATAGTACCAACTTTTTCAGTCGGGATAAAATGGGACCTTAGTTCCTTCTTAAATGTATCAAACAAATAATTTAACATATGTACGGACAGCGAATTCAAAGACCCAATTAATCAGTGCACAAAAAAACATCTGATTAAGGCGTTTACAATCGCGGCGTTCTGATAGTCAGGGCTGGCAAAAAGAACTAAAGAATACCTAATACCCAAATTCAAATTTGAATACGCACAGACGCATACATACGTGTACATTTATATATAAAGCCTTCAATAAGTTAAATAGATTCTAATACGAATGACCCATTAGATCAATGAACACAATAATAAAATCGAAAACAGATGAAGTGTCAATTTTTCTGGACCAGACTAGATACCTTCGGACAATTAGGCTTCATCAGTGACCCTTATATAAATTTAAAAAAAAATCCCAAAATGGGCTGAATGATCACAACCGGGACCAGAAATTATAAACTAGTAGTGTACGGGCACTGTACTTGTACGAACATGTAGCCTATGCAGAGTTATATAGACTATAGTTTTATCTAAGTTTTTGGATACTTTAACCTCTTACCAGTCCTATGCTAAATTGAACCAGTCCATTTGACCTCCTGGCGATGCGTCTAAAGTGTTGCGACAAATTGCCTAAAAGTGCCTGAAAGTGTATGCTCTTACAGCCAGTTTGATATGAGTTTTACATTGTTTGTTTAGAATTGCTAGTGAGAATATTTAGGGTAATATTAAAACACAACTGAGCCACTCAAAAAAGAAGTCGATGGACCTTTTGACATGTGCGACCAGCATAGATTCAGATCAGACTGCGCATGTGCGCAGTCTGATCTGAGTCTACGCTGGTCGCTGACATACTATATGTACCTTAAACATTCTATTAGCGAAGAGTACAGACCCTGATCAGACTGTGTGAGTGCACGGGCTTATCTGAGCCTACGGTGTTTGCGTATGTGATAAAGTCTTTCTCTTTTTGGAAGAGTTCATATATCCTTTGATGAAACGACCATATTCTCTCAAAGTGTTACAGGAAATGAATTAAGGAAGTATAAAATCGAATACGTTGTATTCAGTCATGTACATTCACTACGTTTTTCATAACATCATTTGTATTTAGGCATATACAAGCAGTAAACGAATTGTATTTTTTCTTGTATGCCACACGTATAGATCACCTGTGCCTACGCTCATCATTGACCGAAAATACATGTACTGACCTTTAAAATACTATAAACAGCAATCATAGAACATAGCTTACAAATGAGACCATGAAGACGAGTACAGATTACGATGGCTACTACACACGTTACTAACCAAAGAAAACCAAAGCAGTCTGATCAGAGTCTTCGCTGACCGCATGAAGAAAGATTGGTTCCTTAGCTTCCCACTGAGCGCACAGCGAAGACTCTGATCAGACTGGATGGATGTTGGTTTTGTCATGAGGTGGCTCAAATGAAGTTATACAGCAAAGGCCAAACTTTTTCCGAGCCACTGAAAGCAAAATAGATGAGGGACAAAGACAAGACCTAATAGCACAGCTGCAATAACCAACATACAAAAAACGAACTGCAAAGAAAAAAACTACTAGGAGAGGCTTAACCCATTAATGCCTGGTGGACGTCCATTTTTTTGTATTTAGCAGGTCCATGTCTAATCAAAGTGGATTTGGTTAGTTTTTTTTAATATGATTTGTAATAGAAATTCCTATTTTTAATGTAAATAGTGTGGACCCTGATCAGACGCGGCGTCTGATCTGGGTGTACATGTACACTGTTTGCCAATCTCCCTTTTATAGGACGTTTGGCATTAATGAGTTAAACTATTTGTGATTTTACTCGATCGAAATAGAATCTTAATTCTGCTGCAGCTCCAGGGTATAGGCTCGGTCCCTATAGGTACCGCTATCGCAATGGAACACCACAATAAAACAAAACTGTACTAAAAAAAAAAAAAAAACAAACAAACAAAAAACAAAAAACAAAAAAAAACAAAAAAAAAACCGAAAAAACAAAACACACACACATACACACACGAACCTTATTGCACGGCAGTGTGAACAAGTGTTGATATTTACTATTCAAATTTACCGTCATGTACATTGCATTTCGTAAACAAAAATTGTCCCTGGATATGCTGATAACCCGTAGCACCGCAGTTCGATCGATAAGCTCATAAGTTTTTATACTCATATTTTAAAACGACTAATTGGGAAAAAAAAGAAACAAAAACAAAAAAACAAAAAAAAAAAAAAAAAAAAAAACAAAAAAAAAAAAAAAAAAAAAAAAAAAAAAACACACACACAAACAAAAACAAACAAAAAACAACAACAAAAAACAACAAAACACACACACACACACGCACAAAAAAAAAAAGAAAAAAACAACAACAAAAAAAACAAAACACGTTGCCCTGCTAAAATTAAACTATCAAATATTTAAAAAGGGAATGGACACACATCTAGAGGAAGCAACTCTCAAAATCGTATAGTATAGACGATGTCGAGAAACAGCCATCATCACAGAATGTAGCCTACCAATGGTACACTCCAGAAGAAAATAATCTTTTTCCCTCTCCGAGCAAATGCAGACCTTATAAATATCACCGGTTTCCGAAGGAGTTTGGTGAGCAGAAAAGCAAACAGGAAGTTACAAAAGTTGTCTGCCTTGTAACAAATGGCGGAAAATCTATAGATTACGAAAACACGCCTATTCAAATATATTGAAACTTTCACCACCAAAAACTGAAAGTTTTCCGATAAAACTTCTGATATTTTTTCATATATGTGCTCAAAATATAGATTGTGGGTACTCGTTAGAACCGCCTCGGCGAGGCGGTTCTAACGAGTACCCACAATCAATGTTTATGAGCAGAAATAAGAAAAAACAAGCAAATTCCATTGGGAATTTATGTCCCCCGCCTTATTTTTATTTGAGGTGTTAAAAATTGTAAAGTTAACCAGAGGACCATTGGTCCTGTATCAATTACCTAAGTATTGAAGCAGGAAACCAGTGATAAAAAATAATTCAAGATTCTGAAAAAACCACATGCATATCTTCAGACCATCCTTAAAGCACCTGTAAAGTTTCAAAGGATCGGCTTAAAACTATGGTAGGAGTTACGGGGTCAAGGTACCTACTCCCTATACGCTTCTGTAGTATTAGAACTAAAAAAATGTCTAAGTTAAAAATGCAAAAAAAAGTGGTAAAAAATCATTTCAGGATGCTGAAAAAAACCACATGCATATTTTCAGGCCATCCTAAAAGCCCTTGTAAAGTTTCAAAAGGATCGGACAAAAACTGTGGGAGGAGTTAAGGGGACAAGGTACCTTCACCCTATACACTTCTGTAATATTAGAACTAAAAAAATGTTTAAGTTAAAAATAAGGAAAAGTAATAAAAAATTAACTTAGGATTCTGAAAAATCCACCTGCATATTTTCAGGCCATCTTAAAAGCCCACATAAAGTTTCAAAAGGATCAGTCAAAAACTGTGGGAGGAGTTAAGGGGACAAGGTACCTACTCCCTATAGACTTCTGTAATATTAGAACTCAAAAAATGTCTAAGTTCAAAATGTGTAAAAAGTAATAAAAATAATTTCAGGATTCTAAAAAAAGCGCATGCATATCTTCAGACCATCCTTAAAGCACCTGTAAAGTTTCAAAAGGATCAGTCAAAAACTGTGGGAGGAGTTAAGGGGACAAGGTACCTGCTCCCTATATACTTCTGTAGTATTAGAACTAAAAAAATGTCTAAGTTAAAAATGCGGAAAAAGTAATAAAAAATTATTTCAGGATTCTGAAAAAACCACAGGCATATCTTCAGGTCATCCTAAAAGCCCATGTAAAGTTTCAAAAGGATCGGACAAAAACTGTGGGAGGAGTTAAGGGGACAAGGTACCTGCTCCCTATATACTTCTGTAGTATTAGAACTAAAAAAATGTCTAAGTTAAAAATGCGGAAAAAGTGATAAAAATTACCTCAGGATTCTGAAAAAACCACATGCATATCTTCAGGCCATCCTGAAAGCCCATGTAAAGTTTCAAAAGGATCGGACAAAAACCGTGGGAGGAGTTAAGGGGACAAGGTTGCTGCTCCCTATATACTTCTGTAGTATTAGAACTCAAAAAATGTCTAAGTTAAAAATGCGGAAAAAGTGATAAAAATTATTTCAGGATTCTGAAAAAAAACACATGCATATCTTCAGGCCATCCTAAAAGCTCATGTAAAGTTTCAAAAAGATCGGCCAAAAACTGTGGGAGGAGTTAAGGGGACAAGGTACCTATTCCCTATACGCTTCTGTAATATTAGAACGCAAAAAATGTCTATGTTCAAAATGTGTAAAAAGTAATAAAAATTAATTTCAGGATTCTGAAAAAACCACATGCACATCTTCAGACCATCCTTCAAACACCTGTAAAGTTTCAAAAGGATCGGACAAAAACTGTGGGAGGAGTTAAGGGGACAAAGTACCTACTAAAAATTCGGAACCACGCACCACGCATCACGCACCACGCGCCACGCACCACGCGCCACGCACCACGCCCCACGGAAAACCAAAAACAGTGTCCCTCCGCTTTTTTTCGGAAAGGCGGGGGACAATAATGTATACCCCTGTAAACCCAAGTTTTTACTTTATAAAAGTGAGGTTTAAGGGGGTCAAAATTATACAGGCAGTTTTCGTGAAGAAGTGTATCAAGTCACCTTACTGTTACACACACGCTGCTACTGAGTATTGTAATTATATCTGTGAAAATTTATGAAAATCGAGCAAAACTACATGGTTTCTCTCCAGAAAATGGGAAAGATGGACCGACCGCTGAAAGACGGATCGACGTGTTCACTATCATAATCCCTCTCTGAAATTACGTTAGCGTTGGTACAGTAACAATAGTTACTGTTGGCACAGTTACTATAGTTACTGTATTATAAATATAGATTATAAGTGATTTCTTCAAGTCTCAGGAGTTGTAGAACATTTAGAAATACTACGGTAGACAGTTTCTCTTTCGCGTGAGACAGTACAGCTGCCTAATCAATGCCAACCTAACAATCAAGCGAAATTTACTTGAGGAAAATAAGTCTAATTAAACGGCTGTAGCAAACCTTGATGGATACAAAAACGTATAATTTGTATAATAATGGCGTTTTATGATTATACACCAGGGTAAAGGCGCATAGAACCAATAATCGGCCATGTCAAGCGAAAAAGTGCATTTGAACATACTCAGAATGTGCAGATTCAGATCATTCTGCGCATGCGTATCATCTGAGCCATTGTAGTATCCAATGTTTCTGTTAACGGACGGTGAAGGCCCTGATCAGACTGCGCGGATGCGCATGCTGATCTGGGCCTTCGCTGTTCGATTATGCCCAACGACACGTTTACGCCTGGCGCGTCCCATGTTATATTCAGTACTTGAGATTATAACTAATAAACAAAGTACAATCCTTAATATGATTTGGCATTAAAGGGTTTGCCATTTGCTGAGGACTGGCAAGAAATTCAAAGAATCATTGTGATTAAAGACTGAGTCGGTGCAGTGATATTGCTCGGAAAAATACTTATAAATTCCGTGACAAAGGGCAACTTTTAAAATCAAAGAGCATACTACAGAAAATGAAAATAGCAGTAAAATAGTGTAGAAGATGTCCAGGAAGGGTCCCAGTCACAGAACACAGTTCCTTGCACACCAGGGCCCAGTTGTTCAAAGCATGGTTAGCTTAACGAGCTCTTTAGTGGTCAAAATGTTAACTGTTCTAGTAAGTACAATATCTAATACACAGGTATGCTTGCTGAAAAATGTGAGCTACTCACATATTTTCAGCCAAAATATTAGCGTATATGTCATTAAATGATCAAAGTTTTAACGATACATTAACTAACGACATTAGTTTTGAACAACTGGGTCCAGATACGTTAACTAACGATATTAGTTTTAAACAACTGGGTCCACATAAGGAAATCCTAGATTTTACCCTGGGATAGAATTTTTTATCCTACCTAGGTTACGCTACACAGGGTAAGATAAAAATCGAGTACGCCATCGTTAAGGTTTACGTCACTGAACGTGATGACGCCATTAATCGCCACAGCAATGTCATCACAATACGAGTATATCGGACGTCAGCAATCGAAATGACTGCATTATTAACCCATTTGTACCTAAGGAATCTTCTACTTCTCTCTTTGGATAGGTTTATTTCCAGTTTAAAGGATGTTTGTTTTGTTGTGCAGTTTAATTATGTATTATAGAAACTCCTGAACGCCGCGTTCTTCTGGGTCTGTACTGTTTGCCTAAGTCCCATAAAAGGGACACCAAGCTTATATGAGTTAAAAATATAAGTTCAGAAATGAAAGGTGTGCAAGGAAAAAAAAAAAAAAAAAAAAGAATCTGTATTGGGGGTGAGGGGTAGATAGAAAAAAAAAAAACCGTCCCTCGGGATCACAGTCTGGCATCACTCGGCAAGCCTCGTGATGCCAGACAGTGATCCTTTGGACGGATTTTTCTATCTACCCTCACACCCATGATAGATCCTTATCCTACCAACGATACCAAGGAAGAGAAAATAGAGCATAACAGAGAGTACACACGCAGCAACAGACCACAGAAAAGCGAAGTAGCCAACCCCTCGTATCCAACGAGGTACTCACAGTGCTAGACACGATACATAAAAAAACAGCAGTAATCGGATGTATGCGTGGGTGGTCTGGTCTGTTCTTAGGTCATGCAGTACCTATGGCCATATAGATTTATACTTTTACAACTACAGTATAACCTCAATGGCTCGAACACGGATGGCTCGAACACCTTGAAAGATTCAAACTCTTTTTTCAATCCCTACAAAATTCTTCCAATAGCTCAAGAAAACAAATAGTTAATGAGTGTTTCTTATTTTATCATGAAATTGCATGTTGTGTGTACTCATTAGAATCGCCTCATCAAGGCGATTCTAATGAGTACACTCAACATACAATCATTGTGTTGAAAATCGAAAAGATTTCCCTAAATTATCGCTATTTGCTTCCTGAACTGGTGTCATGATTAACCCTCAGTGGCTCGAACTACCCATGTCTCGAACGAACTTCCATGTCCCGAAGTTGTTCGAGCCATTGAGGTTCGACTGTAAATAATTACATTATGAAACGTCCTTATCTTTGGAAGCAAGGGACAAACAATTTGTTAAAAATAGCATCCGCATGTATACAAATATTAGCTTCTTAGATGTGCTATGGCTTTACTCAATATCAATCAGAGAATCTTTAAATATCAGATAAGCAATTCGTTTGACGTTGAGCATTGCGGAGCGAAACGTGTGTTTGTTTTAGAAACCCTTGTCCAGTATCACCGCTGGTGCATCGGTGCTCCCCGAGGAGAAATTCTACCTAGAATCTAACACAACTGTCACGTGACCTTCTTCATACTTTCGGGGTGGTTGGGTGAGGCAAAGGTGTCGTGTATCTTGCGTCACCGGGGCGTCCAACTGATATTGGCTTCCAGATGAGCAAGGCCTGTTATCCTTGCAGCAGGTAAGGATGTAGGAGGAATGTTTTTATTTCTTCTCTTTTCTCACTTTCATTCATTTTCCTCTTTCTCCCCTGTCCCTCTCTTTCGTCTCCTCTACTATCTCTTCTATCTCTGTTCTCCATTTCTCTGGGAGACGACACAAAATGACCCACAATGGTTGACGTGTCGTTAAACCCAAACAATCAATCAATCAATGTCTTCATACTTTCTAAGCCACCCTTCATGCACATTTCATTTGAATTCCCTTGCTTTCGAGTGATCGGATAAACCTTAGATTGTGAACTAATAATGTTTGAAGTCTGAATATCTGTACAGTTTTCACGATTTTAATGGCCCGCAATCACAGAGAGGTCCTATGCGTCTGCCTTACTTTTTCAGCTAACATGCTATTATTAAGATTTATAAACAAACTTTAACCTGAAAACACATATACTAGCCTAAGCGACAAAGAGATTTGTGTCACAAAATCCGTTTCATACCAAGGCCCAGTGGTTTAAAGCATCGTTAGCTAAAGGACAGCGTTAGTGGTCAAACCGTTGACTATTCTGCGAAGTACAATATCTAATTCATAGGTAATTTTGCTGAAAAAAAATGTGAATAGCTAGCTATTCTCATTTTTTTCAGCAAACATATTATCGTATATGCCGCATTTAATGATCAAAGCTTTAACGATACGTTAATTAACGACATCGTTAGATTTAAACAACTGGGCTCTGATTTGTACATAAACAGACACAACAGTATGCATTTAGCTGGCTGGCTTTTTTGTGATACAACGGAACTACATAAACCATAATAACAATTACAAACCATGACAGAGTACAAACGCAACAGACCACAGAAAAGCAAAGTAACCAGCCCCATCGTCTCCAACGAGGTAATCACAGTGCTAGACAGGATACATAAAAAACAACAGTCTGTTCAATAACCAGCGATGTAATTTTCGACATTGCTAACGTCTTCTTGCACCATCTAAAGCGATGCGTGTTTTGATACTATTCCAACAGTGGTAGTATTGGGCTTATACGACACAGTTAACCATTTTCTTGCTGAACACGACATGCCCTGTCTTAGCTAACAGTGTACATCCAGATCAGTTGGCTTCTGAAGAAGTCAACTGGTCTGGATCTGCACTGTTTGTTATCAAATGACCCCACTGGGTTGCTTGGGCCGTAAAACCTCAACACAAACAAACAATATTCAGACTCCTTATAGCCTTACCATCGGTACATTAAAACGATAATGTCTGTTTTAATTCCGGTTTCTGTGTCTGGACACTTTTCGTCTGGTGGCAAACTGTAAATTCTGATCAAATACGGCATTTTGCCATTACGAAAACACGCCTGTTCAAATATAATGAAAATTTTACCACCCAAAAATGAAAATTTTCAGATAAAGAATTCTGATATTTTTCATATTTTTGCTCTCAACATAGATTGCGTGTACTCGTTAGAACCGCTTCGACAAGGCGGTTCTAACGAGTACTCACAATCTATGTTTTTGAGCAGAAATAAGAAATAATAATGTCTACCCCTATAAACCCCAATTTTACTATATAAAAGTGGTTAAAAATCCTATAGGCATGGTTTCGTGATGCGACGTTTGATTAGGGTCTAGAATGCCTTCCCAGACCTGCCCGTCACCCGTGTACTTTGAGTATATAGATAAGTATGACATGAAGACGTTTGTCTTCTATTTATTTCATCTGCTTTCTGTGACTTGTGAAGACTTACTTTGGGATGGTGGCGTTTCCCGGGTAACTTTATTTCTATTTTTGATCCAAAACTAATAAAGATATAATTACTGATCTTCCTTTCTTTCAGAGCATGGTTATAGATAGTAATAAAGATTTTCAACAGACTGTAGACAGTCCAATATTAAATAAATCTGAAATGTCCGCAATAGACAACCGCCTGTCATAAAATTCTAGACATTTCTTTTCTTTTTGCTTCTTCTTATTAGGATGGAATTTTAGAAACATATCATGCTCACGCATGTAGCACCACTTATAATGGTACGTATGTCAGCAATTAATCAAAACAGCTCGTTTAAGTGTAGGTATCACTACTTTGTCATTGGTATTATAATATAAAGACTTTCCGCTAGTTATATAGAAGCCATACGACTGTACTGATTCAAAGTATCCTCGAAGCTCTGAAAACTAAAGTGTAAAGTAGTGACAATTTGTCCTGTATTGATTTGATATAATGTTTTTGCAGTCATAAGGCATAACTTTGAACTTATGTTTCCTCAAATCTTTTATACATTTTCTCGGTATGAACAAGAAATTCTTGGTGAAACTATTATTTAAACCATTAATGTGTCGTGTCCCACACCACTGTTCAGGCACCACAGAATGTGGCGTCTGATCATGATTTACACTGTTTGCCCTGGCATTACAAATTAAGCCGAACGTCTGACAACGCACCTTCGGACATGTGCGCCCAGCAATAATTCTGATCATTCGCATTCACTCAGTCTCATTACGAAAACACGCCTATTCAAAAATATTTGAAAATTTTACAACCAAAAAAGAAAAAACTTCAGATAAAAAAATTCTGATATTTTTCATATTTATATTAAAAACATAGATTATGGGTACTCGTTTGAACCGCCTCGGTGCGGCGGTTCTAATGAGACCCACAATCTATGGTTTTTAGCAAATTAAGAAAAAAATGTATACCCCTGTAAACCCCAGTTTTACTATATAAAAGTGGTGTTTAAGGGGGTCTGAATTATATAGGCGTGTTTTCGTGATGGATCAGAATATCAACTTGGCGCAGTTTTGATAGCCACTGATGCAAAATTATTTCAAGTGAACAACAAAAACTGATCAGGTTGTGCGGATGCGCAGACTGATTTTTGAGTCTCCGTTGAACGCACCTGTCAGAAGGTACGTTTCTTCACGTTGTGACTCAAATTGCTTCACTAGTAGAAGAAATCAAGACGTTTTCTATATCAAAGCACTGACAACAATAGTGGGGCGATTGTCTCTGAGTGTAGGCTGGGAAACTGGTCCTGAATGGGGACTTAAGACTGTTTAATTTAACCCTTAACTTCTTGTAATTAAAGCAAACGGTACAGATCCTGATCAGACGCCGCGTTTTGTGGCGTCTGATCTGAATCTGCACATTTTGCCAATGTTCCAGTCCATACAACCCTCTATATACGGCATTCTGACGTCATAGCGAAAAGAATAGCGCGGCTATAAATAACCGTTGCCTGGATTTTGTACAAGCGCGTGTTTGAATTTCTTTGGTCAATGATAATCACGTTGACAACTACCATAGGGATTTTTTTGCGTTTGTATACCATGGCTCGATTGTAACCAGTCGATTCAATAATAACCCTTCAGCCACATTACGGTCGCATCCGCCATTCACGATGAAAGTCTGTCAGAGTTCGTCTTGGAATAGATAGAGATATTAATAGCTTACAAGAATTATATCTCACTGGTGTAAATATGCTTTGGGTCTGATTTTCAAAGTGTTCTTTGACAATGATTTAATTGTTGCACTATATTAGCCTAACGTGGCCAAGTGGCCAAACAATGTGTTCCGTTATATACATTATGTAACCAAGCACTTTTAGCAGGTTACAGCAGTCTGTAGTTTATGTGTTTGATGTCTAATTAAAAAGTAAATATTTCACAATATATTCCGGTATCCGCATATAAACATTTTAGCCAGCGCACAAGAAAAACTACAATAAGACCTGTGTGACCAGCAAAAACTGAGATCAGCCCATACATATACCCAGTTTGACACGAGTTCTTGTTCATTCAACTTTAAATAGCCTAAAGGCTGTAGAAGGCGCATGCGCAGACTGATCTGTGCCTTAGATGGTCGCACTAGTCTTATTGCAGGTTTTGTCGTGCGCTGGCTTATTTAAATGTCGGATTTCACTTTTGAAGGAAAGATTCAAATATTCCTAATAACTTGTACTGAATTCAAAATATCTAAAATACACAATTTATGATTTTATATGTGTTCGAGTCATTGATGTTTTACTATAGTTTAGTTTTAATGAATATACATTGTAATATATATTGGCTAACCTAAATATTTGTAACCTAACAGTAACCAATATACAGTTTACAGTATAGTGGTTTAAACTACTCAGATGTAGGTAGTGGTAGGAAGACTTGAAGAGAAAACTGTTTGGAAGGACGGACGTTTGCGTGATCCATAACCACATCACTCCACCGGATCATATCAGTTATATTCAAACACCGTTGAACTTCATTAGCATTAGAATTATATATGTGATTGAAATCTGCCAAAAGGCATCTAATCTTTGGAGAACATGCAGATAGAGATAGCAGTAGTATACGGTGGCGTCACCCTATACTACTGATAGCGATATGACAAACCAACGGATGGACGCAATAGAAATACCCTAAATTCTAGCGAAAGATTTGGGATAATAAAGCAAAAGAAGGTAAAATATATAAAAGTTTCGTAATGCAAATCGTTTGCACTGCTAAATCTAAATGTTAACAACAAATGGTCTGTCCTGAGGCACTGTTGGTCTGGTCAGCTCTTAGGCTTAGGTTTTGCTGTGACTAATCTCATAAATAAATTATAAACAACCAAATAATTAAATTATAAAAGAACAGCTTAATATTTGAATGGAAAGTACAAGTTGTGGAAAATAGCTCCTCCCCCCATGTATATAGATAGATATTAATTACTTAGTTGTGCTACGACATTAGTCAATAGCAATGAGAGAACCAGAAGATATCAGACCTGGAGCTTGAGTCGGATAATGCTTGATCCGGGACAGGTGAACTATCCCAGCTAGCATTCTACGTAAATCTACATCGGGCCGACATCGGCCCGTCAGCTACCCTGACGGGCCGATGACGGCCCGATATAGATTTACGTAGAATGCTGACTGGGATGTTATTCATGCAAAGTAGAGGATCCTCGGTAGTTCGTATGTTCAAGTATTATTACGTATTTATCAATGGGTGCTAGTGCATATGTGTGGACGTCAGGTGTCAGAGAGGCAAGGAGGTCGTCACCAGAGCCTCTATGTGATAGTTTTACTCATTTTAGTTTGTTTTTTGACGCCGGTGTCTGTGTTTATGTTTATAGTTTAACTTGTCTCTTAAATATGCATTGTTTTATGCCATCCCAGTCAGCATTCTACGTAAATCTACATCGGGCCGTCATCGGCCCGTCAGGGTACGTAAATCTATACCGGGCCGTCATCGGCCCGTCAGGGTAGCTGACGGGCCGATGACGGCCCGATGTAGATTTACGTAGAATGCTAGCTGGGATAATTGATAGTTTTGGGATTTAACGACACGTCAGCCCTTGTGCGTCATTTTATGTCGTCTCCTAGAGAAATGGAGAAGAGAGATAGAAGTAATGGTAGAGGAGATGAAAGACAAGGACAGGGAAGAAAGAGGAAAATGAATGCAAGTGAAGAAACAGAAGAAATAAAAACATTCCCCTCTACCCTTGTCTGCTGCAAGGATAGCAGGCCTTGTCCAACTGTGAGCCAATATCAGTTGGACGCTCGGTGACATAAGCTACACGACAGTGACATAAGATACACGACACCTGTGCCTCACCCAACAACTCCAGTTTTATGCCATTAACAGTCTCTTATAATTCTTTATATATGGCATGGTGCCGCGTTTAAATATATAGTCTTAGTTTACGTATGTTTGTATATATGATGTACCATGATGGGACACAAACTTTTGAATTACCAAATATTAATTCTTTAAATGCCCCACGTCCCGAAGAAAAACGTATTCGTTTTACAAACCCTTGCACAGTGTCACCGCTAGTTCATCGGTGATTCCCCGAAGGCATTCCTTACCTAGAATCTAACATATCCGGCATGTGGCCTTCTTTATATTAACTGAGCCACCCTCCCCTTCCTTTACCTTAAATTCCTTCATTTTTGCAAGTGATCCGATAAACCTTAAATTGTGAACTAATAATGTTTGAACTCTAGATGTTTGTAAAACTTTTCCACGATTTCAATGGCCTACTGAGAAAGGTCGCATGCGCCTGTCTTACTTTTTCATTTAATATGCTGTCAGTATTAAAACAAACTTAACTAAACTGAAACCACAGATAAAACCCTATAAAACGAAGAGAATTGTCTCAGTTAAATCCGTTTCATACTCGGTCTTTATATAAATAGGCATACATAACAGATACAACGGAACTACAAAAACATAATAACAATTACAGTTCAGTCTTTTGGTTTTAAGAACAAAAAACTCCTCCAAATGCATAAAAAACCTTTAACGTGTATTGTTTTTGTTTATCTCTTGCAGTTAATTTAACCCTTTCATCCCTGAGTTTCTGAAGGATTTGGATTTGGACATGCCCATCATTGTAAACAGGGTATCGGTCAACAGATAAAAACAGAATGGCAAACAGTGTAGATCCTTATGAGATGGCTCATAATAAGCCATCTCATCTGGATCTTCACAGTTTGCAAAATGTACCTGTTAAGGTCTGCAGAATTGAAAGGGTTAATCAAATCTGACTGCACGGCTGGTTGTAATTCTTATCTGTAAACAATTTAATTTCCGTTTGCTGGGGTTGATACATTTAAATAATATTTAATTTCACCAGATAACGTATAATCATTGCTTTAAAGATAGGTATACATGTAACGGTGCTTTTGACTAAATAAACTCTGGAACGGTTTCACAGAACAATTCCAGTTGAAACGATTTAGCATAATCTAAGTTTTTATGTAGTTCGAAAGTATATAACGTTGTTACCATTGTTATGTATAATCTGCATGGAAATAAAAACTATTAGTGGAGTTACACAGGAATTCCACAATCACACAGTGCAGGCTTCCGAGGCACCAAACGAAGGAGAAATGGGGAATAAAAATAAAAAAAAAAAAAAAAAAATAAAAAAAAAAAAAAAATAACGCCACATATGAAACCAACAGCGCCTTAAAGACAGGCTTGCAACAGAGGAACCGCCTTGAAAAAATACTGGGGCGGGCTGGTGGGTGGTGTGTGTGTGTGTGTGTGTGTGGGTGTGTGTGTGGGTGGGTGGGGGGATGCGTGGGTTTAAACCAATTTTACCCGCGTTGAACCTCTACGTTAACTCTGATGCAACTCAAAATTTTAAACTTAGATTCGGTCCGCATAGGGTCCACCACTTCATGTTCGAAGAATCAAATCACAGTGAAACACATATATAATTACAAACACTATAATGAATAGGGTATAGAAGTCAAAACACAAGAAAACAACAACAAACAAGACCACGATGTTACGTTGACACCACTTTCTTTTTTTTTTTGCATGTAAATGAAACATTGAAACATTTCCAGTTGTGTAGGCTCGTTTATTTCAATAAAGTGACGAGAATGATTAATGAAAAGAAAATCAGATACCACGCGCTCTACCTTTTTTTCCCCGATTAAAATGGCAAGGAGTCTTAATCGGCCTCATCACGTATCAGTGTTAATTAAAAGCTAGAATAAGGACAACAAAACTCATCAAGTTAGCTTGTGTTAACAATATTAATTTTCTATCTTTTAGAGCGCAATGTTTGCATTTTGTTTGCAAAAACGCACACAAAAAATCTATTGTAACATGATTTTCTTTTCCTTAGATCAGAAGACTTTTTAAGGAGATGTGCTTGGCAATACTTTTGGGATTTTTTTCTTATTTCTCTTTTTATATGCTGTGGGTAGCCATTAGAAGAGCCGCGGCGAGGCGCTTCCAATGAGTACCCGTATAATATGTTTCAGTGAGAACTGGTGACTATATCACAAGATTTGCGTCAAACACTATTCCATAAGACGTCCTCTATTCGACAGTGCATGTTTGTACAAGAGATGCCAGCACAACTGTGTCCAAAGCTGTAAAGCAGCTGAACTAGTGACGGGTGGTGTAACATAAAAGAGGTAAGAGAAAAGTCCAGGGAGTGCCACAATCACAAACCGCAGCCCTTCCCAGACCCCAAGAGGAAGAGGAAACCGACAAATCTAAACAAGCACAAACCGAACAAACGTACGAAAAGCACTAAGATTAGCTCTCTCTCTCTCTTCCCCAAGCGAGGTAATCGCAATACTAAAAGGACTGAAAAACACAAGAACAAAATGACACACGGAAAGACATATAACAAATCGCCTCGTAGAATAAACCACAAAGCAACAAAGAGTAAGACCAACACCGGGACCACCGCCTTAGAACGGTCGGTAGAGCAAACCACCGGGGGGTTTAAAGCACTTTTACAGCTAGCTAACTTCACCCTGGGTCCCGATGCTACTCTTAATATAGAAATACATAAAAATTCGGTTCGCATAAAGGCTCCCAACTCAGTCAATGCATCAAAGCGAAAACATGAAAATCAAATTAATCACTATAATAAACAAAGACGAGTACTCATGGCTAATTCTACTGTATGCCAGAGTAAATGAAAACCAATAGTTGGACCACGGCGGGCCAAGCCAAAGACATATCGTCAAGCCCCAACCCACTGGTTAAAGTTTTACGAAGAGGCCGTCATTGAGTCTGAGGCCCGAACCGCCGTCGTTGGGAAAAGAACAAAATAAGCTTTAAGCTTCTGTTCTAATCCTGGTTGTGTTATGACATTGTATGTTTTGTACATGCACTAAATTGGAAATAAAATATGTTTAAACTAACCGCCGTCGTGCAATTAAAGAGTGAAGCATAGCCATCAATAATGATTGGGTTGACAACTAGGCATGCAGTCTGCCGCATAATATCCAGGATATAGCCAATTCTTTTATAACGGTTAATAAGTTTTCTGAATTGCTCCGAAAAGTTAGATTTACCTACAATTTTTCTAAATCTGTACACTCAGTCACCGTAAAATTCGGGTTCCGATATACCTTGTTGCAGAAGTGTTTTCAGACTGACGGAATATTTTTCTAACAAGGCACTGTGTCTGCGATAAAATTAAACCCTGGACATGAATAAATAGCGATGTCAGACTATTTCTATAGAGAGCTTCAAATCCACAAATAAACGAGTACAATAGTATTAATTTGTATATTAGATTTGTAATTCTTTCTGGAAATATTTCATGTATTTTAAACTCAACGAAGTACATTAAGTATATCTTATATATCATCTTCAGATTCTCTTTGTGTTCTTATGACATTTTCAGATGATACCAATTAGCTACCTGTATCATAAACATCACGAAACATTTGTACATTTAACCGTCAACACACTGGTTTCAAAATATATTAATGGCTAAAAACTGCTGGAGCACAAATTGTAGACATCGCGTTTTATGATGATTTAGTTTATACAGTAATAACAATTGTTGGTAATAATATAAGTATGGGGATCCCCAGGAAAGGCCATATTCACGGAATAGCCCTCCTAAGACACTGGATAAGGTTAGGATGGCACAAAACGACATCAAAGCATAACACTTTAATGAAACAGTAGACCTGTTGGGGCGGGAGCCTAAACATAACTTTACGAGCGCTCAGCCCACTCATTTAATACTGATACAGTACTAGCTATATATAATTATTTGGACCGCGAAGGAATTCCCTAAATTATCAGTGAATCAACATAGACAAAAATGCATTCTCAATACTATGACATCACGAAACCATGCCTATATAATTTTTACTCCCTTAAACCCACTTTTATTGGTAAAAAAAGTGAGGTTTACAGGTTATACATTATTTTTGTTATTTCTGCTCAAAAACATAGTTTGTGGGTACTCGTTGGAACCGCCTCGGCGAGGCAGTTCTAATGAGTACCCACAATCTATGTTTTGAGCAGAAATATAAAAAATATCAGAATTTTTATCTGAAAACTTTCAGTTTTAGGTGGTGAAATTTTCAATATATTTGAATAAGCGTGTTTTCGTAATGTAAAACACAGATGAGGACTTAACTACAAACTGAAAGTCAAAGCAAAAGAAAAAAACATAAGTAGAATAACGGTAGACCCGATCACATACAGCAAGGTCAGGCACACGGCATCTATAAAATGTTTAGGACTAAGCCATTGTTGAGTCTGCGGCCCGATCCTCTGTCGTGCAATTTAAGACGGCAAACCAATTATTATATTGATGGGCTAATCACTAGGCATACAGTCTTTGCATAATGTAAAATAAATTAAAGCTGCAAAATTTATGTCGATCAACCATATGTCATGGCAACTGAAAAGTCCCACCTGTTTGAAGCTAACGAAAAACACTCGTCACCAACGAGTTAAACGTAGTTAAAAAGTCAGGATATGAGGAGGCGGAGGTTGTTAACAGGCATGCATTAATGAAAACTCTGCAACAAGGAATAAAATCGGTACACCATTAATCATGTCGAAAGTGCACCTGTCAGCGCTTGTTTCCGGTATAACTCGTCAAAGTGATTATAAAACATAACCTGATTTCGTGATTGAATAGTACAACTATTAAGCACATTCCTCAAAATGTAAAACTTTATCAAGTTGCAGATATTGCTTTTTTTTGTACCAAACGGTAAGCTGTAGAACCATGTGTACCATTAATATTCAAACACCATAAGGAAAAATTATACATTTTCAAGGAAGACAACTCTGTCATAATGTTTGGCCCCCTTCTGAAAAGGAATCTATTCTAAACGGAAAAAAATAAATTGCTCACGGTGGGAGCAAATTCTTTCCTTTTAGAGTGGACACCGTTTTAGAAGGTTTGATAAATAGGAGACCAAAAGAAAGTCGCAAAAATATCTCCCTTACTAAAAATGGTGTTACATCTATAAGGTGTATGTCCTTACTAAAAATGGTGTAACATCTACAAGGTGTATGCAGTCCTCTTAAGTAAGTATCATACTTTATCCTTAAATTTAAACAAGTGCGTTGGCGATATTCTGCTAAGGTGCCTGCAATGGTGTGATAGAGTGTGAACAGTTTAGAGCCTGATCACACTGCACGTAATAAGCAGTCGGATACCGACTTACAACGTATGCTCGCATTAACTGTCTGAATACTTGGATAAATACGGTATACATTACAGCTGTATCAGAGACGACTGTATTTGCATATTACAATAAAATTTATATTTGGTGCAAATGCAACAATTTTTGACGTAAATTACCACCAACATCAGATACTTTTCTGTATAAATGAAACATAAGATACCGTATTTATCCTGTGTATTTGAGGGGAAAGGCTGTGCAAACAGTGCAGACTCAGATCGGATGTCAAGAAACGCGGCGCCTGATTTTGGTTGACACTACCACTTATTCATCAAGTTTTTATCACATCAAAATATATTCAAATTTTGGAAAAGGTTTAGTAGCGAGTTTAGATGGACTTTTTTTCGTTGCACATTACTGCATTTAATATACGTATTTACTAAGTGCAGACCAAATACACGAAATTTCCAGTTTATATTAACTTGTCCACACAGAACACTTGCAAACATTACTCGGTTGGCAGAATTCATTCTAAGACTTATCAGTTTCGTTATTTACTTTTAAAATTTGAATTCCTGTTTCGTATAAGTAATCCCTTTCCAAAATGATTCATATGATTTGCCAATTCCTATTTTCGGTAACAGTAATTAAACATCAATCATTTGTTGGCAGTTAATACGATAATAGTTGCTTAAACCCTTGTCATGCTGAATAAATTAAGATGCCACAACCACTTCTAATTTCCAACCAATCAGATTACTTGATCGGGGTTCTGATAGGATAGCACAGATTTAATGACAAACAGGGTAGATCCAGAACAGTTGTCTTCTTCAGAAGCCATTTGATCTGGATCTACACTGTTTGCTAAGACAGGGCATGTCGTGTTTAGCAAAAGAAGGGTTAAATTAATTAATGTAGATGTTTCGTGCTCATTCGAAAATCCGTATATAGTCTGGTTTTATCCATCTGCCCATGTTTCATTTATCTTTGAAAAAAAACAAAAAAAAACAAAAAAACAAAAACAAAAAAAAAACAACAACAAAAACTTTAAATGAAGCTTATCATTGTAATGCATTGCGACGTCATACATTTATACCAACAAACCTCTAAGAAACAGTGCTATATAAATATACAAAACAAACATCAAGGAAAAAAGGGAAATGCAAATAAATGAAACAAAAAGCATCAGTATTTTAAAGTAGCTTTTTGTTTGATGATATGTCTTTGACTTTGCCCACCGTAGTTCAACTATTGGTTTTCTTTACCTCAGGCTCGCAGTAGGTGTTAACTAAGCCATGGGTAATCGTCTTTGTTTATCATTGTAATTTATTTGATTTTTATGTTTTCGCTATAATGCATCGAGTGAGTTGGGAGCCATTATACGAACCGAATGTTTATGTATTTCTGTATTAAGATAAGCATCGGGACCCAGGGTGGTTAATTGATTGTAAAAGTGCTTTAAACCTCTCGATAGTTTATACTACTGACCGTTCTAAGGCGGTAGTCCCGGTGTTTTTCTTACTCTATGTAGCTTTGTGATTTATTCTACAAGGCGTTTTATATTAAGTCTTGCATTGTGTTTTGTCCTTGTGCTTTTCAGTCCTTTTTAGCATTCCGATTACCTCGGCTTGGGAAGAGAGAGAGAGAGCTGGTCTGTACGCTTTTTATGTGTTTGTTTGTTTTGCATGTGTTAATTGATGTATCTTTTCTCATCCTCTTGGCGTTAGGGATTGGCTGTGACTTGTGATTGTGGCACTCCCTGGACATTTCTTTTTATCATTTTGTGGAATTAATTTCAATACATTTTTGCAAGTTCTGTAATCGTGTTTATTTTGCTAAATGTATGTATTTTAACAGTTTCTGTTTTCTGTCAAAATTGCAATGATACAGTTGACTCTCGTCATCTCGACCTCGCTTATCTCGAATAACCGCTTATCTCGAAGTGAAAATCTTGTCCCTGCCTTAACATGAAAATCTAACAACAAGTAAAAAATAACATTGTGGAAAAGAGGAGAAATTGCTCCTAAGGAGAATTTCTCCTCTTTTCCATAATAGTTTCAATATATCTCTAACTTCAACAGTCCAATTACATATATATTTGTTAAATGTGGTTGTTCGGATTATTTTTTCCTCAATTCCGCAAATCCAATATGTCGAGGTACGGATATCTCGAAGTATTTCAAGGTGTCCCTTGGAATTCGAGATAACGAGAGTCGTCTGTATTTGGAAATGCCTGAAACAAGTTAAGAAGATGTCCAAGAAGAGCCACAAATATAGAATTATAACTTTTATAATGGTAATTGAAAACACACCGCAAATCATTTGCACCAGAAAAGTTTGAAAGCGATTTTTTTCGCTCGAATCTAAAGTTTCAGACTCCGATGTGTAAAGCGAACACAGACAAAAAAACTATAATTATAAATGAAGTACCGTCCTGGAATGGTCAACCTCAGAAATGTTTGGTGGGGTGGGGGGCTTAAACCTAGATTTATAAGCACCAAATCTCGCTATCAATCCTTGGATAAAATGAATATGGAAATGTCCAGGAAAAAAACAGTCACGGAACGCTGTCCTCACAAAGCTCTAGACAAGAGCTTAATCGTGCAAAACGACTACACAAAACAACTTAGCACAGTCTGATCTGGAAGGTCGCTGCATACAGGGTACCTTTTCACACGATGAAGCTCAGTTGTTTGTTTAATGGTTTTAAGGAAAGGGTTACATCTCAAAAATAACAGAGGTGCTGTATGTATGTTTCCTCATAAAACGTCAGTCTACTCGTTCTCTTTCTGATTAAGTAAAAAAGAAACATTAGCATTTTACGACAATCTGCAGTGCATCGTTACCAACGACGGAAACGTTTGTTCCTCTATCATTGCTCACACGATAGTCGACGCATATAAGCTCCCCCATCATGGTAAATCCGTCTCCATGGGTAAGGTAACATTAACATTAATTATGAATAAAATAAAAAAAAGCAAAAAACAAAAAACAACAACAAGTACAACAAAAGTACTCACTTCAGCCCAGCAGACCAAAATCAATACTTGTGCAATCAGTGTAGATCAAGATGTAACGGCTCGTAAGGAACCGTCTCATCGGGATTTACTTTGTGTGCTATTCTATTAGGATTTAAGATCGAAACCCATATGTGAATCAGTTGACATATACGAATCCAAATTCAAGGTTGGAAGAGTCCACCTCAGAAACTCAAGGATGAAAGGGTTGTAAGAGCTACACAAATGCTGGTCTATCACCATTATGCTTAAATGTTGTTACTTTACGTTCAATAAACCTGTCTCAAAAAAGTAAATGCCTTATTTTAAGGATAGGCGAATAATGTCAATGATCTTACAATAGAGTAAGAAGAAATTTTTTGAAGATGGTTCCTATATATAAAGAGATAACTTCCTAAACAGTGGTCTCCATTTTTGAAAAAACAAAAACAAAAAAAAAACAACAAAAAAAAAAAAAAAAACAACAACATGTATTCGGGAACTAAATGTCTGTCTACAAACTTTTCAACTCTTTTGTTACTGATGGCATCATCTTCAGGTGGTTTCAATCCATTTTAAGATTAGTGCAGTTATAATGTTTTTGAATAATTTGCTTTATATCAATGAAAAACAAGAAGACTTATTGCTTCGTTTGCATTCATTTCTGTTCCGGTATTATAAATTATCTCATAATGTTTGGAAAAACATGCATGCAACGGAATACAAGAAGAAACGAGTCTAATAAAAACAATTAATGTCAAAATAATTAAAAGCAGTTATACAATTATACAAGGATTATACCACACAAACACACACGTCTCAATGTATTATTATTATTATTTCATTTCTGTCGCAACTGATTTTCTAAGACAGAGCTGAAGAATATATCGAGGGTTGAACGCAAGACTATGGTAGATCAAACATATTTTTGAAACCCTTGTTTAGGGGCAACTTGGACCCCTTTGTAAACAATGCAAATTTAGGTGCCATTGCTCATACGAGCAATGGCACCTAAATATTCATTGTTTACAGAAAGAAATGTTGTAATCTTCATAACACCTTCATGGTGAGGAGATTAGGTTTGGGGAAAAACAACCATCTGACTTACGCCAGTCTTGCGCTCAACCCTCGATATATTCTATAATGTAAATATATATATGGAGAGGCTATACTATATAGTCGTGTGTATACATATGATATTCTAAAGTTATTAGGATCAGGACACTACATTTTCAATGGATGCGCAACCTGAAAAAAAATTACTCTTGTTATATCCGAACAGCAAATGCTTAGATCAGCTTATCTCCACAGTCTGAGCAGAACATTCTCAGTTTGGTTTTTTTCTGCAGTTAAATTCAATTCTGTCAGCAGGCAACAAAGCCCCTGATCGGAGTGTGTGACTGTGCATGCTGATCTGGGCTTTTGTTGCCCGTTTATGGCACCAGGGCTTCTTGTATACCCCGCCACACGACAGTGGCTGGGTATTATGGTTTGACGTTGATCGTTCGTGTGCCCGTCCGTCCGTTCGACTGTCATCCGTCCGCCGTCCGTATTTTCGTTCCTGGACGATAACTTGCGAAATTTTCAATGGATTTTCACCACACTTGGTATGTGCACTGATTTTGTGGAGCTTTGGGTTTGGATTGCTAATAGGCAAATTTCGTCTTTTTTGACAGTTATTTACCCGCCACACATAGTGGCGGGGAATTATCGCTTTACGTTTTATTTGCCCATGTTTACCTATTTTTAATGTTAAATACCTTTGTTTAGATACTAACAGGTTTGATGAAAATATCTTGATCATGTCTTTATTTGACAAAGTTAAAGGTCCTGGAGACGAACAAATAGTACACTTGAGCTTATCGACAAAGTTTTGGAATTTGACTTTAGCATAGTATTTACCCAATTATCCTTTGTCTCTGCAACTTTCTTCAGTTTTTCCTGTAGCATCTCTCCTGTGCCTCCTGGCCTTCCGAAATCTTCCACAATAATCTGCGTTCTGTTGAGCTCTTCCGTCGTCAGAACGCTCTTCATGATTGTCAGATACGTGTCCAGCGTACATTTCAAATCGGGGACTGGCAGTTTGGGTAACGGTTTCTGAAACAAATAATTCTCTTTTTTGTTTGTTCTCATAATTTGATAAATATACGAAACATTGGTATGCGCGGCGCAAACAAACCTGGTCGCTATGTCATAACGGAACAAGAAAGTACAGAATTGCGTTCAATTAAGCAACCATTCACCAGTTTGTGGATTGTCAAATTCTATCAATAGTCCACAAACAAGTAAATGGTTGAAAGCTACATTGTACTTGTCCAATCAAGATATACTTGCCCGTAAATTGCCATTTTTCATATTTCCCAACGACATCATATGTTGTGGGTACTCATACGAAGCGCTTCGTATGAGTACCCACAACATATGTTTTCTTTGAGAAACAAGAAAAAATACAGAGATCATAAGGTGGATACTCTTCTTAGGTAGAACTATACAGTCTTTTTACCAGGACAAGCAAATTGAAATTTCTTACTTGTCCTCAGGAAAAAGGGACAAGTTGAGCAATTCTGGCACGGTAATTCCTCAGCTCTGTTTTCCCGAAGGTTCGCGGACGTTTGCAAACTATCCGTTTAATTGTGACCGTTTCAGGAGGACGGCAGCGAGTGTCCGCGAACCAATTCTTGAGCTGTGGTTCGGAACAACCTGTGTCTATATGAAACTAATAAATACTTAATAGAAGTTATTCGATCTAACACCAAATCTCCTTATCGAGAATAACGGCTATTCTCTACTTTCGGGTTACATGAGAGAGACTTATTAACATATATCGTTCAAAAGATGCAAAATAGATTGGACAAAAACGTCATCGAAAGCTCTTGATATCTGAACACAACACAGCCCAGGTCAGCTTTCGTGTGGTCTGATGTTCTGGATCTTCGATGTCCTCTTTTCGAATCACCGAATACTGTAAAGTATATCGCTAGAAAAGGCATACGCAAAGGCTGTCTTACGACCGATGTTGTCATAACATAACGGCCCATTTAGCGTTACACAACCATCTTTTATTTTACACTTTATAAGGACACGGCAGTGATATAGATACACTATCAGAATAGACAATATACAACCCTGTACATCTTTCGCTTTTTAGTATAAGCAATGCCGTATTTACTATAAATGTTAAAACTCCTAGCAGTTGAACAATTAGACTATCAGATGAAGTGTCTAAAATGTTGTAACGGAATGGCAAATAGTGTAGACCAGATCGGTTTGATCTGGGACTTTATCTTAGGGGTTTCTTCTGAATATGCTGCTAACAAAACGCTATTTCTAACATATAATTCGTAATCGACCACTATGCGGACCCAGCATATGTATGTAATTCGGAACTGTATCAGAATTAAGGATGAGGTTTTGCGCGAATAAAACTGGTTTAACTCTTTCACTGCCACAGGCAATAATATTAGGCTTTTGCAAACAGCATAGATCCAGATGAGACGGATCAATGAGCCGTCTCATCTGGATCTACGCTGTTTGACATTCACTCTTTCAACTTTACATATAAACGTCTTTCCAAACGATAGTTTGTTAAAATAAAAAAGCAGACGACAAATGTCGTCTGAACTTTGGCGCCGAAAGAATTAAACTTTCCATTAGTGTTTCTATTGACCGTTTCAAGGCGGTTCTTCTGTTGCAATTTTCTCTTTGTTTCTGCATCGGTGGTTTGATATGTGGCGTTTGTTTTGTCAATATGTGATCCTCAGCTCTCCTTCTTTTGGTGCCTCGGGAAGGCTACGCTTCGTAATTGTGGCATTCCTGGGTACCTTCACTTATACTTCTGAACCTATTCACAGCTTTCCAATCGAACTTGATATTGCGCAGATGTTATGCAGACAAGGCATCACACCATTTTCATCCAAATTATATAGTATATTAAAGTATAGTATATTATGGCAAGGCACGACACAGTAAAGTACAGTTCAGCATAGTATAGTGTAATATAGCTGCAGTAAACGTATACATGCAATCGAACCTCAATAACTCGAACCTCTTTAGGACCATGGAAATTTGTTCGAGATATGGGTAGTTCGAACCACTGAGAGTTGATCATGACGCCAGGTCAGGAAGCAAATGGCGACAATGGACGGATTTGTTTTCGCTCCTCTAGACTATAATGGTATGTTGAATGTACTCATTTGAATCCCCTCGAAGATACACATTACATACAACTCCATGATAAAATATGAAAATTTCTCTAAATATTTGTTTTCTTGTGCTATCGGAAGAATTTTCAAAGGGACTAAAAAACGAATAGAATTAGCCATGGTAAACGATCCATCCGTGTTCATGCTACTGGGTTTCAACTGTATAACCATTTTAGCCCAGCAGCCCAAATTAGACAGCTATACTAACTGAGTTGATACTGATAAAACGGTTCGTAACAGCAACAATTAAAATTAATTGCGATTCTCGTTCGAAATTTGACTGACAGCCCTGGCCCCGAGGTTATAAAAAATTTTTCATGCTCAACTCAGCTGAGCATGAATTTTTCTCTGCTAATAAATATGAAATTGCCAACAATAGTTGGCATTTTCATATTTATTAGCAGTAAAAAATATGAAAATGCCAACAATAGTTGGCATTTTCATATTTATTAGCAGAGAAATTTTCATGCTCAACTATGTTTAGCAAGAAAAAAAAAAGCAATTGTTAGTAATTTGAGATTTAATAGCAGGATAAATTTAATGCTCGGCTGAGTTGAGCATGAAGAATGGTTTATTATAACCTCGGGGTCTGTTTGCAACAGTAGATTTATCCATATTCAAAGACGGAAGAGTCCATTCTAGAAACCCTGCGATAAAACAAATGGAATTAGGCAAATCAAGTTTCATTGAATTTGATGGCCTTATCAAACAGAATGCCCGCGAAAGAACAGTCGAAGTAACATAAACGAATGATAACATTCAGAGACAAGATTTCTATCTGATTCATGAAAGCACTTAAGAAACTGATAGGAAATTTATCACAGGCGATGCTTGTCAAACTACACGAAATGGACTTGAAAATTACAACAATAACTAATTTCGGAGAAACCTAGTGAGTAAATAGATTTCTCCTGGTTAATGGCCATAGTTATACCGATAGAATGCTTCATTGTGCAAAACATAATGGAACACGTTCCTACAAGCGGTTTCAATTTGCTACAGGACAAATAGTTTTTCTCCCAGAAAATTCGGTTATGTCCAGAATTAAAAGAAGCGATTCAATCATTTGAGCTACGTCAAGCGAAAAAGTGTCCTCAAATTACGTGAACAAGTCTGTGTAGTGTTTATCCTCTATGTTCTCATTACGAAAACACGCCTATTCAAATATATTGAAAATTTCACCACTAAAAACTGAAAGTTTTCAGACAAAAAATCTGATAATGTTCAAACTTCTGCTCAAAACATAGATTGAGGGTACTCGTTAGAACCGCCTCGCCGAGGCGGTTCTAACGAGTACCCACAATCTATGTGTTTGAGCAGAAATAAGAAAAAATAATGTATACCCCTCTAAACCCCAGTTTTACTATATAAAAGTGGGGTTTAAGGGGGTCAAAATTATATAGGTATGTATTCTTGATGTTCCATAATATACAGTGAAAATAGAGTTATGTATGTTATGCAGTTTTTAAACCAGCTATTTAATTTATTTGTTAATCCGAGGGCATATTTTACTGCATAAATCTGTCTTAATATGCTTAAATATTCCTCATTTCCCATATTGTATGGTGAAAATACTATCGTCTACATAGCTCTAGATAAAAGGAGTATCAAAAACTTATTTTCATCATTTCATCACAAAACTTAGGCTATGGGTATTCAGTAGAAGCATCGCAGAGGCGCTTTTGATGAATACCCACAACTTATGTTTTAAAAGAAATCAGAAAAAGTCAATATCCAAGTTTAAAATATGGGGTATGTCGAACTATGGCTAAGTAGCATAAATTTTATACAGTAGTGTTTACGCAATGAGTTATACGCAAAATGTATAGTTATCGCTCATCTTGCACGTCCTAAAAAGTGTCATTTAGGCCTTTGCATCCCAATGATATATTCTACATGCTTATCAGTACAGAACATGTACTTTATCCACTCAGGTCAGTTATGACATGGAAGAATATAAGCACGTAACTTTAGAAGAAAGGTGACAATTTCCTAGCACACATCTTTGGAAGAAAAAGAAGAAATTATATCGGTAAGTTGTCGTGATGGCCACATATGAAACAACACAGACGCTCAAGCAAAGAAGAACTGCAACAGAGGAACCGCTTGGAATAATCAGAAGCTTGTTTATAGAAGGGGAGGAGAGGAGGAATCATGGGAATGATGATAATAATAGTAGTTACAACTAAATTGTCACTTTGGTCCTGGCTATGGGAGATGACTGCAGTAGTACAGTTCTGTCCTAGACATTTCAGTGCGCTTATTTGCATAATGTAGAACATTATGTGTTTCTAAAGACATACTATTATTACCAAATTACAGTCGACTCTCGTTATCTCGAACTCGCTTATCCTTAGGAGCAATTTCTCCTCTTTTTCACAATATTTTCAATATATCTCTAACTTAGGAGTCAATTTGCATATTCATTCTGTTAAAGGTGGTTGTTTGATTAATTTTATTCCTCAGTTCCATAAATCTGGTATGTCGAAGTACGGATATCTCGAAGTGTTTCATAGAGTCCCTTGAAGTTCGAGATACCGAGAGTCGACTGTAATTACTCGTTTTGCCGTAATGCGAAAAGGATATAAACTTAGCTCTTGCCATGTTGAAGAAATTATGATGCCACGCCCACTTCTAATTTTCAGCCAATCGGATTACTTGATCCATGTTGTTGATACAAATTCATATACTTAATAACGAAAAGTACAGATCCAGATCTGTTGGCTTCCGGAAGCCAACTGATCTGGATCTACACTATTTGAAAAGGCAGGGCATATCCGGGTTCAGCAGAACCAGGATTAATATATATATTATAAAAAAATATTTTTTAATAGAAGATGCATTCTGAACATTACTATTTCAGAATGGTGCCTGAATGAGTTACATACATGTCATAATTTTAGTTTACAATATCAATAGCAAGTAATCTGGTTTCTAAATCTCCTACAAGCAGATAATGAACCATTTCTTCTTGCAGGAAGAAAAATAGAATTTTAAATGAACGCCAATGAGAGCCATGGCCACACTCAAAAAACCTGAAACAGATTTAGTGTCAAGTTTTCTTGGCTAGACTAGCAAATTTCGGCCAAAAAAGCCTCATCAGTGACCCTCATGAATATAAACTTGCAAGAACACCGGAATGGGCTGGCCCAATGCTCATAAAGGACCAAAACATATAACATCACGAAAACATGCCTATATAATTTTGACCCCCTTAAACCCCACTTTTATATAGTAAAACTGGGGTTTACAGGGGTATACAATATTTTTCTTATTTCTGCTCAAAACATAGATCGTGGGTACTCGTTAGAACCGCCTCGACGAGGCGGTTCTAACGAGTACCCACGATCTATGTTTTGAGCAGAAATAAGAAAAATATTTAAAAAAATTATCTGAACATTTTCATTTTTTGGTGGTAAAATTTTCAGTATATTTGAATAGGCATGTTTTCGTAATGGCAAGAGGGGATTTTTTACTGTCGCCACACGGCACTAACACCAGCTGCAAATAGGTTCTGAAAGGAATGACCCTTGAGAGCGATGGACATACTCAATAACCTAAAACAGCTATGATGTCAAGTTTTGTGTGCCAGACTACCTAGTTTCGGTCAGTTAGACCTCATCAGTAACCATCATAAAACTTTCAAAAATCCCGAAATGGTAAAAGACCAGAAAGTATAAAGTACACCTTAGTGAAAAGCCCAGTGAAGAGATCTTAGAATTCACCCATTTATGCCAAGTGGATTCTTCTACCTTAACTCTTTGGACCGATCCGTTTCCAATAGAAAGGGTGTCTGGTTAATTTTTATTAGAACCATGTATTTTAGAAATGCGTATGTGTATTGCAAACAATGTGGACCCTGATCAGATGCCGCATTCTACGGCGTCTGATCTGGATCTACAGTGTTTTCCAATGTCCAGTTTATGGGCCGCTAGGCATGAATCGGCTAATGGATTAAGGAGACGTAATACATTAGGTGGATTTTCCATCATTATTTACAAGGGAGACAACCATTTGTGACTTCTTGTTTTGTTTCCTGACTAAACAAGCCCCTTCTGCCAAGGAATCTATTCTGAAAAGAAGTATTTAGCTTCCATTGGGCGCAAATTCTTTCCTTTTAGTGTAGAATTCTTTTCCGATGTAACAATTTTCGCTAACTTGCCTCCCTGAATATTGTAGTCTTTCTCCTTTAATAGTTCTTTGCAACATAGGGCAAATAGTGCAAAGAAGATTTGTTTTCCTATTTCTGTGTTTCTTTATGTATCAGAGAATCATATAATAGCTATATGTATGAAACGTCCTAAAACAATCCTTATGATCAATAACAGACAGCTTTCTTAGCGTTTTAATTTACCGTTTTACAGTATCTTATATCTTTTTAACAAGCTTTCTTAATCAAGTACAGCAATGTAATCAGCCGTGTATTTACAAAGACTATAATTCAATTTGCTTTCGTCTTCATTATCCTTAACGACTAAGCAGAATTTTGCCCGTACATGCCAATTTAAACATAAATCACGGTTAACTGATTAAAGAAGCGCTTCCTAATCACATAACACACGCATATCTCACCATGAACCTAATAAGGCATACGAAACCTTCCCATGATTCTCTGCGATTACTTCGACCGCACTACTTTTCCCTGCGGATTAATAACTTTACTGCATAAAGTCGGTAACAGCGGCGTTAATCTTTAAACCAATTAGCATGGCTATGTTCCGGGAATCAGATTTAATCAAAACGAATTTCGGATTGTCTAGAAATGTGAATAGCAATATAAGCAGCCACTTATTTCCACATTTATCATTTAGTAGCATTGTTCTTGATCATGGAGTGTGCTAGACATTGTTAAACAGCCATCTTGAATTGCAGAAGCTAAATATAGAGACTATGAATCGCATATTTTTTTTTCTAAAATCTGCGTTCACGTAACTCATCCACGAATTAAGAGGACAAAATCGTAAGTGTTATATAGTGGCGTAGCCAGAACGGAATTAGTGTAACGCATATCCAGAAACAATTGAACATTTCTCCCTAGTATCGTTTCATAAATAGGGGCTAATCCAGAGGGAGCAAACTCTTTCCTGTAGAGTAGCCCCTATTTAGGAATGGACTAATTCATTCCGTTCAGAGCAGTCCCTATGATAAAGAAGCAAAATATCTTATGTATGGTGAACAATCTCTCGTTGTCCGCACATGGCCCAACATACATTTCATGTAGCACTGTACGATTTTACACTAAATTACAGTGTACCACACCACACCATATACTACAACATACCAAACTTCAAACTAAACTATATCTACCGTAACATATATAGAGGATCTTACACTCGTGGTCATTTCATATGAAACTTGTGAAACGAGCCTTCGGCGAGTTTCATAAATTTCATATGAAATGACCACGATAGTAAGATTCTGTTTATCATACGACCCTTTTAATTTGGATTTAATCGCCTTTAAATTTGACAATTGTTCAACAGACAATGCATGGTTGACACGGACGTCGTCATGACGTTACTTGTTCCCGCCAAAGTGTGATATAACGTGGTTAACGATTTTTATAACATGACGTTATCCATTGAATAACAGTGACGTCATATGATAAGTTTGACAAAGGTGATAGTGCGACGTATCAGTGTTGGTACTTAATGCTTTCCCTCCTGTATTTCTGAAATAAACACTTACATCTCTGAATTTGGACGCACCCGCTGTTGCAAATAGGGGGTTCAGTAAACAATAAATAGGTAAACGTCAAAGAGTCCATATCCTGATGAGACGTCTCACCAGGATCTGCACTATTTGCAAAACAACTGTTTTGTCCATAGGAGTGAAATCGTTAAGGTTACAGGAGTTTCGTCTTTACGAAGTCTGACTGTTTATGTTCATTTAAATTTCGACCTGCACAGCCAATAAGCAAATATGGCATTTGATACACATTTTACTTTGGCAGGTATGAAAAAAAAAAGACAGAGAAAAGTACACGTATATGAAGGCAGATGTATTGAACACAGAACGGTAAAACATAATGAATTTCAGAATCAAGGGCATTGTAACGTTCTCATGTTGGAAAGGCTTGTTGAGTTACTATACTGGAAATGCTAGAAACGTCACTATACTAGGAAAACTAGAAGCGTTACCATACTGGAAAAGGTAGCAATGTTATCACATTAGAAATGTTAGTAACATAACCATAATGGGAAAGCTAGTAACGTAACCATACAAGGAAAGGTATAACGTTACCATACTGTGGATGCTAGTAACATGACCATACTGGGAAAGCTAGTAACGTAATACAAAGAAAGCTATATGGTTACCACACTGGGAATACTAGCATATAGCCATACTGCGAAAGGTAGTAACGTAACTATATCAGGAAATGTTGCAGCATTAGGAATGCTAGTAACATAATTCTAGAAAAGTTAGTAAAGTAACTTCACTAGGAAAGCTGATGAAGTAACCATACCTGGAAAACTATAAACGTTACCATACTTGGAAAGCTTAAATGGTTACCGTACTGCAAACGCTAGTAATGTTACTATGTTTGTAAAGCTATTATAACCGATACCATACAGGAAACAAGAGGCCCCTGGGACACGATTCGCTCACAGCCCCATGTGAAATCTGGCGAAAATTGCTCAAGCAGTTTAAGAGAAGATATTTTAAAATTACACAATTTTATACATGTATAGAGCCATGGTCAAGGACAGATAACCCCAAGGGGATGAAATTTTGATTGGAACTAAAATGTTATACTACTTTTACCATACCCCATATTTTCCTCATATACGTGTATAGGGTAGCAAATTTAACCTTGCCGTAAAAAGGCTAAAGGTCATCATACGGTCATCATTTGAACTAATTCGGAAGACCTTTAGTCCTCGATGCTATATATACCAAGATTAAGCCCCGACGCTTTCTTCGTTCTTGAGAAGCGTTTTACCATTCGTGGGCATAGCGGTCATCTTGATTAATGGACCGTGACCATAAGTACAAATTTTCAATTCTCCTATATGAGAAGTTTCCATATGAAGTTTTAAGAAAATTGGCCCAGGGATTTCAGAGGAGAAGTCGTTCAAAGGTGTGGAGGGACGATGGACGGACGACGACGGGCGATAGACAGCAACTGGTAACAGCCTTTGGCTCAGGTGAGCTAAAACAGTAAGCGATGTTGCAAGTGGAACAATGCAATTGCGTCCCTTTAGCAAACTGAATTGATTCCCCTAGTACGTAAACAAATGCAATAACCAACTCCCTAAAAGGGAATAACTGAAACAAAGGAATCGCCTTGGAAAGGTCAGCATAAACAAACCTTCTTTGGGCTTAAACTAGTTATACACAGTCGAAAATAAAACTCGCCCTTAAATCTGCTGCAGCTTCAAATTGCAAATATGTTTTTTCAGTCTTTGCAGGGGTCCTCTACGTCTACCTCATGCGTGAAACATCACATTAACTCTTGCCTTGCAGAATAAATTAAGATGCCACGCCCACTTCTAATTTCCAGCCAATCAAATTACCTGATTCGGGTGTTTGATAGAATTTCACATATTTAATGACAAACAGTGCAGATCCAGATCAGTTGGCTTCTTCAACTGAACTGAATCTACACTGTTTGCTTAGACAGGGCATGTCGTGTTCAGTAAGAGAAGGGTTAAAATACATATATATAATCACAAACACTGTAGCGCTCCATGGCTATCTGAAGCCAGAGTAAAATAATAGTACAGATGTCCAGGAAGAGCCACAATCACAGAACCTACCAATGACATCAAGAAAGCAACAAAAAGTACCACGATTGACTCACTACAAACATCGACAGCCATGCATCAACCCGAAACAAATTGAGGAAGATGCCATAATTAAGTGGAGCATGTAAAACTAGTCGATGTGATATTACTGTATTATAAGATTTGATAAAACTTTGTACGACATATTTGAGACACAACGCGAGAAAATGTAACGTCTGACATGATCTCCGATTGACGACTCAAATCAGACTGCGCATTGTAGTCAGATAAGAGTCTCCGTTGCCCGCATGAAGAAACATTGCATCATTGGCTATCCAAAATGCGTTCAGACACGATTTTGTTCAGAAACAGGAATGCGCAGGCTGAACAGAAACTTCGCTGGGCGCACATGTGAAGTTTCGTTTTCAGACGTTGCGGCACATTTAGCTGTCCGTAAATCAACGTCAAATATACTTTTATTATATGAGGTCGCTATCATTTAGTAGATAACGTCATGTCATGAATATTATACGACTACGCGTTACATAGCACTTGGTTACTGGGCGTAACGTCATGACGCCGTCCGTGGTAACGTTATGTTTTCTGTTGTAAAACGGTTCAACTTCTACAGCCATAAAATACAATTAAAGTCATATGATAAACAGAACCTTACATTCATGGTCATTTCATATGAAATGTATGAAACCCACAGAAGGCTCGTTTCATAAATTACATATGAAATAATCACTCAGGTAATTGTACTAAGAGTCTCTATAAGTGAACTTTTCATATGTCTAGAAATATGTTTATTTTGATATAATGACGTAACCCATTATTAACAATTACATATACAAGCTGGATTACCGATATATCCCATTCAGGGTAGTTCTCCAAGTCCACAGAGGCAACCCTCTTGACGTACTCCCGCACGTGACCATCTGTCATAACGTCAAGTCCGGTAACAAGTTGACAAGGTCAGCTGTATAAAGAGCGTTCTTTTGTAGTCAGTCACTATGATTCAACGCCATCTCAGAATCCTTCCACGAAATTTCAAATATCTCGCCAAAATCGTTGTCCTATGTGATCATTTTAGATAGCTTGAAAGTTCTAATCCATGCTGCAAACAAATGACAAACATTTCATGGCACACCAATTAAAAAATCAGCAGGCGATAGTTTTAAGACATTTTTTCTGTGTTTTTTTTTTTCACAGAAAACAGAGCTTGATATTTCATGTGAATCGTCTCCAGAGAGACAATTTGCATGAAACGTCAAACTCTATTTTCTGAAAAAAATAAGAACAACAAAATGTGTCGTGTGTTTTACTTTAACTCAGCAGATCAAGTGTTCAAGTGAAAACAACGTCTGTTGCTGACCAGTGCTAATGTTTACTTACTTTTTATGTCTGCTTTGTGTGAATTTCGATCTGTCCGTTTGAATAGACTAAATGAGATCTCGTCACAATTATCATAATTAGCGCAAAAGTGTTAATTTGTTTATTGTTTGTTTTATCGTAATTTACTACATGTATTATAAGTAAGTACTACATTGCAACATTTCTACTACAGCCACCCTTAGTAAAGCACAAAACTTGCCGTTGTAGAATGGTGGCTGGTGAAGAGAGGTTAAGCCATTTATGCCTAGCGTCCATTAAATGGGACAATTGCAAACAGTGTAGACCCAGATCAGACGCCACAGAACGCGGCGTCTGATCAGCGCCTACACTGTTTGAATTAAATACAGGGATTTCTATGAAACATGGTAATAATTGAAACTAACCAGACATTCCTTCTATCAGAAATGGACTAGTCCAAAGACTTTAGGTAAAAGAGTTCATTCAATATAAATAGGTCAAACATATTATTAAACATTACTTTGGGGAATCCGAAAAGTGGTTCTTGTAAGTGTGTGTCTGGTGAGGTGTATGTAGTTAAGAGACAACACTTAATGGAGGTTCCAAAGTATTTATTGCGATAAAATTGCTTATGAGAAAAGTTTTGGTTTCTACTTGCACTGTAACATATTTATGTACAGGGAAAAAATAAGCAGACAGTAAAAAGTATTTTCTCTCCAAAATACTCGCTGTACATGCGTACCACTGGAATAACTGTCATTTTGCATGATTTCCTTGACATGACAATTCCAATTTCAAGGATGGAAATTATGAAGAAACTTTCAATTACTTGTCATTTGATAATCGAGTACAGCGTCAAAAAGGTGTTTTTGAGAATATTAGAAATGCCGGAATCCCATCTCATTGCGCAACTAGTCAGACCTATCATGGTCTTTGATGATCTACATTAATTTTGCCAATCCGAAAGTATGTAAAAGCGGATGATTAGATTATGGATGACGTCAGGCCGATCTAGGCATTTGGCGTTTGAATATGGCATGAAGGCCACCTTTCTTTTGGAGTGCCATAAACTTCGTCTGCAGTTGGGTCAAACTTAAACCAGACAAATGCCATTTGAGTCTGATATCCTGAATTCCCTTTAAATGAAAATTGAACTTTTCTATTTCTGTTTTATGCAAACCATTTCCTATGACAATCGGCCCTGGATTCTACACAGTATGTGTATATGAAATGCGATGCCAAATATAATCTTCTAGGTATGTTCATCTTAAAAGTCTGACCAAAGCTTCTTAGATTTTTATTCCACCTCTGCTTACTGAATCAACGTGTTGGCCTACTGCAGAATGTACATACCTTGATGAGAATGAGCGGATGCGCAGAATGGTCTGAATCGGCCTTTTTCGCGCATATGATCAGGTAGCCAATGTAAAGTAAACACTGGGGATATCCGGAAACAAATGAGCCGGACACACAGAATATAAGAATCAACAATGAGTGTCCTTGCAGGATAGGGGAATCTCATACGAGGGGTAGGAATTTCAACCAGGGACGAGGCTCGTCCCTGGTTGAAATTCCTACCCCTCGGCTGAGATTTCCCTATCCTGTATGGACTGGCTCATGATGGATTCTTTTTCTCCCACCTTTAAGGATTGTTCCTAGAACCAGCGGGCCTAAGGCATGATCATGTCAGATAGAAGTTTCTCACATAGGCAAAAAGCCTATCTCATATAGGCAAACGTGGGAGAAAAAACGTACCTTCAAACATGTGCGTCCAGCAAAGGTTCAGGTCAGCCTGAGGGCATTTTGGAAGCAACGTTTCTTCATGCGGAGAACAGATACTCTGATCAGATTGCGCGGATGCGCAAGCTGATTTTAGTCTTCGTTGGGAGCGCTTGTTAGAAGGTACACTTTCTCACATTGCGGCCCAAAATGTGTAACGTTGTCATCTTCTAGCATTTTAATTCACATATCTGGTTACATAAGTCTAACCGTACCAAGTTTTGTGTGCAGAAGGAGCACTCCTTTTTGGTTAAACAGTTTGAAACAACCTGTCTACTTTTTTGCTAAATCATCAGAAAGATAGCAGTGCAACTTGAAAAAATTGTCTTGATGCAATATGCGCACCTACGCAATCTGCTCAGGTCCAACGCTGATCGCTTAGAGAGCCACTGAATACTGTAGAATGTACCACCGAAGAGAATAAGGCCTTGGTCGGACTGCACGGTTCCCTGATCAGACTAGTCTGTTGAGTAGGTTGATCTCGGCCTACCTTCTTCAGCACTATTGCATTGCTCATCAATTATTTGTCTTAAGGGTAGGTCACTCTATTAAATTGATTTTGCCTCCCTCAGAACAGCGATCGGCGCTAACCTTTTAGAGTAGACCCCTTTTTAGTAGCGGCCTGATGTGCATGAAAGCATACAAGTCGCAAACATTATTTCGCTTATAAAACATGGCGAAAAATATACCAAGTGTATCCAGTCCCCTTATATTAGTTTGGTATTGCAAGGTGAGTTAACAAAGTATGGCACTGCAAGGCGAGTTAACAGAGTATGGCATTGCAAGGTGAGTTAACATAATTTTGTATTGCAATGTGAGTTAAAACGTTTGATATTGCAAGGTGGGTTAAATATTCTGGTATTACAAGGTGAGTTAAATAGTTTGGTATTACAAGGCGAGTTGAAATATTTTGATATTACAAGGTGAGTTAAATACTTTGATATCACAAGGTGAGTTAAAATGGTTTGATACTGCAAGGTGAATTTAAATAATTTGACATTATAAGGTGAGTTAAAATAGTTTGGTACTGAAAGGTGAGTTAAAATTATTTGGTTTTACAAAGTGGTTTTATAGCCAATCTGTGCCATAGACATAGGAACCATGTTGATATGCAACAAAGCAGATACTTCCGCAAAGCATTGACGGATTGAACTGCTTTAAACTTGAAGGCTACGGTACTTTTTAAAAACCTTTACGAGGTACAATCAAGATGTTCTCGGCCCGATATATTTAGAATGAAAAAAAAATGAAATGAAACCCCAATCAATTGATAGTTTTATCTTATTCAACAGCTTCGGTATGGTAGAACGAATAGATTTTCAAAGCTATTGATTTTAGTAGAAATTCGCTGCAAACAGGGGAAGGGTGTGTTAACTGAAAAAAAATGGACAAAGATGGAGACGTCATTAAGTACTTCTGTAAGAAGGGCAGGTCTCACAGAAAAATTGATGACGACTTCATTACAACCCTTGGGGTTGTCTGACTCCTACCGTACGGTGAACAAATGGGCTATTGAGTTTAGGAGAAAGAGGGAGAGCGTGAATGGTCTGGGCGCCCTTAGGAGTTTACTACAGATGAAAACTTTGAGTTTCTGCACAGTCTGATAATGTGTGACAGGAGAGGAAGCCTGCGTGATATAGCTAGACAAATAGGCATAAGTTGTTTAGTCTATCTTGACAAACTGGTGTTAGGGATGTTCAAGGTCTCAGCTAGTTGGGGCACCAAGAATGTTGGCCGAAGATGAGAAGAAGAGCAGGTGATCAGAAAATCGAGGTGTTCTGCTCTTGCAAATTAATGCACCCGCCACTCCTCTCAAGTTGCTTTGGCTGCTGCGACTAAATGCAGCTTCGATGTCCGTCTTCATCCCCGGTATTCTCCATATTTTGTCCCTTCGGACTTTTATCTGTTTCCAAATCTGAAAACTGACCTCCGTGAAAGGAATTTGGAAGCAATCAAAGCGTCAAAGATGCTGTTGATGAGTACTTGGGGGACCAGGAAGAAGGCTTCTACAGTCGAACTTCAATGGCTCGAACACCTTTGGGACCATGAAAAATCGTTCGAGCCATGGGTAGTTCGAGCCAATGAAGGTTAATCATGGCGCCAGGTCGGGAAGCAAATACCGCTAATTCTGGGAAATCCATCGATCTTCTACACAGTAATTGTATGTTGAGTGTACTCATTAGACTCGCCTCGAAGAGGCGATTCTAATGAGTACACACAACATACAATTTCATAATGAAATAAGAAAGCTTCCTTAAATATTTGATTTCTTGATCTATCGGAAGAATTTCGTAGGGACTAAAAAACGAGTTCGAATTAGCCATGGTGAACGAGCCATCGGTGTTCGTGCTATTGAGATTCGAATGTATTTCGAAGGGATAAGCAAACTGGAAGAGAATTGGAGAAAGTGCATCGAGGCAAAGGGAAATTATATTGAGAAATAATGGCACAATTTCCGTCCTTGATCATTCCAACTTTTTTATCGTGCCTCATATTTTGTACTTTGAAAGCACAACGGATTATTTTTAGTATCAAAATTATTTTTCTAATTAATTTTACAGAGAATGTATTAACACAAAACTGTTGCGGAAATTCGTTTTGCATTTAAATCTTATCATGCAGCGATGGTCATATTATTCAGTAAGAAAAATATGACCATTGCGAACAGATCTCAAGAACATACCTTGAATCATTACGGACTTCACCGAAATCGTTATGATGTGTCATACGGAGTGTCTGAAATATTTACGAAAACATCTTCGAATCTTGACGATATTTAAAAACACATCTGAATGAAGGATACCATGTCCGAATCATCAGGTAATACTACCTTAAGACAGAAACAGGGCTTACGTCTATAATACATGTTATTATTTTATTGAACACATCATTTATGGAGCCGTTCCTGTAAAGACAAAAGCTTCCTTACAAGGTTGCTGCCGATTTTTCTTGTCGCAGTAGACGTCTTTTTTGTCTAAACAAAGCCGACATGGATTAAATTTAACGTTACCTTCCAAACGGTAATTGTGGTTGGCGCAGCAAAAACGTGATATGTCTCAGACTGTGATTGTTTTATTCTGATTATTTTTCTGTTTTTCTTTTTATATTTTACACGTTTTAATTAGCGTTAACAATGAAGGAGTGTCGAGGATGGACAAATAAATACGCCGAGGAATGTTAGCTTTGCTGAATGCGCTTGCTAACGCTTAGCACGTTGAACAAAAGATTCAGCAGACACATTTTGAAATATTTTTCTTATATTTCACAGGAAACAAAATGTCAAAGCCTATTTTCTGCAAACAATAAACCATTTATCATCAGTTTATCGTCTGTTGAATTTGCCCATAGAAATGTAAAGTTAAAGTGGCATTACGAAAACATGTCTATTCAAATATACTAAAAAGTTAATCACCGAAAAATTGAAAAATTTCAGTCAAAAAAAATCAAATATTTTTCATATTTCTGCTCAAAACATAGATTGTGGGTACTCGTTAGAACCGCCTCGCAGAGGCGGTTCTAACGAGTACCTACAATCTATGTTTTTGAGCAGAAATAAGAAAAATAGTGTATACCCTGTAAACCCCAATTTTACTATATAAAAGTGGGGTTTAAGGGGGTCGAAATTAAATAGGCATGTTTTTTGTGATGACTTACTACGGACAAATAGAGCATACACAGACGTAGATAATCTGTGATGCATGCAAATGATAGTGGGCGTTTGAACACGAACAACAAAACCTAGAAAACAACGTCATTATCTTAACGCTTAGAATGCTGGGAAACAATATCAGCAGACGACATTTTAATTTTTTTTTTCATTTTTTCCTCAGAGGATAGGCTTTAGCATTTCGTGCAAATTGTCTTCTAAGGAAACAATTTACCATGTAATGTCTGAACCTATTTTCTGGAAAAAAAATCAAAATGTCGTCTTTTGAATTCTTTACTCAGCAGGCGCATTTTTGGGTAAAGTAAGCAAATATCATCAATTTATCGTCTGCCATATTTGCCTTGAGAGTGATAAAGGTTAACCTGATAAAGGATAACCTAACTCTGAGCAGATACGGACATAAATCAGTGCTGTACACAAGGCACCATTTCAACCCAAAAAGTATCGCTATTTGTCGCAGAGGCATTAATATCCAAACCATTATTTTTTCTGAAGCAATAAGGTATTTTTTACCAGAACTATAAACAAAGGAATACGCTTTGTCTAATACTTCCAAGAAAACAACAACAACAACAAAAAAAGACGTTCTGACATTTCATAAAAACCCTGAGGCTCTTCATTTGAGAATTCTACGGCTTTACTAAATGTTTTCCCTCTTAATAGTAACGGTTAAAAGTCCATGATAAAATAGCATTGGCCCAGTCTATGACCCTTCATAAAGCGTTTCAGAAGGAATGGCAAATATTAGGATTGGGACGCAGACAATAAAAAAAGGCCATACCACCGTCAGTGACAACCAGGAAGAGTCAAACGGCGCTATGAACAATTAATCCATTCGCATCATTTACCTCATGTATTGGGACAGACAGGTCAGAGCAAACAGCGGTCAGATGCCACAAAATGCGACATCTTCTGAAGGTCTACTCTGTCACTCATCCGTCAGTGTTTTTATTGACATACCATCAGCTAGTGAAATGGATTTGTTCTAATTTTAGGACAAATAGAGTATACTAAGAAGTTAAGGTGAACATTAAGATTCTGAAAACAAGAGTTAAAAATAAGGTGTTTCTTGTTGTTCTATTTGTACTGATTATTCCAGCCCCACAGACTGAACATTGAAAATAGTACAGCCAACACTCTTTATAACGACTCTCGATACAACGACAAAATTCGTTATACTGACAATTTAAATAACACGGAAACCCTCTAACAAAATTGACAGTTAATCAGAAAGTATGCAAGAACATTATTATTCAATACTTCAAGCAACATATGTTTTGAATATTTGTTAGGATCGCCTCGAAGACATACGTTCTATAAAGAAATATAAATAAAACATTGCATTTGTTGCATATGATTCTGCTCATTAACAATTCTTTACAAAAGCATATTCACTTTGATGGCAATATCTTTAGGAAGAGTTGCTATTGTTGTAACGAGGGTTCACTGTATTTTTATACATGAAAGAATCGGCACATATTGCAACTCATCAAGGTCTCATCACGTGGACTTCTTTATAATTTCTGACGGCTTCCCGCTCTCACCCAATTCCCATTTTTTTTTATTATACAAACTGTTAACATAATGGGTTTTGCCTGAATTCTGAATGAATAAAGCATTTCTTTTTATTACTTAATGTATGTTGAAACCCTCAGAAATAGTTTATGAAACTTTTTGGTTTTTAAACCGCTTTCTACAAAGGGGCAGAGACTAACTCTGTGCAACACATTAAAAAAAGGTTCCGAAGCTAAAAGTATAAGCAGACACCAATTAAAATATTTTCTTACTTTTTCATTAAAAAATAAAAAAACTTTTTCAAGATTTTATTGAAAGTGTCCTAAATTAATGAGTAAGCCTACAGAGTGTGAAGCTTAAAATGAATAGGAGTCAGAATACAAACATTCAACCCTCATTATAAAGACGCTCAATACAAAGACAAAATTCGTTATACTGACAATTTAAATAGCACGGCAATCCTCTCTCAAGAGATGACAGTTAATCAGAAAGTATGCAGAAATATTATTATTATTCAATACTTCAATCAACATATGTTTTGGATATTTGGTAGAATCACCTCAACGAGGCGATTCTACCAAATATCCAGAACATACTTTCTATGATGATGAAGAAATAAGAATAAAACATGGCATTTGTTTCATGTCATTCTGTTCATTAATAATTCTTTTGAACAGCAAATTCATTTTAATGGCAAAATCTTTAGGAACAATTGCTGTCGTTGTAACGAGGGTTCATTGTATCTAAAATGCCTTTTCCAAATACTGGATTTATCCAAAACAAAAATATTCGGACATCTTAGTAACTTACCATACTTTAACTAAAACTTTAAAAGTCCATTTGCCTACCAGCTGATGTGTCTAAACATGGTGATTGTGTGGCAAACTGGCTTCCCTGATCAGAAAATCCGCGGCGTCGGATTTGGGTCTACCATCACGAAAACATGCCTAAATAATATTGATCCCCTTTAACCCCACTTTTATATAGTAAAGCTGGGGTTTACAGGGGTATACATTATTTTTCTTATTTCTGCTAAAAAACATAGATTGTGGGTACTCATTAGAAGCGCCTCGGTGAGGCGGTTCTAACGAGTATCCACAATGTATGTTTTGAGTAGAAATATGAAAAAAAAAAACTTTTTTTTTTTATCTGAAAATTTTCAGATTTTCGAGGTGAAATTTTCCATATATTTGAATAGGCATGTTTTCGTAATGACTGTTTGTTTACGTCTATCTGTCGGAATACTTTGCTTTCAACAACAGTTAGAGAAAGACAATTTCGCTTGGCGTTTTATTCTAAATGTAAAAAACATTCTTATAGTTGACAATATCTAAGAGTAAATCACCATACAAGAAACGCCTTTCTAAAATACATTACAGGGTGAATTTACGATACAGAACTGGCTAGGATCATTTGTAAGAACTATCGAATGTGATCCACTATAAGAACTCATTAGTAATATTATAGAAATTCCCTTGATGGTATGTTTACATTAACAACCGCAATTACACCCAACAAACATATGCTTAGTTCTCGTCTTCGATCCAAAACTTAATATTTGCACAACTAGTGACGTAACCAATTGATTGACCGGCCTGTAGCTATTAATTAAGGGGACTTTGTTGCATTTTTTGTGACTTCCTGTTGCTTTCCTGCAAACAAGTCCCCTTCTGAAAAATTCTCTACTCTAAAAGGAAAGAATTTGCTCCCAAAGGACAGATTGCCCTCTCGAAAGTGTATTAATTCCTTCTAATGGCCATTTCTGGCCAAATACTTTCACACCAAATGCTCAGGGTCGACTTCTGTCAAATTCAGTTCTGCGACAGTTCGCAAGTCCTTGCTAATGGTAAGTAGGCTGCTTCGGGAATAAATCACTTCTCTAAATATTAAATATTATCGCAATGTGGGCAGTAGATTTGAAAATATAATTGAATATGTAAACTAGCCCTTCGACCTGTCTCCAACTGTCCCACTAGGGCTCTTTTCTTCCTTTCTTTGTCTCTATTAAGCTCATGTGATGGATTTTCTTTTTCTTGTTTTTCTTCATTTAATACGTTAAGTAAGGTGCTTATTTTCACGTATGTATGTGCTATTATGCAAACATGTACGCTGTATTTAGACGTACAAACATTTATCACTTCTATTTATATATTCTGTAACGAAGCACTTCATATCAGCACACATATATGTCACACTATATATGATTTGCACGTACTCAATACAACCTGTTTTTGTAATTGGTAAAGGAATCATATAAAGCCATTGCATTCCAATCCTTTAAACGTTGTTCTTGTGTATAATGTTTGTTGCAAGCTAAAATCTGAATAAAATATGTTTAAACCAAATACTAATTTCTGGAGCAAATAAAGAAAACATTTATTTGCCCAGAGAGTACTTAAAGCTAATGCGAATTCCTTAAAACACACGGTAACCCTAGATTTATCCGCATCTGCATGCACTACTAAGGGTTATTGGCGAAAACCAACAAAACTGATCTGTTAGCCCTTGTCCTGCTGTATAAATTAAGATGCCACGCCCTTTTCAAATTTTCAGCCAATCATATTACTAGATCCAGGTCATTGATATAAATTTGCATACTGAATGACAAACAGTGCAGATCCAGATCAGTTGGCTTCTTAAGAAGCCAACTGATCTGGATCTACACTGTTTGCAAAGTCAGGGTATATCCGGGTTCAGCAGGACAAGGGTTAACATTCCCGCAAGGGCTAGAATATTAGCGGCTTATTTTACAGAAGTGAAGATTCGGCTGAAAAAGTTAGCATTTTCAGATGTCTTATTAACCTGCATATTCAAGACTGCTCCTAATCTGACTACTGAAGTAATGGCAGATGCAGATATAAATATCAGTTATCATTCTGCTTAAATCTATATTGGACCGTTATCGGCCCGAAAAGGAATCCTATAACGGTCCGATATAGATTTAAGCAGAAAGAAACAGCTATATAATCTGACAGAACCCAAATGAGATTAGCGCTCTCCTACTTGTAAATGTATTTTGTTTATTTTAGATTAAAACATTGGTGTTTAAATTATAAAGAAAACTGACCCGCTTTACTATAGCTGGTATAGGATGATATCAGAGGTATGTTCACTATAACTTGAATGAAATACAGCTGCTTCTAGTTTGCTATACAATGCTTCTGAGCACTGGCTATTAAAATATTAGAAAGAAAGTATACTCTGAATAGGCAGATTGTTATCTAGGCTACGTAACCAAGTTACTTAAGTATGACTTCACAAAATATTATCTTAATACAGGTAGTTTGGATAAGGATAACTAGTCTACGCAGCCAAGTAAGGTCAAGGGAGATGATTTAATTATCATCTAAATACCGATTCTTATGTAAAAGAATTTTAAAAAATCTTGTGGTTTATTCGTAAGTTTTATGTATTTGGTTAACTAAAAGTACTTTTCTTTCACAACGAGTAAATATATTATCAAAACCACAGTAGCTCGAAAATCAATTTGGAACAATAGTACAGAAGATGTCCAGGAAGAGCCATAATAGGACAAAATGGTCTACCAAGCAACATCAAGAAAAGAGGAAGAGCAATCACACAATGACAGACAGTACACAGGCCACAATCCAAAGGAAAGCAAAACAAACCTGCTCCATATTCCAAAACAAGGTAATCACAATGACAGACAGAATCTACAAAACACAACAGTAAGACATCGAACAAAAATGTATAGATTATATAGAAAAATGACCATTAATGGTCATTTTTCCATAGAATCTATGCAGTTTTGGGATAGCCATAAGACAACAAAAAGAACAAAGAATACCAGAGCCACCGCCTTAGAACGGTTGGTTGTTAAAACTACCGTGGGATGGGGGTTAAATGGATTTTACTAGTATCAAATTTTTACCCTAGATTCAAAACCTGTGACGAAATACAAAATGATTGTTCGGCTATCATAGAGGGTCTCTAGCTCTAACTGGTATTTCTGTGGTAAACACTTGACTTCATTAAATATGCTGTTTCACTGGTATCGGTACAGATCATATGCGTGTTACATGCACCAGGTCGATCATTTAGGCAGAATTTCTGGCATGCAATTATGGAACAAAACAGACATGAAATAAAATGCAGTAGACCTGTCCTAGGGATTACGTTAGCACACTTATCTAAAATAAATACAGTCGAACCTCAATGGCTCGAACATCTTTGGGACCATGGAAACTTGTTCGAGACATTGGTAGTTCGAGCTACTGAGGGTTAACCATAGCGCCATGTTAGAAAATATTGGAAATGATACACGGATGTCTTTTTGATTTTTATAAAGTAATGGTATGTTGAGTGTACTACGTTTTCATGATAAAATAGGACATAAATCCTAAATTATCCTTAAATGTTTGTTTTCTTGAGCTGTCGAAAGAAGTCCCTAGGGACTCAAAAACGGGTTTGAATTAACCACGGTAAATGAGTCATCGGTGTTCGAGTCATTCAGGTTTTTACTGTATATATAATTTTATGTCATAGCTCTAGATTAGCCTATGTTTAAAAAAAAAAAAACAACAACAAAAAAAATTGTTACGGGTAATCATTATTTAAAGAACTTCATAAAGGCGCTTCTAATGAGTACTCATTAGTTATGTTTTTATGAATAAATGAAAAAACAATGATTTTATATCTTTCTTACCAGAACTATGCAAACCATGGCTTACTCACCATTTAATATCTGACACGAGGATGACTCTGATGTAAGAACATTTAAGACATAGTAATGCAGTACGAAAGGTTGCCAGAAGCATGTTACAAATTGAAAAGCGTGTTTAAAAACTACACATTACGAAAACATGCCTATTAAAATATACTCAACATTTTACCATCAAAATATGAAAATAATTCCGATAAAAACTCTGATATTTTTCGTATTTCTGCTAAAAACATAGATTCCGGGTACTCGTTAGAGCCGCCTCAGCGAGGCGGTTCTAACGAGTACCCACAATCTATGTTTTCTAGCAAAAATAAGAAAAATAATGTATACCCCTGTAAACCCTAGTTTTACTATCTAAAAGTGGGGTTTAAAGGGGTAAAAATTACATAGGCATGTTTTCGTGATGAGAAGTCTGAAAATCTGTAGATCCCTGCAGACCCCTATTTTCATTATCTGTAATGGGAGTACATATTACAGAGACTCGTTGAAGTAATGAAATTAGTCGGGCACGACAAAACTGAATCTTCAAATATATATGCATTCGAGTGTATACTGTTTACAGACAGATCTGGCATCAAAGAAACTTTCTTTGTTTTGTATTCTCTAATTGCATGCTATTGGATGAATTGATATATTTTAAATAAAATTAAAGAAAAGATAGAAAAAATATTGTAGCTCGGACCTAATTTGGTCCAAGATCAAAGATAGTATTACGATATACATAACATTAATGCGACTAATGCACACAATATTCTTCATTTTTACTATAGAAAAAAAGGAAATGTCGAAATATAGATTTATGTAGTGGAAATGACTATTAAAATGTAAAACAAATCGAATAAAGTTTTAAAAAAGGACAAAATTTGAAAATATTTGGCTCAATTGTTACAATGGAGCTAAGTATACATACACCAAAATTGCCTAAAGGTTGTTGTCCACGTTATTATCATTGACCAATGAAATCGAACCGCGCGTTTGTACGAAATCTAGGTAACGGTTATTTAAAGCACCGTTATTCTTGTCGCTGTGGTCAGATTATCGTGTAAAGAAGGTTATCTGCAAACCTGGACTGGGACATTGGCAAACAGTGCAGACCCAGATCAGAGCGCAGCGTCTGATCAGGGTCTGCACTGTTTGCTTAAATTAAAGGAAGTTAAGGGTTAAATGAAACAGTCCTAAGTCCTCGTTCAGGACTATTTTCCCAGCCTACACTCAGAGACAATCTACCCACTAGTGCTGTCAGTGCTTTGATTACTATTATGTTACAGGGGAGCACGGGTGTAAAGGTTCTTGTTCACGTAATGCCGTCCTTCTTCCGTTTTGAATCATACAGTCATAATTTACAGTCATAATTTACAGTGAACATTACAATCTAGTGAGTTATTCATTTTATTGACTCATGAATAATCATTGTTTAACCAAATAATCGACGTGTTCTTACGTGCTTACAGATTTCGGGATGCTTCCTTCAAAGTTTAGTACAGGTACTCTTGTTGGAAATCGGTCAAAATTTCCCAGTCGATGATCGGGTTTTGCAAACCCGACTGAGCATAAACTAATAGTCGACTAGTAGAAAATATATTCATTCTTATTTTATCCTTCTTCTAGGTATTTATTCATAGCTCTGACTAATAGGGATATCCACATAAATGTTTTCTTACTTCTCCAAGAAAACATATGTTGTGAGTACTCATTAGAACCTCCTCGGGGAGGCGCTTCAAATGAGTTTATGTGGAAAACTAAGAATATTAGTACTACTTGCTGAAAACGTGCATTGTCTGGAGCCATGCTTATTTCAGACATTTTTTAATTAAATTATTTCCTTCTTATTCAACATAAAATTCAAATGGCATATATACAATCGAACTTCAATGGCTCGAACACCGATGGCTCATTTACCATGGCTTATTCGAACTCATTTTTGAGTCCCTACGGAATTTTTCCGATAGCTCAAGATAACAAATATTGTGGGAAATTTTCTCATTTTATTATGAGATTGTATGTTGTGTACACTCATTAGAATCGCCTCATCGAGGCGGTTCTAATGAGTACACGCAACATACTATTATTTGTTGAAGATCGAAAACATTTCCATAAACAATCGCCATTCCTGACCTGGTGCCATGTTTAAATCTCATTGGCTCGAACTACCCATCTCTCGAACAAATTTCCATGGTCCCAAAGATGTTCGAGCCATTGAAGTTAAACTGTAGATTACTTAGAATATCGTTTTAACGACTTGCCTATTAAAATTAAAAGGAGAAAAAAATGTCCCTGAAATAGACTTCCGATTATTCGACTATAAAAATTCACAAGAAGCATGACTGATAATCGAGTCCTATAATCGATCATCGGACAACACTAACAGGTACACTAACCAGCTCCAGCATAATCAGTCCATCAGGAAATGCCTGGCCAGGATATATCTACAGTCGAGCTTTATTGTCTCAAATATCTTTGGGACCATGGACAGTTGTACTAGACAGGGGTACTTCGAGCCACTGTGGTTTATCATAACGCCAAGATAGGAGGTAAATGGGAATAATATATGATCTTCTATAAACTAATGGTATGTTGAATGTATTCATTAGAATTGCCTTATTGGGGCGATTCTAATGAGTATACACAACTTTCACTTTTATGATAAAATAAGAAGAACTTAAATATCACTAAATATTTGTTTTCTTGAGCTATATGAAGAATTTCCTAGGGACGCTAAAACGAGCTCGAATCAGCCACGGTGAACAAGCCCTCGGTGTTCGAGTGCTCGAAGTTTTACGGTATTTTAACAGCTATAGTGTTGCTTTCTCTTCCACGGCAAACATACACTAAGCAAGAAATTGTGGAAAATAATATTTTCTATCTATAACAAATATATAACACATAGAATAGTGTCCATAAGGGAATAATTATTATTTTCTTATAGGTCTACCATAAAAGTAAAAAAAAATTTACTCAGTCAAGTAAAGGAGATATTAAAGAAATAGATCGTACAATGTTTATGACTCGTCTGTTCTGTTTTGTCTGTTTGTTCTGATAGCAAAACGCTGCTGTTTTGAGTAGTCATTTGTGAATTCTGTTCTGTTGAATTATGGGTACTCAAAATGCATGTAATACCTAAACGTATTAAGAAATTTTAAATTCATTTAGAAATTCTTAATATGCATTGTTTTATATCGTTAATTAGTATGTAAAATTCACAAACTCTTTACCATTTTTTTCTGCCTTGGTTTCATTTCCCTAGTATATGAATACTTTTCTTAAAATCTGAACGAATGCCAATAGTGGTCGAAATCTCTCTCTCGCTCTGTCTATCTCTCTCTCTCTCTCTCTCCACTGCCATATTGATGCAAACTTTGATAGTTTTAGTCATTCATTACGAAAACACGCCTATTCAAATATATAGAAAATGTCACCTCCAAAAACTGAAAATTTTCAGATGAAAAATTCTGATATTTTTTATATTTCTGCTCAAAACATAGATTGTGGGTACTCGTTAGAACCGCCAAGCCGAGGCGGTTCTAACGAGAACCTACAATCTATGTTTTTGAGCAGAAATAAAAAAATAATGTATACCCCTGTAAACCCCAGTTTTACTATATAAAAGTGGGGTTTAAGGGGGTCAAAATTATATAGGCATGTTTTCGTGATGTTACAGGCATTTTCAGTTTTTGACCTCAGTTTTCTGCATAGCTGGGCAGGTTTCTAGAGAAGAACTGTCGATTAGGACGTGCGCTGCTAGCACTGCTGGATTATGCAACAAAAGACCTTGCATCACGAAAACACGCCTATTCAAATATATTGAAAATTTTACCACCAAAAATATGAAAATTTTCAGATAAAAATTCTGATATTTTTCATATTTCTTCTCAAAACATAGATTGTGGGTACCTGTTAGAACCGCCTCGCCGAGGCGGTTCTAACGAGTACCAACAATTTATGTTTTGAGCAGAAATAAGAAAGATAATGTATACCCCTGTAAACCCCAGTTTTACTACATAAAAGTGGGGTTTAAGGGGGTCAAAAGTATATAGGCGTGTTTTCGTGATGGTTTTTACATCGGACCATTTAGAAAAATGAACCTGCGTAGGCGGTTTTATGTTTGTCGTATCAAATAAGCAAATATTTTAATGACATTTTCGATGAGCAACTGTAGTGACAAAAATCTAGGATAGCTTATTTTTTTTAAGAAAATAAATATCGTAACAATGAGAGTGGGCGTAATGAATAAGTTCTTCTTTCTTCATTAATCTTACACTGTATCACAAATCAAGAGACTGCTGTCAAAAGGCTAGCACCAATGTTTGAGAACTGCGTCACTTCATAAACAGCGTATCGCTTCCTTGGCGCCTATGAGCAACTTTTCTATTGATTTTACATAGCTCATTATAGTTCGTTTCAATGGGCCATCATTCATGATACTGTGCCGAAATAGCAATAATTAATCTGATCGCGTTTATCGATTACCACTCTAGGGTGCCTAACAAGGAGGTTGACGAAATTCTCTGATCATTGACTCTGTATGTCTAACAGTCCCAAACCATCTCAGTGCTCCGGATTAATATTATCATATTCAGAACTACTTTTCATATTGCTCCAAGATACACATTTTGTTGAAGTTCATTAGAATCGTCTAAACGGGGCGATGTTGGTGAATTCCTCAATAATGAGCCAAAGAAAAAAATCCCATTATATCAATATAAACTGGAGGCAACATACGAAAAAATGATTCAAAGAAAAATTCCCGTTTTAACAACATAATGTGAAGCCACCATACCATGGTTGAAGCAAACACCAAATGCTTCGATCCTAGGCGTGATTCTTGGCAGTTGCAAAATAGCTCTAGATAAGAGTTGTTTTGTAGGAAACGATACAGATAATCATCTTTATACCGACACTCGATACAACGACAAAGTTCGTTAAAATGACAATTTGACTGTCACGAAACCTTCGCTTAAGAGGTAACAACTAGTCATGAATTATGCAAGAATATTGTATTTAATACTTAAATAGGCGATTCTAACAAATATCCAACACATGTGTTCTATGAGGAAATAAAACAAAACAAGACCTTTCTTACATATCAATCTGTCATTAGGTATTCTATACAACAGCAAATTCATTTTAATGGCAACGTCTTTGGGAACGAATTCTGTCGTTGTAACGAGGGTTAACTGTATTATTATTGATCTAATGATAGGAATGAATTTTATTTTGTGGATTTTATCAACTGCGTAAAGCCCGATTCGGGCAAGTTTGTGAGTGATTCCCGGTATTTACACATCGTTTAGTTCCACAAAAAATAATATTTTTTTCCAAATAATTCCAAATTAGCCATCAAAATGTTAGAAATGTTGCCAAAAGTGTCCATCGTTTGAGATGATGGAAAGAAAATAGATCCGACGGATTTCTGATCTGGACTTTCTTGAAATGTAAAGCTTTTCATTCAACCAATTGAATTGCGTAAAATGTAAACAAAGATGAAGAGTTGGATTCATTTTCTCATAGAAAACACACGCATTACTAAAACACGCCCATTCAAATCCACAAAATATGAAAACTTTCAGATGAAAAATTCTGGTAGTTTTCATATTTCTGCTTAAAAGATAGATTGTGGGTACTTGTTAGAACTGCCTAGCCGAGGCAGTTCTAACGAGTACCCACAATCTATGTTTTTGAGCAGAAATAAGAAAAATAATGTATACCCCTGTAAACCCCAGTTTTACTGTATAAAAGTGGGGTTTAAGGGGGTCAAAACTACATAGGCGTGTTTTCATGATGGTTGTTGAGACCATTAGAATGTCCTCGCCATGGCGATGCTAATACGTACGCACAACATATGTACGCCACGGAATATTCATCCCGATATCTCTCTTATCTAGAGCTATGCTAGGAGCCTTCAAGCCCTTTATCTTTGTCAAATAATCACGTATTTTACAGACCACTTACAATCCGAAGTTTTCCCAAGAGCATCTTTTTTGTGTTGATCATTGCTTTCAAGAGTTAAATGATCACTAGCAGCATGAATGACGATAGTCAATCATGTAGTTAGACTGTCTGCCGTAAATGTAAGCAAAATTACCAAGTACAGCAAACCTCATTATACCGACAGTCGATACAACGACAAAATTCGTTATAATGATAATTTGACTCGCACGGAACCTTCGCTCAAGCGGTGACAGTTAATCAGAAATTATGAAAGAACATTGTATTTATTTTTTCAAGAAACATATACTTTGGAATGTTGTTAGAATCGCCTCCTTGAAGCGATTCTATCAAATATCCCAACAAATTTTCTGTGAAGAAATAAGAAAATAAGAATAAACAAGGCCTTTCTTACATGCCATTCTGCTCATTCAGGATTCTTTACAACAATAACTAATTCATTTCCATGGCAACATCTTTGGGACCAAATGCTGTCAATGTAACGAGGATTCATTTTAAAATTTTCTTGTAATGTACCCCTGTCGCTCATCAGTTTAATACAGCCAGTATAACTAGACATAGGTATATCATTAAACACGGTATTCTCGCCATCAGTATACACTGGTCGCCAGAAGTATCAGTAATTAGAGACAAAAACTAGAAGTGTTTTTATTCAAAAGCACTGAGAGTGCTGATAGAGGCGATTGCCTAAAATTCTATAGGCCTCTAAAACTGATTGGGATTTTCGGAACCCGACTGCCCCTTTTCGGTGAGAAAGGTTCTTTTCGGTGTTTAGTAGGACCGCTGCTCGGGTTACACATTTTCTCCAACCCCGTAGCTTTGCGCGTTTTACTGGAGTACTCATATTCGTCCGCCGATATTGTACAGTATGATTTTTTTTTCAAAAGTTTACAGTTTTTACTGTTAACCCTAAAACTGCCAATCACAACAATTGTCGTCTGCTTTGTCATCTGTTTGTGATTTTAAAAGTCATTTTGTTTGCAAACAGTGTGGACCCAGGTCTGTTCAGGGTCTACACTGTTTGCCTGTATGCAAAAATAGGTTTGAAAAGTTTGCAAGGATATTTAGCAGACGACATAAACAGACGACATTTTCAGATGCGGTTTTCTTGGCGTTTTAAGGGTAAAAGTGTTCGCTATTTATCAGCATCAACCTGTATAAGGCTAATATGTTAGAATGCAGAATTTAACGTTATCAGCGTTAGAAGCAGGGAACTATTTTTTAGATAGCTATTAGGTTGGTAGTTACAGGAAACGGATTGTTGAAATATGGCATGTTAAATCCGGTGACGATTTGGCAGTGTTCCCCAAAAGGAACAGCTGCCGACCAAACCCCGTTTTATTTTTCTGGCAGCAGAATTATTTTTATACGTAAGTAGGTGGTTAGACACGATTCAGTGCAGATTATAACTTAAACGCTGGAATGGAGATATAAATATCATCTATGCTGGCTGGTATGATTGTAATTATAATACAAAATCTTAAAAAATAAAAAAGGAGAAGAAAGAAAAAAGTCTGAGAAAAATGTACGCATGCCACAGAGTTTGAACCCATAATCTTCCACTTACAAAGTAGGCGTGCTATTCATTACGCTGCGAAATATATATATTCATTAATTACTATTCGCTGGAGTGCAACATTTTTATCTCCCTTACCGAGCGCTCTTCAGCTTGAGAGCTACCAATATCGAAACCTAACCTTCGGCAAATAAAGTTTTTCATGTTTACAAAGATAGCCACGTCAAAATAACAATTGAAATTTAGGTTTGTCTGGGATGACGTCATAGACTCAGATGCATTGATTTGCAACTGTAAATATACATTTTGGTATATTGCCGCCATTGTGCTGACGTTGTTCCAAATTGTATTTCTCCTTATCCTAACAATCAGTCTTATAGTTAATAAACTCAATTGGGCAAGAAAACATGAAATTGGTTTTATCGATCCATATGAGAATCAACTTAATTGAAACTTTGCTTTTGCAAGATCATCGAAACTGACATATATTGATACCGTTTTCCCCTAGTTTGACCCCTAGATCATTTCGCTGTCAGATGATGTGAAAAACAAATAAAAGATTTACCGATTCAGTTAATACATTACGGAAAGAGCGAGAATTCTGGAAATTGCGCCTCGAGAGATTTTGAAAACACATTTATTACAACTTTCGGAAACGTACGCAGCGATTTTGTGTGATTTAGTTGTCTCTTTCGGTGATTTTATCCATTACAATAATCATTTGCCTCATATATAGCGCATGTGGGTTGCATTGTATGAAGCAATAAAGAGTGTTGTAAGATAACACACAAGGAGTTCTGAAAGTAGGACAAATCCTTTAATAACTTGCGAATTATATTGTAATAATCTACTCTAGTGTGATATTTTCTAAACGTATAATGTCGTTTCGACTCCGACGCGAGCCGGCCTCGGTGGCTCAGTTGGATGCGCCGTCCGACTGGAGACCAGGAGGTCGCGGGTTCAACCCCCGCCGAGGTCGGCAACATTCTTTCGTGGAGATTGATCATGAAATATTTTCTACGGTCATTCTCTCCCTTCCGCTGATTCAAGAAGGGCAGTTGTCAGTTTCTGGCGAAAGAATGTGCACAATACTGGTTAACCGCTTAGAGGACTAAGCCTGCCCAGTAAACGTGTGGTTAGGTAAACTGACCGCGCTCGACATGACCCCATTGGGTTGACTGGGCCGTAAAACCTCAACACAAACAAAAACTCCGACGCGATGTAAAACAGACAGTATGTAACGATGTGCGATTGTTGGGTATAATTAAAAACCTAAAAGGTTGCCTTTGGAAACAAAGAAAACATAAAATACCGAAACTCCGAGACTCGCATCATGAAAACATGCCTATATAATTTTGACTCCCTTAAACCTCACTTTTATAAAGTAAAACTGTGGTTTACAGGGGTATACATTATTTTTCTTATTCTTGCTTGAAAACATATATTGTGGGTACTCGTTAGAACCGCCTCGCCGAGGCGGTTCTAACGAATACCCACAGTTTATGTTTAAGCAGAAATAAAAAAAATATCAGAGGTTTTTATCTGAAAATTTTCAGTTTTTGGAGATGAAATTTTCTATATATTTGAATAGGCGTGTTTTCGTAATTGATTTTTTTTTATTTCGTCTCCTCATATACATGTACTGCTTCTTCATATACGTGTACTGCTATGTGACGGAAGCAGTGTAAGCACCACCTGGCACCGGCTTGACTCTTTCGGTGCCAAATTTCAGACGACATTTGTGGACTGCTTTGTTTTTTCACTACCTATCAATCTGAAATAAGTTTATATGTCAAGTTGAAAGACTGAATATCAAACAGTGTAGAGCCTGATGGACGGCTCATGATGAGCCGTCTAATCTGGATCTACGCTGTTTGCAAAAGTAGTTGCGGCCATGGTAACTAAGCCGTAATCCAAACTCATAAATCCATAAACGAATGACGAATCAGAATGTTCAGACCAACAGACATGGACTCCAGAATAAAGGGTGTAATCAGGCGTCCGCGGATAGTAAGCATTATTTGGTAAGCAAGCTTCATCCACCATGCCTATAGGCCTGAACGAAGGAAATATCGGTAGAAGCGTATGTCCGGGATTTGGAAAGTCTACTTATGGCGCGTCAATGGCAAAAACAACAGAAACAATTCTGGAAACTGCCACATTGTAGGGATTGACCAGATCATGATGTCTCCCATAGAACTTCTTAAGTGTTGCTACCAGTTTGGTTTTTGATATCCCTGGCTCAACAACTTTGAAGTGAGCACTTTCCCACGCTTCATGAAGTCATGATAATTTGAACAGGCTCTGGCATAACGGAATAACTGTGAAACGTAAACGCCGTATGCTGGTGCAGAAGGGATATTACTGCTCAGGAATGGAAAGTTAACAATGGGAAAATTGACGTCATCCCGTTTGTCGTAAAGCCTAGTATTAAGCTTTCCATTGTCAATGTAGAGATAACAATCCCAGTATGAAGAGAAGGCTGCAGTCTCCGTTGTTTCCTTTATTTCAAGTTCACGTGGATAGATAAATTCTAAATACTCTGCAACTTTTGTGTTTTTTTTTCAGAGACAATACATCATCTATATACCTGAAGGTGAAATTGAATTGTTGTACGAGGTGTTTCTTGCCTGCTTGGAGGAGACCTTGTACAAACTCCGCCTCATACGAGTACAAAAACAAGTCGGCAAGTAACGGTGCACAGTTAGTACCCATCGGTATGCCGATTGTTTTCTGAAAAAGCCTATTATTGCTTATGGCAGTGAAAGAGTTAAGCGCTAGTTGTTTTCAAAATAACCAGAATGGGCTTCATGATCTAAAAAAGGAAATAACAATAAGGATAAGCTTAGTTTCATGCAAACCATTTTATAGTTCGGGGTGAAGTTGCGAAATGTTTTTGACATACTGCAGCACAGACACTGAAACGGACATAACTCCAGTTTGAACAGTGATGTCTGAATAGTGAATAGAAGATATGGCGTATTGCATATACAAAAACATCGACGTACAAAGACGAACTGCAATAGAGGAACCACCTTGGTACGCTCAGTTGAAAAAAAAATTATATTTGCGGATGGGTTGTGTGTATGTGGTGGTAGGGAGGAGCGGACGGGGGGGGGGGGGGCGGGGGGTAGGAGGAGGAAGCGGTTCGGGAGGGAGGAGAGGGCTTGGGGACTTAAACCAGTTTAACATATATTTACATAGGATTGAATAATTGCACAATTTTTTCTTTGTTCTGCGACTAAAATATATCCAATATCGTGCCTCAGCAATGTCTGAATGAGCTTCATACAGTCAGTAGGAAAATAGAGTATTTGTTTCAGCCTTTGTTCGGGCCGAGTACTTTGTCTCATTGCTGATTTGTGATTATTTGTGTTTTATTGTAATGTTTCAATGATGCGGTAGAGGGCCTTATGCGTACCACACACTCACACACATTCTATAAAACTATGATAACTGAGCATGTTTGGTACATTACGCGGATAAACACAGCGTGCAAAAAGTTAAAAGCTTATCTTTCCCGTCAAAAAGAAAACATCATATTTTTCCTATCAACACCACTGCGCCCATATACACAATGTATACAATGCGCTATAAACCTTACACCGAAAAGGATTTACGCCAAACTGAGTGTTTCAAGCTTAGGTGCAAACTAGTTGAAAGACGACCAATGGCCACCATACGAAAAAGATATCAGAGTTTGTTGATTTGCACCTGCAACCGCATGTCCAAAGTCTGCCGTCCTACTCAAAGGACACAACAGATTACCTGAGGAAGCAAGATGCCCAGGCCCAATTTCCACCCGACATCCTTCTTGTTTCCATGTGTGTCACTTCCCTCTATACCAATATTCTTCATCAAGATAGCATCCAGGCATGCGAGGAGGTTTGGGAGGAAAGAAAAGCCAAGGACCCACCTACACAGACTCTTGCCAAACTTCTGATCCTCCTACTGTGCAAACACTTTGAGTTTAACGGAAAACATTATTTCCAGGTCCAAGGCACTGCTATGGGCACCAAAATGGCACCTGCATATGCCAACATTTTCATTGGTCGACTCCAGGGACAGCTGTTGAGCTCAGTGGCCCTGAGACCATTTTCATGATTAAGGTTCATTGACGCTATTGACATGAAGTGGTCGCACGGCCGCGAGCCTTTGACAGCTTTCCTCGACGAGGCCAACAACTTCGATCTGAGCATAATGTTTACAGCTGAAATGCTGAAATTATAAACAAGCAGCACATGTTTCTGGACCACAAATCAAGTCTTGTGGGCGATAAAATGTCTGTTGATCGCTACACAAAACCAACAGATACACATCAGTATCTCTTACCCGCAAGTTGCCACCCAAAACACTGCTGCAAGAATGTTCCTTACAGCCTGGCACATCGCCTCAGACGTAGCTGCTCTGATTTGGACACTTTTGAATCGAGAGCAAAACAAATGACTGACCACCTCTGCAAACGGGTTATTAGGAACAGGCAATTTTACTTTCCATTGAAAGAGAAGAGGAATACCTACTTTCTTATAGGCCTAAATCTGCGTCGAGCGTTCTCCCCTTCGTGTTGACCTAGACTTACCAAAAGTGAGGGGTATAGTCAACAAACACTGTCCTCTAGCACTTTGAGCGAGATCTTCACAGAAATGACGACCTGATTTATATGTGGCCTACAGAAGACCCAAGTGTCTGCGGGATCGTCTTGTACGTGCCAAGCTCAAACCAGACATGCGTAATGATGAACCACTTGGGTAGACACGACCGTGCGGCAAAGCAAGAGGCAAAACCTGCAAAATGATTACCTCCACACAAACCGCGAAGTCAGCGGTTGGGGAAACCATCAAGCTTAGGTGCAACACTAGTTGTAAGACGACCAATGTTGTTTACCTTATAACATGCACCAAGTGTGGAAAACAATATGTTGGTAAAAACCGGTGATCATGTGAACCAACGGATAAACAGTCACCTGGATGATTGGAAACACAAGCGGATCAAGAGGTCTCCTGTCGCAGAACGCTTCTGTTCTGCAGAACATGATTTCCTCAAACCCGCGCTTTGTTGCTTAAAGCGTGACCTGGAGTGGACAACTCGAACCAGGAAAGCTCGATAGAGCTATTGGATCCGACGTCTGGACACTAAACGGCCGTATTGCATCAGTAAGGGCGATCAGTTAAGGGAATCATCGTTCCTTAGTCAGGGTTTGCGACAGCTTATATGAAACGGTTTGGTCATGTGATTTTCCGGAATCACAGCATAAGTTGGGCCCATTTGCCTTAAGTATTAGTGAAAAAAAAAAAAACAAACAAAAAAAAAACAAAAAAAAAAACAAACAAACTCAGTTTGGCGTATATCCCTTTCGGTGTAAGGTTTATGGCGCATTGTATACATTGCCTATACGGGCACAGTGGTGTTGACAGGAAAAATAAGATATTTTCTTTTTGCACGTTGTGTTTATTGCGTAATGTGTACATTTTGCATAAACCCAAACACGCTCCGTTATCAAGTCGCGGCGGGCTAGATAACACCGGCCCGAAAAGGGCATAATCTGTTTCCAAACTACTTCAACTCATGTAACTTTTATTTGTAAATTTTACATTTTTTATATCCCTTTTTAAAAAAAAAAAAAAAAAAAAAATTCTGAAGAAGGCGAAAGCCGAAAGGCCTCAGGTAAACAAATCGTTTTGCACTGTTAATGATTAGCTCTCAACATATATATATATATATATATATATATATATATATATATATATATATATATATATATATATATATAACAGTAACTTGGTAGCGCAAAAACTTCTACTGACGTAAAGTATGTTGTTGATACATGTAAGCACTATTGCCATATTGTCATTTGAGCAGGGCGCTGATCAGTGCATACACAGTTTGTCGCTTGTAATTCAGTATGTTTGGTAGTCAAATGGACCTAATCAGAGATATGGACAAGTATGGTACGAACTTTCCGTTGCCGATCAGTTAGGGTAAATGCGATAAACTACGACTAAAATGCACATACATGAGGCCCTCCCAGGGCGGGTAACTGTTCTCAATCCCTAAATTAAATCGGCATTTCACCTTGTTTTAAAAAATCAAATTCGATATTTTCTAAGTTTCCTGTTCCCCAGATTAGCCTGAGTGTGTTCCCCTAGTCCCTTAATTTATAACTTTTGTTTCCCTGTTCCTTTGAAATAAATGACCTTGTACCCCCATTCCCTCAAACCCCTGGGCGGTTCTTATACATGTATATAAATATGATGAAATGGCTATTTTTATAGAATGGCTGTGAATTTGCTGTCCGAAGATCACAATTCTAACATGACCAAACTAACCCTAATATATATATATATATATATATATATATATATATATATATATATATATATATATATATATATATATATATATATATATATATTGATTTGCGACTCAAATGATACGTGAAAAGCGGTATCGACGTTCAGAGTTCCAAAATCGTTAGTTCATGAATTAAGGCAAAATTAATATGCAGCAGGGACATTCAGTGACTAAAATGTGTCCGAAATTACAGAAAATAAGCTCATCTTGTCTTACAAGTAAGACCAATGATACAGTCCGTAGGCATAATTATTCGCCATTTTATGACGTCGCCGTTTAAATTAATATCCATGTATTTCAATATGTTTTTACTTTTCATACACCACTTTTATTTTTGAAATCGGAGTATAGTTTTATCGTCAATTTTTCGGCGACGTCATCATTAACGTCATTAACGTCAATGAAAATCTTTAATTTCTAGAATGTATGCTCACTTGAAACTGTAACAACACCATTACTTAAAGAGCAAAATTTGTTCGAATACTGCGGTTTTTGCTTAGCTTTAAATATATTCTGCAGGTTGATTTGTATCAGTTTAAAGAAAATTTAGTAAATATATTGATTTGAACGGCAACGTCACAATGTGGCAAACATTTTTGTCTGCTGACTGTAACACCAATCATATTTGCGTAAGAGTGGAATACGGGAGGAAACGTTATCTTTTACAAAACGTCAAATGTATCTATAATAAATCATGTAATAGAAAAGTTGTATTTTGTGATAAGCCGAATATGAAAATAACGTTGTTATAATCATACAAAGATTTCTAAAGCATGGGACATTCATAAATTAAACACAATTTTATATTCTTTGGAAATTAAGTTATCATGTTTTGCAAAAACCATTTCATTGTTTTCAGATAATGTAACAAAGCAAAATCTAGAAATGTATAAATTCCTACATTTTGCGTTGACGATAACATGAAATATAGACATTTCTACATTATAGGGATCAAGCATGGTTTTTCATGCATTAACCTTCGCCAGGTTCCGAGAGAGATGTTGAAAACCGAGGCCTCCACATGCATTAACGATTGTAAATGCATTAAAAAACATGTTTTATCGCTATTATTGCATAAAAACTGAAAACATTTGCTACAGTTAGCGTTATTTCTTGCATTATTTTCTTCCGCCTTTTCACCGATGTCTCGCGAACGCAATTTCAAAGGACTATGCTCGTTCTAGGACCGGGCAGTACACATCTCGTGATGGCAGCAATTCTGCGGCCCCGGTACGAGCATATTGAAAGTTGCGTAGCCGTGCATTAGCAGCGCGTTAATTGCCTTGTTAATACACGGCTTTTCGCCTGTTAATGCAAGGCTGATAATAACGTGCGGCACTGGTTTTTATGCAATAATTTGCGTTGATGTCAACGTGTCTACAAAAATGTAAAAAAATTCTACATTTTGCGTTAGCGTCAACGTTAAGTGTACAATTTCACATTTTGCTTTGAGAGGTAGGATAGTTACGATTTGCTTGACTATACGAAATAAATATACTACCATGCACGGACATCATACATCTTTATAACATTTATGTTTTGTTTCAAGAGGTCAAGGTCGTGGAGTTGACAACACAATGATTTGCCTTATACAGAAGGACGTAGAGACGATAGTGACAAGAACTACATCTCACAGATGGCAAGACATAATACAATCACAAACAATAATGGACATTTTGCGTCGACAATGACCATATAGACACAAATGACATTTCTTCATTTTGCGTTGAGGCTAATTCGAAATATAGAACATTTCGATATTTTGCGGTAGCCTCAACTCAAAATGTAGATATTTTTACATTCCAATATTTTGTGATTTATCTTTTTTATTTATTTGTACAAAACTGTCAGAGGATTTCACTTTTAGCTAAGATAGCCAGTCTAAAAGTGGCCCTTTATAACAATAAAATATACACTATATATATGTACATATATCCACATGAACATACATACTGTCACACATGATTAGCAGAATATGGTGGATAAGAAACTATCAGACACTTAAATAATCTAAAAAAAAACAAAGAATGTACATGTATATAGAGGTGTTAAGAACGTTAAAAAGAACACTGGACTGAGAGCACATACCCCATGAAAGATTATATCTCTGTATAATTCTGTATAATTCATTAGTATAAAACCTGCTTTGTGATTCAACTATTCCCTTCCAATGCTTTATAAGGGTAAAATTTGTGTATTTCTGTCTTAGTGTTTTGGTTTTACAATCTTTCCAGCTGAAGACATATGCCGAGTGGACTCTGCCACCCCAACTCTTTGGACCATTAATTTTTCCAGTAGAAAGGGTGTCTGGTTGGTTTCTATTATTACTATATTTTATAAAAAAAAAACAACTGTATTTAATACAAACAGTGTAGACCCTGATCAGACGCTGCGTTCTTATCTGAGTCTACACTGTTTCACCAATGTCTCCATTTTATGGGACACAAGGCATAAATAGGCCAAAAGAATGAGCCTTTAAAATAACCTCGTTCAACAGCGTTGGAGACGCGGACAGGTGAAGGAGCTGTTTTGCAATTAGTTGCATTAATATCTAGAGATTAGCCTAATCTGATATTGTTTGATCTCTTTCTAAACGTATTTTAATATAGGATCCAAGACTAAACAAGCTTAACCCTCGTCCTGCAGAACACTAATATGCCCTCATTACGAAAACATACCTATATTATTTTGACCCCCTTAAACCCCACTTTTATATAGTAAAACTGGGGTTTACAGGGGTATATATTATTTTTTTTTATTTCTGCTCAAAAAGATAGATTGTGGGTACTCGTTAGAACCGCCTCGTCGAGGCGGTTCTAACGAGTACCCACAATCTTTGTTTTGAGCAGAAATATGAAAAAATATCAGCATTTTTCTCTGAAAATTTTCATTTTTTGGTGGTAAAATTTTCATTATATTTGAATAGGCGTGTTTTCCTAATGCTGTCTTTGTAAACAATTTAAATCCCGATCAGCTGGCTTCTCGATCTATATTGTTTGTCATTAAGTATGTGAATTTGCATCAACAAACTGGATCAAGTACTCTGATTGGCTGAAGTGGGTGTGGATCTTAATTTATTCAGCAGAACAAGGATTAATGAATACAAATAGGTTAACACCTCTAAAAATATTGGGGATATTTATTAGAAACACTTCATAGGGTTCCAGTGAGTACCCACAACATAACGTTTTGTGGAGAAATAAGAATACACTGGTCTTAATATCGCTCTTATCTACAGTTTTGCAAGATATGACATTTTCACCGTATAATATGAGAAATGAAGATGTTTGTTACTAAGCACAATAAGACAGCTTAATGCAGTCAGTTTAAGGTTTGGAAGAAATACAAAAAAGAAAAAAAAATTGAAAACTAGTTTAAAAACTGCAAAACTTTTTGACAATTCCACTAATGTAGACCCCTAAATACCTGAGGGCCCAGTTGTTCAAAGCATCGTTAGCTTAACGAGCTCGTAAGTGGTCAAAATGTTTACTGTTCTAGTAAATACAATATCTAATTCACAGGTATCTTTGCTGAAAGCTTTAGCAACTGCAAAAGCTACTCACAGTTTTTTCAGCAAAAATATTAGCATATTTGCCATATTTGATGATCAAAGTTTTAACGATTCGTGAACTAACGACAGCGTTGGTTTGAGCAACTGGGTCCAGATTTTTTATGTATATTCTGGTGAGCATCGGGTGCACATAATGCAAGCCTATTAACCTGATGAAATGTGGCGTTTGCTCTGCTCGAACTATTGGTGTTTACCGGCTCGGTAACCATTAGTACATTAAAGTTAAACTTCAATGGATCGTACATCTTTGAAACCATGGTAATTTGATCTAGACATGGGTATTTTGAGCCACCGAGGGTTAATTATAAGTCAAGGAGGTAAATGAGGATAATTTATGGAAGTCTTCTATAAAATGACGGTAAACTGAGTGTACTCATAAGAATCGCCTCGTTAAGGCATTCTCCTGAGTACACACAACATACATTTTTATGATAAAATAAGAAAACCTCCCCCACCCCCACTCCCCAAAACATATATCCAATATCTGTTTTCTTGCTCTATCGGAAGAAGTTCCTGGGAGCTAAAAAGGAATTCGAATCAGCCCTGGTAAACAAGCCATCAGTGTTCGAGTCATTGATGTTTGCATATGGCATTCGCTGCAGTGCAGTGCCGTTTCCAACATTAAAGCACACCTTGAAAAAAAGCGAGCTGCTGTCTGATTATGATTGATTTGAAAGTTTAATGGCGACATGTCAGAGAGAAATGGATTTAATTTGACAGCATGTGTATTTATCTTTTTAATTAAAGCCGCATACATCCTTTATTTGACAGGCGCATTTGTCAAACAAACAGTTATGATAGTTTGCCATTGAATTATCAGACGGGGTAATTGTCAGTCAGTGCAAATAGCTGGAAAACGTTAGATAAGATGTGATTTTATTTAAAACGCAAAAGTTACATAACGATAGCTTTAATGCACAGACGCACAGCATCCTAACTAACTAGTATTGTGCTTAAATCTATATTGGACCATTATCGGCCCGTCAGAATTCCTGAAGGGCCGATAACGGTCCGATATAGAGTTAGACATGAAAATAAGATATATCTCGCTCATTGTTCTTATCACTGGTAAGAGACTGGTCACAACAAAACCTAGTATATTGTCAATAAATGACATATATTTAGAGGCCAAATAGAAGAATTTAAAATTGGTTTATTTATCTGATCCATAGGCTTTTTTATTACCCCATGCTGGGTCTCAAAATCACCTCTGTATGACATGCTTTTGGTCTCTCTTGCAAAGTCCCTTGCTGTAAATCAAGATAATGCCAAAATACTTCTGGCTATGAACACAATGCGCTAACATTTTGTTTGCGTATTCTGCTAACTTGAACGCTTAGCATGCTGGATAAAATTCAGCAGACGATTTTGGAAATACTTTTCTTATTTTTCCCAGAATATAGGCTTTAACATTATATGCAAATTGTCTCCGAATTTGCATGGAAATGTCAAAGCCTGTTTTCTGGAAAAAAAATAAAACAAAATCGTCTACTGAATGAGACCAGAAAGTGGTAAAAGTTAACTACAATCTACTAAAAATAAATAAATAAAAAAAAATAAAACGAAGATACGATGATGTCACCACGACGTTAATTACATGTATGTCAGATAGTATACAAAACCTGGAAAAGAGTCAAATTTCTGATTCGACCTGTAAATGAATTTAACATCTACTGGGCCGATTTAGTGACAATTTCGGGAAAAATGTACACACAATAATTTGGTAAATAAGGTGGGGAACACGTGGCCATTGTCTCCTGTTTTCTTTTAAAGAATGACAGTTGTCAGTTTCTGATAGTCCGTTTCTGACGAAAGAATCTGCAGAAGTATTGGTTAACCACTTACAGGACTAAGCCTTCCAGTGCCCTACAAAAGTGTGATAAGTTACACTGACCGTCTCGACATGACCTTAATGGGTTAACTGGGTCGTAAACCTGAAACTTAAAAAAGACGAAAACAAACTCTAAAAAATAACTACCTCCCCGTATCTGGTATAATGTTCAGAAACACTAGGAGCGAATGTTTGAATCGAGACGGTACATATAAGAATCAGATAGCATGCACGTCAAGGTTTTGTTTGAGCGACGAGTTTGCAAAAACTATACACCCGAAGTACAATGAATAAGCAACTGAGGTCTGAGCAAAGAGCGTTTAAATAAAATATCTATATTTTACGTCAGCATCGACGCAATTCATGAACACAAAACGTAGAAATCTTCAACCTTTTACTTTAGCGTCAATGCAAAATGCATACACTTCTTCATTTTGCATTTATAGGTAGAATAGTTACGTTTTAGTTATCTGTTATCTCATCACGAAAACATGCCTATATAATTGTGACCCTTGTAAACCCCACTTTCATATAGTAAAACTGGGGTTTACAGGGGTATACAATATTTTATTTTATTTCTGCTCAAAACATAGATTGTGGGTACCCGTTAGAACCGCCTCGGCGAGGCGGTTCTAACGAGTACCCACAATCTATGTTTTGAGCAGAAATGTGAATAATATCAGAATTTTTTATCTGAGAATTTTCATTTTTTGGTGGTAAAAAAATTCAGTATATTTGAATAGGCATGATGTTTTCGTAATGTTTACTATCTAGTTTTCGGACTCCAAAGTTCAGTTTTACTATACATTTATATTTTCACTAAGGCCACCTCTCTACAGCAGTCATTTTTTTTACTTTTTCAAGAGATATCACAAGTAAGACGGTATATTCCTTAAGTGCCTTTATATTTTTTTTCAATAGGTAGGTTACCATAGCAATACATATGTTTCTAATAGACTTATAATGGGAAAATGATTAAATTGCATCCAAGAGAAATATAGAAAAAACTATTTAACCCTTACAGGCTGGCAGCTCAAACCAGATACCTGTGCAAACAGTGTAGATCCAGATGAGACGGCTCGTAACGAGCCGTCTCTTCAGGATATACATTGTTTGCCATTCTGTTTTTGATTTTAGGCCGAAACCCCTATTTGCATCAGTGGTTATGTCCAAATTAAAGGATGGAAGAGTCCGCGTCAGAAATTCAGGGGTGAAAGTGTTAAACAAAACTTGGCAGTTATCTGTGTGGGCATCTGTCAAGTTAATAATAATAATAATAATAATAATAAAAGAATTTGAAGGGCAATGGATACACTTTCAAGGAAAACATCTCTATTAAAATTGTATATGATACCTTCTGAAAAGGGGTCTGCTCAAAAAGGAAATACTTTGCTCCTGGAAAAAAGTAATTAGTGCACAGAAAAGCAAGCAGGAAGTCACAAACGATGTCACACTTGTGCAAAATGGCAGAAAATCTGTCAGGTGTATCCAGTTTCCTCAGCATTACAAAAACATGCCTATTCAAATATATTGAACATTACATCGCCAAAAACTGAAACTTTTCGTGTAAAAATTCTGATATTTTTTCATATTTCTGCTCAAAACATAGATTGTGTGTACTCGTTAGAACCGCCTAGCCGAGGCGGTTCTAATGAATACCCGCAATCTATATTTTAGAGCAGAAATAAGAAAAATAATGAATACTCTTGTAAACCCAAGTTTTACTATATAAAAATGGGGTTTAAGGGGATCAAAATTATATAGGCATGTTTTCGTGATGGTTGGTCTGTACGCTCTATATTGCACGCACCCATACCCTTTCCCGTATCTGCAGAGCGAATTTATTCGTGACAATACGAAGTTGAAATAAATCAAATCAATCACCAAACAAAACAAAAAATTACGGTAACATTCCATAATGACTGTACATCACGAAAAACACACCTATGTAATTTTGACCCCATTAAACACCACTTTAATATAGTAAAACTGGGGTTTACAGAGGTATACATTATTTTTCTTATTTCTGCTCAAAACATTGATTGCGGGTACTTGTTAGAACCGCCTTGCCGCAGCGGTCCTAACGAGTACCCACAATTTATGTTTCGAGTAGAAATATGAAAAATATCAGAATTTTTATCTGAAAACTTTCAGTTTTTGGAGGTGAAAATGTCAATATATATTTGAATAGGCGCGTTTTCGTACTGATCTTAAATGAAAGATCTTATCCAACTATTCATCTTCAAGCTGGATCAAAATCGCATGAATGACAAGAACCTTATCGGGAATAAAGATTTCAAAATTGCTTTTATGGACGCCACCATTTTGAATATTAAATGGGAATTTATGACGTCATAAAACCCTAAATACAAACTTTATGCTAAACGTAAATGAATACTATATGCCACCGTATATAAACCTTGTCCTGCTGAACCCGGATATACCCTGCCTTTGCAAACAGTGAAGATCCAGATCAGTGCTGAAGAAGCCAACTGATCTGGATCTGCACTGTTTGCCATTCAGTCTGTGAATTTATATCAATAATCTAGATTAAGTACTCTGATTGGCTGAAAATTTGAAAACGGCATCTTAATTTATTCAGCAGGACAAGGGTTAACCATTTATTTGTGTATTTAGCTTCTTCTGTAGACGCTTATTGATTTTGCATGACAAGTGCACTGTAATCTGTCAGAAAGAATATTTTTTTTTTAAATGGTTAGAATTTCATTTAATATTTAAAATGGCGGCTCTCTTAAAGACCAGATGTTGAAACTTTTAAAGGCATTAACTGTCTTAGCTTTTATCAGATTTTTATCAAATTTATATAAAAACATATATCAAAATGCATGGATTGACAAGATCTTTCAACTACGACACATTCTTTACCAATGTTGCATTTCCCTTGACCATAATCGTGGCATATGATAACATATGAATGCGCTGGTTCCAGACCACCAAAAGGCGCACTTAGTTGTCTTTTGACAACGTTTGCGTAATGCACACTTCTCTAAAATGAATGTCTTGAGGTTAGGACAAATTATTGCTTTCCAAGCTGTAACCAACAAATAATTGAATATCTTCTCGGATCACAACCGGAACAATAATTTCTGAATTCATTTTGATTTGGACATCTACTGTCTGAATGAGTCCGCTGTGTCTAGCGAATAATGTTATTCACAATAAAACGAAACTTCACACTGGAAAACTACGTTAGAACGTACGGAAAGCAAACACTTAAAACAGACTGCACATGTGCAGTCTGGTCTAATGTCTTTGCTTCTCGCTTGCACGAGATGTGACGATTTCTGAACGTATACAGTCATCAAATGCACTAAGCGGATTGCAAAACGGCACAAGCTTATCGTTTTGCATTTGCATGAGTCATAAGATGTTAGGATTTCTCATATTGTGTCCCAAATATGATTTCATATCTGAGAAAGCAAGTCTTTGATTATATTAACAGACAATAGAAATTATAAAGAGGAACCAACAGATTTGGTAGAATTTCGGCTTTTATTAAACTAAGGAGACAAATTCAGTGACTTCCTGTTTGCTCCTTTAAACGCCAAGCTCCTTGTGAAAAGGTCTACTCTAACAGGAAATTTGCTCCCTTTGGAAGTGCTCCCCAAAAAAGCTAATTATTTCTTGTAAAAGAGACCCTTTTCAGAAAGATGTCAAACATCTTGACAGATAGTCACCCTTGAAAGTTGATTTGTTCCCCTTAAATCTTATATTCTTGCTAACTAATGGCCTTCGTCTGATGCACTTTACAGTTCGATAGGATTTATTGTACTTCTTAATTCATCTAGGTATTTATTTAGTTTGTGAGTAATTCATCGGCGTTTACATATCGATACTATCCACACCATAAAATTCAGTTATTATAATTCCGGAGTTGGTCGTATTTATGTTGAAAAAAAAATGGATAGAATAGCATATTTTTTAAATTTGAGCGAAGGAAAGCATCGCAAAATCACGCCTATTCAAATATACAGAAAATTTTAACTCCAAAAAGTGAACACTTTCAGATAAAAAAACTCTGATATTTTTCAAATTTCTGTTCGAACACAGATTGTGGGTACTCGTTAGAACCACCTCGGCAAGGCGGTTCTAACGAGTACCCACAATCTATGTTGTTGAGCAGAAATATGAAAAAAAACAATGTATATCCCAGTAAACCCCAATTTTACTATATAAAAGTGGGGTTTAAGGGGGTCAAAATTATATAGGCATGTTTTCGTGATGAGTCCTGCTCAGCGGAATCATTGTACTTTAAATATCACTTTCAAGTTGCTCCCGACCAATCAAATTGCGCTACATAAGTGTAAGTATATCGTTGGAATTACATAAGCACCTGGTGATAAATAGCACCAGGCGATATCACGATTCGATCGACTCTTAAGTAGGTCCGCCTGTTGTTCTATAGTCCGAGTCTTCTCTGATATTTAAGTGTCTTTTTCTCTCTTTTTTTTGATATTTACCACTTACCATCAGAGAAACTTAGCTATCGAAAATGCAGAATTTCCCCAGCCAGTCTTGGCTTGGAACTTTCAAAGAAAATTCTGAATATCATTTAGCAGATAGCAACATAAAAAAAAAAAAATTAGAATAACCAAAGGAAACCGTTTTCCACTAAATTAAATAATTTGTTTCATTGGAAACTTGCATAACCAGCGTTTTCATTATACTTGTCAAAATCTGCCCTCGTTGCCTCGACTGTACACGCTAAAAGCCAATTCGTTACCCCAAAATGTCAATCATTCATTATTAAATTCAAGTATTATCATTTTTTCAGTTATAAAATATTACTTTGACAATCCTTAGTGGCTATCTACATTACACATTAATTTCCATGCCTCTATATGCGGGAAAACCCTCTTTTTAGGCAGGACAGGAAAAGTCCTGATTTTCATAATAGGAGTTACTCTGATGTTAGTGGCAAATATCAATACAAAGAAAAGCCACTAAAACATCAGAGAAGACTCGGATAAGTTGTTCTAGTGCCCATAATTCCTACCACCGGCTTGAGGGACATTCTGTTTGCAGATAATTTCAAATGGCTCATTGATCTCCAAATACCACAAGGGTTAAACGATAGATAAATAAAATATCAAACATACAAAAGCTATTTTTTCTTTGCTTTGAAAGCTTCTACTTTTAAAGAAATAAACCAGTATTATAGATTATTCCTCATTAAAAGGAAAATCTAAGAGGTTGCCTTTGGAAAGAAACACACGAGTTGGACACTTGGTTTTTATTAAGTATTTTCATACCGCAATGTAATTTGCGAGGCTGTATACGCCTTCTCATCCCCCTCCCCACCCCAACCAGTTGCAGTGAAGTAAAATTAAAATCTAAAATGTTGCCTTTTGAAATAAAGAACACACAAAAGAACGAAAATCGAAGAGTCGTTTTATTAAGTCTCTTCATCTCCATCCTCTTAAGTCTACAACACAGTGTAATTCGCGAGGTTGTATAAGTCATCAGCATAAACTACATGAACGTGATGAACATTACATAAATTTGTTACGATGAGTTGTGTAGATCTACATGTACAAAAAATAATGCAAATAACAAGTATTTGTTATCTTGCATACGCTTATTATCTACTAAGTTGACCTTTTAGATTTTTATTTTACTTCGCTACCGCTTGTGTTAGTACCGTGTGGCGGCCGTAAAACTTCTCCCTGTACATCACTACAGCGCAGAATATACTTTTGTTTCCGTTGGTATCTTTGAGCTAATTCGGCTTTCAAAATCGAATACCGCTTAGCCGGTGCTAGGAAGGGCGTATGCAGTTCGCAAACTACAGTGTTGTTTATGAATAGAAATAATAATCTCGGTTCTCCGATTTCGTTCTTTTGTGTGTTCTTTATTTCTTTTTGTGAGTTCTTTGTTTCCAAAGGCTAAATAATTGTTTGTTGTCACCACTTGAGATGTTACGCGAGCACTATCATTACGAAAACACGCCTATTCAAATATATATAAAAAAAATATCTCCAAAAACTAAAATTTTTACATAAAAACTCTGATATTTTTCATATTTCTGCTCAAAACATAGATTGTGGATTCTCGTTAGAACTGCCTCGGCGGGGCGGTTCTAACGAGTACCCACAATCTATGTTTTTGAGCAGAAATAAGAAAAATAATGTATACCATGTAAACCCCAGTTTTACTATACAAAAGTGGGGTTTAAGGGGTCAAAACTATACAGGCGTGTTTTTATGATGGGACAAGCCTTTACACAAAACCGTTCTCTATCCAGTCGATTTGTTACATTACATCATTGTTCGCAACAATATACGGATAAAGTCGGTATCGATTGAAACGCCAACAAATCACGCCCGTTCACGTTGTCAAATCTCGTGTTGCCGGAAATTGTTCTTGGTGTAAGCAATCAATCATATACGTCCATATCTAAGTCGTAAACTTGTACAAGAGAGTAAAGCATTATATTGTATATGGGAAAACACTCTATGTAATTAAGTGCTTCGTCTAACAAATGGTATTTATCCAACATTCTTGCATTTGTGAGAGCAACAAATACATGTAATCATCTGCAATCAGTTAATAAGTCAGATAATGCCTTTGAATTGAGTAAGGAGGAAATTTCTATAATTCCTGCTATCGGAAGTCACGCATCAGAAAAGGCCAATAAACAAGCGTAAGAGGAAGGGAAAATGTCATTTCCATAAAGTCAAATGTTCATTAATCATAAATGATAAATGGAAATATCTTGGGAAATTGTTTGGGTGCATCGAAGATCAATGGTAACGAATTGCGGTGTTGCTTTCTTCGGTGATGTAGCAAGGTTTCGTCTAGAACTCTAACAAATACCGATACTGTGAAAGATGAAATATAATAGAGAAGACGGCTAATCCGAATACCGTATTTGTTGCGAAAAAGACAACGCTTAAGGAGATTTGATACACTTGGTATTTTTTTCTCAAACTTGTGTTATTTCCTAGGGGCGTACACTCTTGCAAACTACGTTGCTGCATATGAAGAAACCCAGTCTCCGATTTTCGTTCTTTTGTGTGTTGTTAGTTTCCAAAGACAACATTTCTGCACGGTTTGCTGCATGCTAAGCAACTTATAAAAGTGGGTCTATTCTATGAGGAACGAATTTGCTGCCTCTGAGATGTCTTTCCTCATAGAATAGACCCTTTTCCAGAAAGAGACAAAACAATTTTGGTAGATTTATCTCCATCGAAAGTTCAATTACCCTAAAGCACAATCAGCAAAATTGAGGACATTTCTGTATACTTTTTACGGCCCGCCAGAGCCTTCTGATTTTGTTAAACCAAAATATGGATTGTTAAATTAGAACTGAAGCTACGCAAGTAAGGCCACAGCTACAAATCACAGACTTTTAAGGCATTCCATGTAGAAAAGAAAGCAAATGCAAAACAACAAAGGAACAAAAATCAGAAAACATCAAAATTCAACACAAACAATACATGGACAACCACCAACCAAGCGGACGCCCGTGACACACAAAAAGGGAACACCCGTCCCTTGAATGCGCAAATCGGGTTATAAACATAAGATGGACCATGTAGGTCATCGTTTTAGCCTAAATATTCGGAAAGACAAGCCTGAGTATACAGTATAGACCCAGATATATGCCACATCGTACTGCTTGCCTCTCGGTAGTTTTTATACATATCCGCAAGTAGAAACGTTGACCTGCTCTAAGTTTGGGACAAGTATGGCATGGAGTTAAGAATGTTTAAGATAATTAAACAATATTTATTGTCTTCTTATTAATCTGCATTCAAACAATTGACGTTATAAAATTCGAGTTTCACAGCAATACTAGCGGAAAAAAAACGCAAGTTCAGTGTTGGTGTCATAATTTCTGTTTATAGAGGAAACAAATTAATACGTCACTGTGGACATGCTAACTGGTATAGGTGTAAAGTTTTCATAAAAACAAATCGGTCAAAATTAGTCAAAGCACATATGTGTTAAAACGTTTGATCCAATTCATTTAAGTATTTCTATTATTTTACTTCAAACGAAATTTTGCGTTTTTACTTCCTCTAGTATACATGTACTACATAACACCTTAACTTCTAACAGCATAAATCTGGGTGTGATCTTAACACTCACTTTCACCCCTGAGTTTCTGAAGTGGACTCTTCCATCTTTGAATATGGACAAATCGATTGTTGCAAACAGTGATATCAGTCAAAATAAACAAAACAGCGGCAAATTATGTAGGTCCAGATGAGATAGCTTATTATGAATCATGTCATCTGGAGCTTCACTGTTTGCAAAGGTATCTGTTTTGGTCTGAAGGACAGAAAGGGTATAGAGAAAAATATTTTAGACCTAATCTAGGATCCAACCTTTTACTACTATTTTCGGCCATTCACACAGCTATCTTTTTACTAATATTTTCGGCCATCCACACATCCCAATTCAACACAACAGTGAAGAGCTAACTATGTCAACGTACACACAGAAAGTTACAGATAAAACGAACATGGAAACAACTGCAATAGAAAATTGTGTTTAAACGGTTAGAAGGAAGACTAATACGTTTGTGTGTTAAAACTAAAAAAATAAAAAAATAAATGAAGTTGCTGAGGAAATACCACAATCACAAAACACAGCCTTACCGAGGCACTAATTGGATTGTGTAACTTCTGATATTCTGAAAAAAATAATGCTGGCCCCAACCCACCCCCATGCAAAGTCTCTCATTTTAAAGCAGTCACCTTTCAGAAGAGGGGAGGAGGTTTGAAGTACAGGAAAGCACAGAGGAAGTCAAGAAAGTATTCTCCCTCGCAAATAAATGAACAACAATGTATCAGATGTATCCAGTCCCCAGTCCCCCAAAGGGATTCAGGACTCAGTGATCAGTACCTTAGTGCTGGTGTCCGTGCTATGATTCTGACATCTGACCCCGAGGTTATAAAACTTTTTTCATGCTCAACTCATCTGAGCATGAAATTTGTGCTTCTGATAAATCTCAAATTATTAATAATTGCAAAATTTTTTCTTGCTAAATATAGCTGAGCATGAAATTTTCTCTGCTAAAAAATATGAAATATTTGGCATTTTCATATTTATTAGCAGAGAAAATTTCATGCTCAGGTGAGTTGAGCATGAAAAAGTTTATAACCTAAAGTTTATAATCGGGGCCAGTTCTTCGGCATTGAGAATAAACTTTCTAACATAATACTAGAACTAAGATAAACCATCGGAATGAATTTATTTTTGTGGATTTAATCGATTTTTAAACACCGGAAAATCACTCACAAACTAAACAAACCCGAACGGATTTATATGGTCTTTGTTAGTCATCCACCTCCGTTTTTTACACATCGATAAAATGTACAAAAATGAAATTAATTTCTTATAATTCTCATTCGCCCATTTTTACGTTGACAACGTGATTTAAATGGCTTATTTCAGAACTCATCGCAAAGAAAGTAGTTCCAAGATGCTTGTTCAGCGGATTTCTTGAAGTATAAACACAGTTTAAATTTTTATCCTTGACCAATTAAATTGATATAAATTAGTTGAGTTCGAGTTATAGGAACGTGTGTGCGTACAGCACATTAAATTAAATTGTGCAAACTTGTGTTTATATATTTTATAACGGGTTCATTACAAATTACCAAGAATATTTACATAACGCCAAAACTACCCATTTTGGGGTCACAAAAGCCCCTGTCACATTGTCACGGCTTTTTACCCTACATACTGCGGCCAACGGCGAGAGGAAAGTAGCCCAGTACTTGTTGTGGACGACGACCAAGAGTTTTCTAGCAGAATGTTTCATCAGTATTTGTAGTGGTGTACAACAATATCTCTTCAACATATTTCGCCATACTGCGCGAAACGTTTACGATTTCTTAAGGGTTTCTCCGATATTCCTTCGGAAATCATTTCTTCGACTCAACTACGAATGTTTACAGGTTTATATGAGTTGTGTTAGATTACATACGAGTTTATTCAATATAGTACGATATATATTACGACATTAGAGCGACTGAGTGCGACATTAGAACGAATAAGTACGACTTAGAACGACTTCGTCCGATTTGATACGATTACAATGCGATTTTGAAACGAGTTGAACAGTGTTTTGTGTATAAAATGGTGCACGTCAAAGAACAATGTTCTTTGTCGTCTTGGCTTTCGGGCTCTTACAACAAAATAATAGACCTTGCAACCGCCATAGTTGTTCTGCCAGAGAAGAGGAGACAAACCCTCTAGAAGGCTCTTGACTTCTTCACCTTCTTCTTTTGGGCCATAATTAAATTAATCTCCCTTGACTCAACGCTACACATTAAACTGAATGGTGTAAAATAACGCAACTCCTATTTACATGGCAGTGTCATGTGATCGCGCCTTAACCGAAAAGTGTCATACAAAGCCCGTACATTGTCGAAGAGTTGTCACAGTTACTCGAAGAAATACCGCAGCAAACTCACCATATTTCGACACAGAATATCTCAGCCAGTCGTACCTTACCAGTCTTATTTCGTGTGGTGTCGCCATTGCTCGGTAATTGTTCTGAAACGGCGATAATGTACCAATTCGTTGCGAGAGTGCTAGGAGAAGACCTAGGACGGCGAGGATTTTAAACATTTTAAAATTCTCGTAGCCACTTACCGACAATATACGAGATATAAAGACATATGCTTGAATTTGGACGACATACCGCGGCATCTCTTTCACATTTCCTCGACGTGTGGCGATTTACCAACTCGCTTATGTCGTAGCAAAACCCGTTACAGTGTGACTGGGGCTTATATAATGAGCTAGTAATAAAACATACGTGTAGAATAAAATCCTTAAGATTAAATATATGCTGAATGAACTTTTTTATCATTAAATTTTGACTAGCCCATTAAAATATTTAATGCATGTAACAGGTTAAATGTTACAGTCATTTAGGGCAGAAAACCTATATTTTAACAGTTTTTACTCTCTGAGCAAATCCAGCAGATGACAAATTGACGAGTTTTTTCCTGTTTTTCCTAGGACATACTATTAGGTTTTGACCTTTCATACAAATTGCCTCCAAGGAAACCAACCATCTTCTACTAGTGATTGCCTCTACCACTCTCTGAGAAAATCCATCAGACTATAAATGGATGATACTGTTTATTTATCACAGAACATAGGTTTTGAGCTCTTATGCAAATCGTCTCACTTTGACATGATTTGCATGACAAATCAAGGCCTACGAGTCAAGGCATACGAGGGCTGTCCAAAAATAACGTGGACTTTTGCTCTGACAGGAAATTCTTTCGACACAGAAAAACAAAAATTATATGACATGAAACGGCTGTTTTTCTTCTTTTCTCTGTGTAAATTTCAAACAATTCGCACATATAATTAAAAATATATCATTCATCCAAGCTAGTACCCTTCGCCGTCTCGGAGCATGGCAAGCGTCCCACGGCGACGTCGCCGACGTCATTTGTTTCGCCGGATCTCGCTGGCGTAAGTACACAATTTCACTTCTTCTCAAAGTACTCCCCACGATGCAGAATGCATCGGCGGTGGCGCTGTACCCACTGGTCAAACATGTTCTCGTACCACTGCTCGTCGAACTGACTCACGATCGTTTTTACCGCAACCCTCTAACCCGAAAGACTTGAATTTTCTCCCCTTCAGCTGCTTGCAGCATATGAATATTAAAATTGACAGATAATTTCGGGTCATTTGAATGAAAAAAATGTCTTAAATTAAATGGAATACCTTGGACATCTTCAGTTTCACCACCAAAATAGTATGAACAGTTCCCACGCTCATGTCAAACTTCTCTGCCAGGTCGCGCACCGTCAATCTTCAGTCTTCCTTCAAGGCGTCGTGCACTGACGTAACCAGACGTTGATTTATTTTAGGTTTCCTGCCCCTGCCTTCTTCTTTTTGCAACGATGTTCTGCCGTCTTCGAACCGTTTGAATCACTTTAACACCAGCGAACGGCTAACAGTTGATCTTCCCGGTGTACTTTTCATCAATTTGTAGGTTTGAGTGGGCGTTTTCCCGATATCCCGACAGAATTTGATGACAGCCCGAACTTCCGTTCTCTCTGTTGACGCCATATTGCGTTATGCCCTTGGCTCGTTCAAACTTTGTTTACTTCCTTCTCAAACGTTGAAATGACGTCAAAATTACGCTTGACATTCGCCGAACGTCACGTTGCGACGTCCCGAAATGTCAAGCTGATTGTAAAGCAAAAAATGTCTTTTATTACATGTGTATTTCTGGATTTTACTGCAAATTTGCACCTGCTCCGAGAACCTGTTACTATGGTAATTCAAACGGCGCGTGCAGGTAATCGGTGAACATTTTCCCTCTCAAATTCGGATAATCGAAAAGCACGAATGTAGCCGTGCATGAAGGTACCATTTCTATTGATGTAGCTTATTTAGTTATTGCGCGAGATCAAAAGTCCACGTTATTTTTGAACAGTCCGCGTATTTTCTGGGACTAAGAAAATGAATTGTCTGCCGAGCTGAAGAGACGTTTGGCTGAACTTTCTGACTTATTGCTCACATTTTAAGGTTTGTAACTAAAACCAGTTATCCTATGAGAAATCCCCGACTACATGCACTACATGTACATTCGTGGCCACCGTTGTTTCACCGTTATTGGAGCGTATTTACGTTTAATTGCAGAACGTGATTTTAATTGACATCCTCATCTTGAAGATGATAGCTTATAATCTTTCAGGTATATGTAGTGACGAACTTCCTTAATTGACGAATAATTTCCAGGTATGACCAGTAATAGACTGGTATGACAATATCATAAAGAAACACCAAACACAAATGAAAATTGTCCTTATTAAGTAAAACTATCACGTTTTATTAAAATAATATTATTTGTACCAAAGATTATATATCTTATATTCACCTTTGTATTGCTGCTTCAGAACAAAAGATTTATCGACATCAAACATGTTAAGTGACGTATCCTTTTTCATTAAAACGTCATTACAACGGCAGCATTGGCGTTAAAATGAATACGCTGTTAAGTATCTTGATGATCAAAATGGTATGTAAGCAAAGTCTTGTGATATTCTTATTTTCTCATGAACATACGGTTTTGATATTTATTACTGAGGTGATTCTATCAAATGTTTAAAACATATGTTTCTAGAAGCATTGAATATTATGTTCTTGCATAACTTCCAATTAACTGTCACTTCTTGAATGAATGTTTTATGCCTGTCAAATTATTAATCTAACGAATTTTGCCGTTGTGTCGGGTGTCGGTATAAAGAGGGTTGACTTTATCTTATTATTCTTCTTGATGTACCTTCGTCCAGATAATAAGATGTACAGGGAGTATGCAGTCATATACACTACATTACTATCATTTTTATCATATGAAGAGTTTCAGTATAAACCAGACTCTGTGCTTCGTTCTTTAATGTGTTCTTTGTCTTCTAAGGCAAACGTATTAATTTTATGTTTTATACTTTCAAAATTTCGACAAGAAAATGATATTTCTATCTGTTCCGTTCTAATAACTTTACTTTGATAATACCGTTTAGGTCGACTGTTTACAATCAAGCCAAAGTATACAGACACCAACTTTTCTTTAAGGTTGTTGTCAACGTGAGTATCATTGACCTATAAAATCAAACCGTTCGTTTGTACGAAAGCCATATAAGAGTTATTGATAGCCGCACTAGTCTTGTCACTGTGACGTCAGAGTGCCGTGTAAAGAGAGTTATCTGTAAAACCTGGATTGGGACATTGGCAAATAGTGCAGATCCAGATCAAGCACCGCAGAACGCGGCGTCAGATCAGGTCTGCACTGTCTGATTAAATTACAGGTAGTTAAGGGTTAAATGAAACACTCTTATCCCTGTTCAGGACACTTTTCGCAACCTAGACAGAGACAATCGACCCATCAGTGCTTTCAGTGCTTTTATTATAATGTAAATCGATACACTCCAAAGATAGGTCGATTTTTATTGGTGCGGATAATGCACAGTTTCATCCAGAAGTATCGATATTTGCTTAATTATTTACAAAAACATATGTTGCGGGTACTCATTAGAAGTGTCTCATCTCAATTTCTTCATTATCTGAATAAAATACATTTTTATGTTTCTTTAAGTGAGTGATCAAAATATATTTAGATTCGTAGGAACGGAAAGCTATTTGACAAAAATGTTTAAAGAAAAAGAGGTCTGATACATAAACTTAAAAAATATGGAATCTCAGGAGATCTTTTATACTGAATTCAAAACTATCTGTATACGCGGAACCAAAGAGTGTTTGTCAACGGCACTTTCTCATCACTAAAGTTTATTCTTGCCGGAGTTCATCAAGGCTCAGTCCTGGGTCCTCTTTTCTTCTTGATTTATATAAATGACCTAGCTGATTATTTACATGGTAAACACATCTCTAAGCTTTTCTTCAAATAATTTGGCATTTATTAAACACATTCTAAATACTGATCTAGCAAAACTAAAGGAATGGGTAAAGAAATGGTTAATTAAATTCAAACTAATAAAAACAGAGGTAATGGTAATTTCAAATATTCACAATGATTATGACTTAGTGTTAAGGTACGATGAAAATATTCTGAAAATTGTTGAAAACCGCAAACACCTCGGAGTTACCATTTCCTCAAACAATAAATGGTCAAAGCATATAATTAATCCAGCGTCGAAGCAAATATCATATCTTCGAAAACTAAAGTTTCAACTGCCTAAACGTACCCTTAATAAGCTGTATTGTATATATAGCCGCCCTTTATTAATTTATGCTTCTGGAGTATGGGATGGTTGTAATCTGTCAGATACTAACAGATTAGAGCAAGTGCAACTGAATGTGGCTCGTATAGTTACCGGATTTCCGGTATTCTCTTCACTTAGATCAGTATATTTAGAAACCGGTTGGGAAACGCTAGCTGAAAGAAGGAAAACAAAACAGTTAATTCTTATGTACAAAATAATCAAAAATGAAACTCCTAGTTATTTGATTGACCTGCTTCTAAGCTTGGTAACTGATGTACGTTATTATAATTTTAGAAACAATACCAATTACGATTTACCTTTCTGTAGGTTATGTTCGTATGAAACGTCTTATTTTCCTTCCACCCTGAAACTATGGAATGACCTTAACACCTAAACTCGTAATATCCCGACGTTATTACAATTCAAATCATCTATCCGACATCAGTCACCAAGAGCAGGTGAACACTTGTCAGTTGACTAAAGGAAATACAATATTATTTTGACAAGGATAAGGCATAGGTGTAGTAGTTTAAATGCAGATCTTTTCCACGTCAACATTGTTCCTTATTCAAATTGTAGTTGTGGTGTATTAGTCGAAAACACCGAACACTATCTTTTTGAATGCACCCTTTACAACACCCAAAGACGAAGATTATTGCAAACAATACACCAAATTTAAACTATTCGTACTGTAAACTTTGATCTCTTAACAAACGGCAGTACCTTAAACGATTTTGAAACTAATAAACAAATTATACTAGCAGTTTTAAAATTCATAAAAAACACTAACAGATTTGACTAATTATCCAATTGTGTGTACTAGATTTCCAAACATTTCGTTTTGTGTTCTTGCTTAAAGCTAACATCAGCATATCGAAAAGCTTGCGCTGTCAAAGACCACAGCCTCTTTACTAAACATGTTCCTTTTCTAACTTATGTAAAATGTTTGTTTTGCACTTTAAATGAATGTATTTCATGGTGCAGGGAGAGGACCATGTAATGTTGTCATAACTTGTGTCCAATCCCTTTGTTTAAAATGCAATAAAATATGATTTATCTAAAGAAAAATAACGCAACATATCAATGCGGAACAATGAAAATCAAATACTGAAAAAAAAACAAAAAAAAAAACAAAAAACAAAAAAAAAAACAAAAAAAAACAACAAAAAAACAAAAACAAAAACAGCGCAACAAGAGCTAATTCAAGGTATTCCTTGATTCTTAGTAGAAGACAAATTTTCGCATCCTCTGACAAAGCTATTTCCACCAGTTCGTGGCATCGACATTAAGTTGCCTTAAAATATTTCTTTGTGTTATTATCACAAAATGACACCACGCCAAAGGACGCAAAATTATGATAACATCAGAAAAAAGTAACTACAATCAGTAGAAAAAAAAAAAACGGAATAGACAGGCTGTTTATTTTTTTCGTTCTTTCTGTGGGCTCTTTATCCATTGATATGTCGTCTTTTGTCTCCTTCACTGGCATTATGTCTGCGTGCTTGATAATGTAATACACGAAATTATCTGCAAGTATTTTGCAAAAAGACACAGCATTGCCAAGTAATCTACATTTTCTTTTTTTTATGACCTGAGTTTAATGACCTCTGTATTTCATGGCTGGAATTAAGGGAAACTGGTACCCTTTTAAAGGAGACCACTCTGTCAAAACCATTTTGCTCCCTTTTGAAACGGGTCTAGTCTAAAAGGAGATAATATGATTTCCATTGGACGCATCTTCTTTCCTTTTAGGGTAGACTCCTATTCAGAAGAGGCGGATGCAGCTAAGCAAACAGGAGGTCCAAAAGTTGTCTCCTTTGGCAGAAATGGCGAAACGTCTAACAGGAGTGTCCATTCACCTTAAGACTTTGGAAGCTACTCATTTGTCTGAAGCCAATGCAGTGCTTAATTGCACACGCATTTGAAAACTGAATATTTAATGCAATTTATTGTTGTCTCAAGGATACACGTGGGTGGAAACACAAGGCTGCCAGTTTGTGGCCTTAACCGGAAGGTTGAACTTGTCGCATTTCACAGCTCAAATGCGATGTCAAATGGGACGGAATGTGTGCTCTCTCTGGTTATTGTAATCAAAAAGCTCTGTGAACGTTCTACTGTATGATTAATTGGATAGCAGCATGAACTGACACGGGATCTATTTGATCACAGAGCAATTAAAATATCAAAAGTCTTCAGAACGCCGGTACATGTGTTTTAACCCTTAAAAAGCCAAGTAAACTTTGTAGCAGACGACATTTTATAAAACATTATTTATTTTTTTTTTATTTTCAGAGAAAACAAGTCTTGACATTTCGGGTCAGTCGTCTGCATGCAGTTGTGATTGGCATTTTAAGAAACTTTAAGAAACTCAAACGTTCTCCTTAGTAATTCTGGTAAAGATTATACTAGCAACTTTTGGAATTAAATATTGTAGTCTGAGTCAGGGGCATAATTTCAATTAATTAGGTATTATATCAAATAATAAATAAAATATGGTTTGCAGAATTGTTTACGTTTTGCATTTGCTTTCATTGCAGGATTTAATCCTGCTTCTTTGTTGAGAACAATGTGAGGACTGGAACCAGCAAAATGTATACGGAAGCCACGGGCTATATTTGATCAAAAGCTTGACTCTGTACAATGGTAATCAAAAAAACTTGAAACTGTTTGAATATATATCAATTTTACACAAATATATTATATATTTCAATTAAATGCAAGCCAAATACATTTGACTATGTTTTTTTTTTTTTTTTTTTTTTTTTTGTGTGTGTGTGTGTGGGTGTACTACTGCTCAAACATCAGACCTGATAAACTTCTTTTTTTTCCTTTTGTTTATTTTCCACCACATTAAGGGAATATGTGTTCAAGGGCGAAAAAGTGCCAACGGCTTGTGATGTGTTTTCTGGGGCTAACCTTTAATTTGAGACCAAATATAGAAGTCAAGGAATATTGTGAGGGTTAGAATTTAGCCAAATTCTATAATGGAAGACAATGGAAAATTTATAAGGCTCCGGGTCTCTGTTAATCGAATTATCAGTTGTATCATCACGCAAACACGCTATATAATTTTGACCCCCTTAAACCCCACTTTTATATGGTAAAACTGGGGTTTACAGGGGTATACATTATTTTTCTTATTTCTGCTCAAAAACATAGATTGAGGGTACTCGTTAGAACCGCCTCGTTAGTACCCACGATCTATGTTTTTGAGCAAAAATAAGAAAAATAATGTATACCCCTGTAAACCCCAGTTTTACTATATAAAAGTGGGGTTAAGGGGGGTCAAAATTATATAGGCATGTTTTCGTGATGATGTGTGTGGGCGCCTATCTATCAATATGTGTAGTCGGGCCATCGTGGTCCTGTTTGTAGTTTTGTTCTGTTCTGGTGTCAGATGGCCATTTAGCCCTTTTCTTTGTTTCGTCACAGTGGTTTTGATTATACTCGTATGTATTTCACTGTGATGTTTTACGGATGAGATGGTGAACCCTATGTGAACTGCACATATATTTGTAATTTTGAGCTGCATCAGAATTAAGGGTGCGGATTCTCGAGAGTGAATGAGGTGGTCGGGTGGTGCGAAGGTGCTGTGTATCTTACATCACTGGGGCGTCCAACTGATATTGGCTTACAGTTGCGCAAGGCCTGCTATCCTTGTAGTGGGTAAGGGTAGAGGGGGAATATTTTTATTTCTTCTGTTTCTTCACTTTCATTCCTGTTCCTCTTTCTTCCCTGTCCCTCTCTTTCATCTCCTCTACTCTCTTCTATCTCTTTTCTCCCTTTCTCTGGGAGACGACACAAAATGACCCTCAAGGGTTGACGTGTCGTTAAACCCCAACACAATCAATCTCGAGAGTGAAACTAGTTTAAGACCCCAGTAGTTTTCCTGTTGATCGTTCCAAGGCGGTTCTTCTGTTGCAGTTTTTCTTTGTTTGTGCGCCAGTGGTTTCGTGTCTGAAGTTTGTTTTGTAATCATTTGTTCCTCATCTCTCCTTCTTTATGTGCCTCGGGAAGGCTGTGCTTCTCGAGTTTGCATTTCCTGGGTTTCTCCACTTATATGTTTGTGTAATCTGTCATGATCTGTTTGCCCTTCCTCATGTTGTCATTGGTAGGATAGGATCTATGGCTTGCTATTCCTGGGCATTTTATATAATACTTACACCACTTGAATGATCTCTATATGTTATCATAATATGTTGATACTAGGTTTAGTAAATACATCATTAATATGTAGGGCCCAAACGTTAATCAGACGGTCTACAGGTTCCACTTGAAAAATGTATTCCCTTTATCAACTTCCAAAAGCAAAAGATATTTGTTTAGCTGTTGTTGTTGTTAACAAACTTTGTGTTAAGAAGCTATCGTTTAACAAGAAGTGGAGCGACTAAATATCTTTTTATAATCCTCTTTGATACAGACGCTACAATAAGATCAAATCAAATACAGTCAGTCTTCTTTATCTCGACACTAGATGCAACGACAAAATTCGTTTTAATGACAATTTGACCGGCACGAAAACCTTCGAGGACAATTAATCCGAATATATGCAAGAAAATTATATTTAATACTTTAAGAAGCTTATGTTTTGGATATTTTTTAGAATTGCCTCACTGCGGCGATTCCAATAAAATATACAAAATATACGGTATGTGAGGAAATAGTGTGGTAAGGTAAACTGACCGCGCTCAGCATAACCCCAATGGGTTGACTGGGCCGTAGAATTGGACAAGGCATTTCTTACATTTCATTCTGCTCACTAAAGATATTTTACAACAATAAATTCATTTTAATGACAGCATATTTGCGAACAAATGTTGTCGTTATAACGAGAGCTCACAGTACTATGATTATAGAGGTGATCACTATTGATTCCACTTACAGAAGAGGTATCAGAATAATACCTTTGTTGTGTTTGGTTGTACAGGTACCGACAATATGCTGTTTAACCCTAGTCCTGCTGAACCCGGATATGTCCTACCTTTGCAAACAGTGTAGATCCAGATCAATTGGCTTCTGAAGAAGCCAACTGATCTGGATCAGCACTGTTTGCCATTATGTATGCGAATTTATATCAACAATCTGGATCAAGTAATTTGATTGGCTGAAAATTAGAAATGGGAGTGGCATCTTAATTTACTCAGAAGGACAACGGTTAATTAAGATAACGGAATACTAATCTTTACAGAACACCGGGTTGGTTCCATATGAATATGTTAAATAGTTGCATTTTTTTCTGATTTAAATGTTTTATTTTTATTTTTTTTTTGTTTGTGTGTGTGTGTGTGTGTTTTTTTGCCTGCTTTGATGCCAGAATCCGTAGAATTGTATAATTCAGGCAACGCTGTAATAGATTAGCAAAAGTGTATATTTTGGGTGGACGCTTTGAATACTAAAGAAGAAAATCATCGGGGATATAATTTACCCTAACACTTCTTACAAGATATGTGTCAGTGTCTTCGAAGAGGCGGGAATTCATTGCATATAACATAGCCTACCATTCTGTTGTTTGTTTTGACGGCTTTGGGGAACAGCTGGTCAGGCGAGAACCACGTATTGACATTTAAACTAAAAAAAAAAAAAAAAAAAAAAAAAAAAAAAAATAATAAATATGGACCGTAGAAAATTTGAAAAAAATGTATAAAACATATATGGAAATCAGAAGCAGTCTGAAGCCTTTATGCAGTGATCATATAATCCTGTAGACTGATTATAAATCCGGAACCAATGAAGTCTTGGTCAAACATAAATGTATCATTGCCCGAATCTGATTAAAGTGCTTAACTAGGGGTCAATGTGCCTCGCAAACTACATTGCTGCATATGGAGAGACTTCATAAAAAACGAGTTTTCGATTGTTGTTCTTTTGTGTGTTCTGTTTCCAAATACAACCTGTTAGATTTATATCAACAGCACACTTAGATATAAAAATCAAATTGTGCCTCCGATTTTCGTTTCTCCAAATACAACCTGTCAGATTTTTTTTAACATATCAGGCACACTCAGATACAAAAATCAGCTTCCATAGAACCAGTTAGAGTGCTGCAAAAAGTCCCAAAGTCCAAAAGGGTGCCCCGAGCTATTAACGTGTAAATTTATAACTGAAATAAAATTACGTTTGTTCGCATAATGTGTTTGTTAAACATTTCTTAAACTGGTATATAGAGGGAAACTTAGTAATGAGAGTGTAGATGTAAATGAGAAACAACTATTATAATTTGTTTTTTATTCAAACTATAATTAAGGATATAATAATAAAGCAAACTATTCTTCAAAGCCAAGTTGTTCAAAACTTCGTTAACGTAGCTTAGTGATTAACATTTAGCATTCGCTAGACGAATTTAGCATACTACAACAGTGATGATATTGTAATTTGTTTTCTACAGAAAATAGGGTTTGACTTCCATGAAACTGATATAAAATAGTCTCCTGAAAAGGCAATTTCATGCAAAGCCAAGCTCTGTATTCAGAAAACGAAAGTCAAAGAAAACAAGTTCAGAATCTGGTCCACAGAAATTGTGGTACGGCATTATTTTGTACATATGTTGTGTTACGTGTACAAAGACACTAAAAGTTTTTATCGGAACAAATACAAGTAAATCCTGATAATGTTAATATACAGTCGACCTTCAGTTGCTCGAACGTCTCTTTGAACTATAGAAATTTCCAGGCACTGACGGTTAACCATAGCGCCTAGTCAGAAGGAAGGCAAATGTCTTCTATGAAATAATGGTCTGTTGAGTTTGCTTGTAAGAATAGCCTCGATGAGGCTATTGTAATAAGTACACACATCATACATGTTCATGATAAAATAAGAGTATTTCCCCTAAATATCCCTAAATATCTGGGCCCAGTTGTTTAAGGCGTCGTTAGCTTAACGAGCTCGTTAAGGGTCATTTCGTTAACTGTTTTAGTGGATTCAATACACAATATTCTGATATTTTTGCTGAAAAAATGTGAGTAGCTTTTGCACTGCAAAAGCTACTCACATTTTTTCAGCAAAAAATTTCAGCATATTTGCGTATCACTCGATGTAAATTTTAACGAATTGTTAACTAACGACGTCGTTAGCTTTGAACAACTGGGCCCTGTTTTCTTCAGCTATCTGAAGAATTTCCCAGGGATTCAAAAACGAGTTTCAATCAGCCACAGTAAACGAATAAGCGTTCGGGTCATTGAAGTTTTATTATATTTTACCTTTCATAATATTTAACTTATTTTTTCTTAATAGCTTTACTAAGCTTTGCTGAACGGCTGATGTTTTGAACAACTGGGCAGAAAAATATAAATAAAAGCTATCTAGAATATAAGAGCGCTAACGTGAAAAAACATACCCTCTTACATGTGCACTTAACGAAGACTCATCCGCGCAGTCTAATCAGAGTCTTTGTTGTGCACATGAAGAAATTTTGCATCCTTGGCTATCCAAAATTCGCCCAGTAAAGATTCTGATCAGACTGATCTGAATCTTCTCTGGGTGCACATGTCAGAAGGTACATTTTGTCACGTCGCATCTAATAATAGTTTGCGCTTGAATTGGCACGCAAAAACACGTGCATTATAGGTTCGTCTTGACGAATTAAAGTCAAGACTGTCTTAGAGAGCCACGCATTTGGTACGGTTGTCAGCTACCGAAATTACTTCAATATATATTCCAATATTCTAATACTGTACCTAATGTTAGAACCAGTCCAGGTGCTTTGAAATATAAAAGGTTCTCTGGATCCTCATTAGTTCTTAGGCATTTCTGTCCGAGTATTGGATACTACAGAATTTACCATCGAACATTATAGGCCTTGGTTAGACAGAGCGGTCGTGCAGCCTGATCTGGACCTTGTGTTACGCATCTTATATTGCATAATGAAATAGTTTCTGGCGACAGAATGTGCACAATACTGGTTAACCGCTTTGAGGACTAAGCCTGCCCACTAAAAGTGTTGTTAGGTAAACTGACTGCGCACAACATGACCCCATTGGGTTGACTGGGTCGTAAAACCTCAACACTAACACACACACTTAAAACAGTGCAAAAGCGTAAAATTCAGTTGTTTACAGAATACCGTATCTACCATAAATAATTTACTCTACCCTTAATATCTTACTTCACTTGTCCTAAAATTCGAACAAAGTACTATAGAAATGAATTTAAGTTTTGTGGATTTTATCGATGCCTGCCAATCATTTAAAACTATTTATGTTAGATACCGAGTGATGCAACGGTGTTTACACATCGACAAATTCCATTTATCATATTTCCATCTTGGTCATAATAATTACATCGAAAATGTGGGTCAAGTAGCTAATTTTTCTTGAATCAGCGGAAGAGAGAGAATGACCGTAGAAAATATTTCATGATCAATCTCCACGAAAGACTGTTGCCGACCTCGGCGGGGTTCCTTAGAGTTTTTATTTTGAGGTGAATGCTTGATTTTCTTAAACCACTAAAATATTTTTAATAATGCAAATTGCACAGGCGAAGCACTCATTACGCACATTACGCTTGTGTGTATCATGCCTAAGAAAAAATATCTAATTAAGTGGCATTAATATAAATATTTTGCTTCTTTACCATTGAAGCTGCTCTTAAAAGAAAGAATTTGCTCCCTCTGGGAGCAAATTCTTTCCTTTAAGTGTAGCCCCTATATTGAAAGCGATTCTAGGTGTTTCTTTTTTCAAGACTTTTTCCTGAGTTTGCATAAAAATGATTCCGTTCTGAGTACACCACTGAATTGTATCATGTGGAAGGTACAGTCAGTTTAGAATGTGTTCTGATGTTCTTTAATAAGGGCATTCGCAATTGGTCACAATGTAGGTACTGATCATTCGACAAAGACCGTGGCTACCCATTAGATTCTCCAGTATTTGTCAGTATGACAATCCAAACTTAAATATTGATACTCCTTTATGGGGCGGTAACTCTGGGAGCATTTGTTTCCTTTTAAATAAGATCTTTTTTTTCAGAAGCGAGGGGGGTGGGGTGGGGTTGCAGTTTTGTGCATAAGAGCAAACAGGCAAACAGGAAGTCACAAAACTTGTCCGCTTTGTGAAAATGGCGAAAAATATACCAGCCCCGAGGTTTTAAAAGTTTTTTTCATGCTCATGAAACTTTCTCTTCTGATAACTAGGAAACTGCCAACAATAGTTGGCATTTTGATATTTGTCAGCAGGGAAATTTTTATGCTCAGCTATGGTGAGCAAGACAGAATTGAAAACTGCTAGTTATTTGACATTTATTAGCAGGATAATTTTCATGCTCAGCTGAGCTTAGCAAAAAAAAAAAAAGAAATTATAATCTGAGGGCCAAATGTATCAACTCCTTAAAACTATACATTTCATAAATTCATTTCACTGATACAAGCCTAGAAAGAAAGAGGATAAATAAATCATTACCTAATCATGCAAAAAATGTGTTTATTGCATATATGTATAAAGACGAAGTCCAACATTCATGTATAAGTGATAAATGAGCCGAAACGTGCCTGAAGACATGTGCGTCCAACGAAAACTCAAACAAGAACACATAAAATCAGGAAAAATCGGGGACTGGGTTTGATTGAGTCTATTCATATGTAGTTTGCGAGGCTGCATACATCCCGTAGCGCTGGCCTAAGCGGTATTCGAAGAAGTTTTGCATCCTTGGCTATCTAAAATGCGCCTAGTAAAAATTCTAATTAGACTGTCCGTATGCGCAAGCTAATCTGATTTCTTGCTGGGCGCACATATCCAGATATGTTTTCTGACATTGCGGCTCACATGCGTTCGATACAATTACAAACTTTTGAATGAACCATATTTATCGGCAAGTAAAGAGGTCTGAACAACCTCTCTAGACCCGATTAGACTACGCAAAACAAAGCGTCTGGTCATGGTTTACACTGTTTTTATAAACCAGCAGTTTATGGACGCATGGTTAGGTAATCAGATGGAACTGTACAAGTCTTAGGATAAGTATGTTTAATCTGTTCGAATATTTACGGTAAACAATCGGCTAAAATCGAATAACCGGATCAGCTTGCATTCATAAGCCGATCAGTCAGAGTATACACTATACCAATATGCAATAAACCAACTGTATTTGTTTGATACGGTTCAGTACTTTTTTTTTACCCTGGTCCAGCTAAACCCAGATATGCTCTGCCTTTGCAAGCAGTGTAGATCCAGATCAGTTGGCTTCTTCAGAAGCCAACTGATCTGGATATGCACTGTTTGTCATTAAGTATGTGAAATTGTATCAACTACCGGGATCAAGCAATCTGATTGGCTGACAGTTAGAAAAGGGGCGTGGCACCTTATTTTATTCAGCTTGTCAAGGGTTAAGACTACAAAAGGTTATCATTATTGATCATATCCATATCCGTAGCTCTTTATAGCTTTTGAATCGAAAAAGTCATCCGAAGGTGGATAACTATCTATTTCATATCCTTGTTCTGGCGTCTTTTGAGTGAGTTCTAAATGATTTCGTCCTATAACGTCAACAGACTTCTTACCATCACCAAACGGTCCACCATTCTGTACAATTGTCATATATTGTTTAGTTGGTGGATCTGACACCAGAACATCACATTCGTCATTTTCAAATGGTTTGTACCTATAAATTGTACGCATAACTGCCAGTAATGGCGCATATCCCACATTTGTTATAAATATAATAACGTTAAGCCATGTAAATCCTATAGATTGTACAATTTGTCCGGCTACGATAGGCCCAAATGCATACGCAAACGAGTAAGATATATCAGCTATTGCATAAATGCTTCCGTATACCGATACGTACCGGACATCCACAAGATAGCCTAGAATAGGTAACAACGACGTATCAACTAGAGCAATTCCAAAGCATAATGTTGCTAGTGGGAACAGAACAACAAAAAATGCTGTAGCAAAGGGAATGACTAAACACGATACTCCTTCCAGCGCGAGCCCAACAGCTGCCATCAGCCACTGATGCTTTGGAAACATTTTAGACAGTTTGACGGTAAGATAAACTCCACATATATGTGGAATGAATGCCGGTAACCATACAAAACCAACTTCCCATTCCGAAGCTTTCATCGTTTTCCACATCCACATAGCAATAGTTGGCTCCAGAAAAGCTAACGAGACGTTTGCCATGGCCAGCGCTCCAGACGCGGTTAGAATATATGGGTCCATCAGCAGTCGCCATATCGGTGTACCCTTTGGACGATCTTCTTTAGGAATAAGAGATCTTTGTTTCCTTACAGGCTTCATTACAAAAAGTACAAGTACTCCATCAACAACACAAAGAAAAGCTAAGAGGAGGAATGGTACTTCTTTTCCACAGAATTCGTAAAATATTCCACCGAACGGAGGTGCAAACAAACAACCAAATGATATGAAGGCTAGCGCTATACCAAGAGCTTTACTTCGTTCCCCTTCTTCGGTGTATCTATCTGCAATCATTGCAAATCCAGAAGTATCTGCAAATGCTGATCCAATTCCTTGTAGGCTTCGAGCAAAGAACAATAGTGCATAACTATCTCCAAATGCAAAGACAGTCGTTGAGAAAAACATAATAGTCAAACCTATCATCATCGGAAAATCATAGCCAACTCTGTCAATAAACGCCCCAGTAAATGGATTGACAATTAACTGTAATATAGCTTTGGATGCAAACAACACACCTATTGCAGCACCCTCATCTCCGTAATGAACTGGAGGCGCCGGAATGTCCAAATTTAGAAATTTGTGAAATGTTTTATTCCAATATTTTGGAGGTTTTATGGTAGAACCGGTAAAATTTTCAGGATACAAGGTGGTATTGTACATCCAGTAAGTTATATTGTATGCTGTCCAGTTGATAGGCGACGGAGTTGGGGCTTTTGAGCGTGCGAGGTTAGAAAGATACTCTGGAATAATGGGGACTATAACCATATACAGCATATTGTCGAGCAGTAATGCAATACATACGATGACAAGCACCAATCGTCTTTGATGGACAGGATCGTTGACCCTGTTGTTTAAACTTGTGATAAAGTCAGCGACCTTGTCACGAATCTCTACCACCTTGTAATGCATCTTGAAGCCAATCTCCTTATAACCAATATATGTACTTTGTTTGTTGCTATTCTTCTATCCTGAATTTTGGGTACTTTGATGCGAAATCAATAGCATTTCATACTGAACTTGCCATGGTTCCATTAGAGCTAGTCGTCTTTGTTGATAGATATTGTTGGTCCAAGAAACATTTTCCTCACTGGTGTTTACGTCAAGAGCGTCAGCTTTGTTTGTTTCTTATCATGTTCATCCCATCTCACCATCAGCCTTTAATAACGAAGAAAGTTCAAATTACTATAAGAAGAAAAAACATTTCTTATTCAAATCTTTTTTCAGAAGGCTGTGTAAAAACCAAGAAAGTTCATATCTTAATGCATATTTTCCGATATGTAATAATTCCACAAAATTTCGTTAATGAGAATCCAATTCATTTGTACTTTGTCTGATTGTTTGATCAAGTTCTGAAAATGAGATCAATTAAGTCGTTAAAGACTTGAAGCGTTTACAAAACTGTTAAACATTACAAATACATTGTTTACACTACTAATTGATTTTTCGAACTTTCTTCGTCATTTCAGACCTATTTGCAATTTTCATTGAAGCAATTAGAGCCTTTCCAATATCAACATGAGTGTTTACCTAGTGTTTGTTCTCTGAACACTAACAGATTGTATCAGCATTTGTAAAAAAAAAAAAAAAAAAAAAAAAAAAAAAAAAACATCTTTATGGGTTGTTGCTGTCATAAACATTTTTATCTGTTACACTGAGTTTTATCTCGGTAAATATTGTAGTGCTTATGAAAGAGTAATTGCTTCAATGTACTAGTAATCAAAATGATTTATTCACCGATCATAAATGAGCCAACACATGAGTAAAGGGTACTTATTACATACGCGACCAGTAAAATCTCAGATCTCGCTAGAGCTTTTGCTGTTCGCGGACATGAAGTAGAGACCTTGAGGAAGCCTGAGGCAAAAAAAGCATGTATGTAGCCAAAACATGGGATTGTATGCGCAACTGAAAAACCACAAACTGGTCCTTGGTGCTCATAAACCCCGTTCCTGGTAGTTTTTTAAATTTAATCGGAGAAGCACTAATAGGGTCTAATCGGTCGCAACTAGATAGTCTGGCACAGAAGGCATACACTCTCCAAAACACACAACTCTTAGCCCTTTCATTCCTGTATGACTTTACATATACATGTGCCTATGCAAATAGAGTACGTCAAGATGAGACGGCTCAGGATCTACAATCTTTCTTATTCTGTTCTTGATTTAAGACTGAAACCCCTATTTGCACTAGTATACATATCCAAATCTAAGGATAGAAGAGTCCATTTTCAGAAACTCAGGGTCGAAAGAGTTAATCCTCATTCCTTTTTGAATCTGTTATTGAGTCTGTTTATGTACAATAATGTAATTTCGATACGCTTCCTAGTGTACTGTTTTCAAATTACAGTCGAACCTTAATGTCTCGAACATCATTGGGACCATAGGTATTTGTTCTAGGCATGGGTAGTTCGAGGCACTGAGGGTTTATCATAGCGTCAGGTCAGGAGGCAAATGAGGATAATTTAGGGATGTCTTTTCGATCTTCAATAATTTGTATGTTGGGTGTACTTATTAGAATCACCTCAATCAGTATGCAAAACATACATTTCCATGATAAAATAAGAGCAATTCCCTAAAATGTCCTTAAATACTTGTTTGTAGGTATCCTAGGGACTTAAAATAGACTTCGAATCATCCTTGGTAAATGAGTCATCAATCACGAAAACATGCCTATATAATTTTGGCCCCCATTAAACCCAACTTTTATATAGTAAAACTGGGGTTTACAGGGGTATATACATTATTTTTCTTATTTATGCTCAAAATCATAGATTATGGGTACAATCTATGCTTTGAGCAGAAATACGAAAATATCAGAGCGTTTTTATCTGACAGTTTTCATTTTTTTGTCGGTGCAATTTTCTATAAATTTGAATAGGCGCGTTTTCGTAACGGATAATCGATTCATTGAGGTTTTACTGTATTCCAAAATACTAGAAAGTACAATCTGCACTGTGATAAATGACAATCTAAAAAGTTTCCCTTGGAAACAAAGAACACACAAAAGAACGAAGATCGGATACTCGGTTTTATTAAGGCTCTTGGTGTACAGGAATGTGGTTACATGTAGTGATGCTGCAAGTCATATCTTGGCAAAGGAATCTTCGGAGCCTTTACATTACGAAACCATGCCTATGAAAATATACTGAAAATTCATCCACTAAAAATCTTCTTCTTTTTTTTCAGATATAGAATTCTGATATTTTTCATATTTCTGCTCAAAACATAGATAGTGGGTACTTGTTAAAACCGACTCGCCGAGGCGGTTCAAAGGAGTACCCACAATCTATGCTTTTGAGCAGAAATAGAAAAATTTTGTATACCGCTGTAAACCCCAGTTTTATTATATAAATTGGGGTTTAAGGGGGTCAAAATTATATAGGCATGTTTTCGTGATGAGGACAAAAATGATAAAGATCATCCTCAGCATCTGACCTTGTCCGTTTTGACACTACACTGGACAGTATCTTCTCTTTACGCAGATAGCGAGTGTCGTACCCGATCTAAGCGAATGTGTAGGATGAAGTAAATTTTCTTGTCTTCATATGCTCGGAAATGTCCTTTTTAGTAAAAAGGACATTTCCGAGCATATGAAGACAAGAAAATTTACTTCATTCGGCCTCTCATAATATAGTGCAGCTACTTAAATGCATATCCATGCGTATTAATTTGCGAGAGAAGCAGTCAACAAAGGCGGAATAAAACACAAATAATCAGAAACACTTTCTTCAGACTGTCAGTTATCATACTATATATTTTATATTAATTATTGAACAGAAAGCGCTTATAATTATATCTGGGTGCTGTCAGGTGAAGTAAACAACGTCAACAGAAAACGAGCATAGCCTGTGTCTAAAAAGCAATAAAGCAGCAAAGCATATTTCAAGGTACTCATTTAAACGTCCTACAATACTTAAACCTTCTAACACTAAACGAACAACACAAATATCTGACCAGTGTGCATGAGTGAGATTTTGCACTTGGCTTTTTGCAGCTCAAGAATTTTTGAAAAAAAAAAAAAAAAAAAATGTTGTGGTTGTTGTTGTCGCACGGAAACGAAACTGAATCTTCCGCCACTGTTGAAAAATATGTTTGTTTTTTTTTTTTTTTTTTTTTTTTTTTTTTCGGGCGGATGATCTAAACTTTTCTTAAAAATGAAACTTAGGCTTTCGCCTGCTGTTGACCAGTTTTATGCAATTAGCTTTTGGCGAAGATTTGTGTTATATTGCCACTTCATGTAAAACTTACATGACTCGAACACCTGATTCGAACTAGCTTTTGAGTCCTTAGGAATTTTTTCCAATATCTCAAGGAAACTAATATTTATGGATATTTAAGGGAAATATTCTTATTTTATGATGAAAAATGTATGTTGTGTGAACTCTTAGAATCGCAGCACGATTCGATGCGATTCTAATTAGTGCAGGCAACATACCATTATTTTGTAGAAGATCGAACAAAACATCCCTAAGCTATCACCATTTGCCTCCTGACTTGGCACTATGATTAACCCTCAGTGGATAGAGTTATCTATGTCTAGTATATAGTTTATAATTCACGGGAGGAAATATTTCCTTTAGAACGCTATCACGCCGCGCGACGAGTGTAGAAGATCTAACTTCGTAAAAGTTATAGACGTCATTTGAAAGAGCATAAAACAGAATCTGAAGAAATAAGAACCATTTTATAATATGCAATCTATAAGATAATACACATTTGGTTTAAAATACAGGAAATATTTACCTCAAGATTTGCAAATCTTATAAACAAACTCGTGCTAATGCATTCGTTTGTTTATCGGATTTGCAAATTTCTCGGGATAATTTTAACTTAGGCTGCATTAACCTCTATATACGTATGAGCGATAACGTTTGACAACGTGCCTTCTGTCATGTGCACCCTGCGAATATTCAGATCAGCATGCGCATTCGCGCAGTCTGGTCAGATTTTTCACTAGGCACATTTTAGATAGCCAAGGGTGTATCTTTAGGCGAATAACGAAGATTTTAATCAGACTACATGGTTGCGCAAACTTATTTGAGTCTTCGATGTACGTTTTCACAAGTTGCGTCTCATATATGAAGAAAAAGGAACTAGATAAGTACCCATCAAGAGGCATAATAATAACTCTTAATACATTATACACGCGTCTTCTTCCATGTACGAGAATAAAAGAAAAGACACTCTAAAACACTCGGATAGACAAATGTAGCAAAGGCCTAGAGCTATAATGCTATTTAGCAGGTATCAGATCTCAGTCTAGGCGATAATTATAATCACTTTAATTGGTTATCGTATTTGTGGACTTCGTACTCAGGCGCAAAGCAAACACAGAACATAATGAAAAATTAGTTTTAATCCTACGCATATAGAGACAAGCTAAAAGGAACTTTTTTTATATGTACGCTACATATGCAAGGCATGTTTTGTTCATCTAAACATTCAAGGCATATCAAAGTTACTCTTTAAACAATTTCACCCCTGTTTCTGAAGCGGCCTCTTCCTAATTTGAACTCGATCATGTTCACTGTTGCAAATAGGGGGCTGACCAAAAACTCAAAACAGAATGACAAACATCAGTATATCAGGATGAGATCTCATCTGGATCCACACTGTTTGTAAATGTATCTGTTCTGGTCTGCAGAGCTGAAGGGGTTAAAATATCCTAGATCGCAAAAAAACAACAACAAAAAAAACAAAAAAAAAAACAAAAACAAAAAAAAACAAAAAAACGTGTATATGCACAGTGCGCCGGATATTTTCAAACTGTGTAGCTTTAGGTTGAACGGCGTCATCACGAAAACATGCCTATATAATTTTGACCCCCTTAAACCCCACTTTTATATAGTAAAACTGGGGTTTACAGGGGTACACATTTTTTTCTTATTTCTGCGAGGCGGTTCTAACGAGTACCCACAATCTATGTTTTGAGGAGAAATATGAAAAATATCAGATTTTTTTATCTGAAAGTTTTCATTTTTTTTTGTGTTGAATTTTTCAGTATATTTGAATAGGCGTGTTTTCGTAATGTATGTACATCGGCCAATGTAAAAAGGGACCTATTTCTTGTCACCCTCTAGTGCCGTGAGAAGAAACAGATGTATTAAATAGAACTAGAATGAGAAGTACCTGGCCTTTGATCTTGCAAATAAAACAAACTATAATCAATTTTACATGTCAAAATCATAAGAGCGTTTCTCTGCGCATATGGAATTATATTTGCATTTGTTTCTTTCAACAGCTTCTATTTACGCCCACGTCCCCATTCAAGACATTTCGATCTTACGACTTTTTCAGTTCTGCTATGGGGGAAAACCCACCTTCCCACGTGCGAATATTGACCACTACTAAGAGCAGTATTGACCTCTGTGTCCTGCTGCTTAGATTCAACTCTTGCAAAGTCCTCCAGTAAAATCTAGGGTTATCAATTTAGCCCGGACGCGAGAAAAAAACAACAGGCATGATAGCCAGGCGAAGACGCAGATAAGTCCATGAATCTGCGCAGTCTGATCAGAGTTTTCGCTTGGTAGTTAAGAGAGATGGCTGATACACTTTCAAGGAAGACAATTCTGTTAAAATGTTCTGCTATCTACTCACGTGGCGTGAGCCGCAACGTGAGTAGGGAGCTAAACCCAATGACAGAACTGTCAATTTATCTATAAGGGAGACCTATTGTTTATGCCAAAGAACATAGAAAAATATAAGTGTACTACGGAAACATTACGAAAACACGCCTATTCAAATATACTGAAAATTTTACCTCCAAAAACTGAAAATTTTCAGATAAAAATCTCTGATATTTCTCATATTTCTGCTCAAAACATAGATTGTGGGTACTCGTTAGAACCGCCTCGGTGAGGCGGGTCTAACGAGTACCCACAATCTGTGTTTTGAACAAAAATAAGAAAAATAATGTATACCCCTGTAAACTCCAATTTTGCTATATAAAAGTGGGGTTTAAGGGGGTCAAAATTATATAGGCATGTTTTCGTGATGAATGCCACAATCACGAAGCGCAACTTTCCCGAGGCACTATAGAAGGGGAGATGTGGTACAAATAATGACAATACAAACGCCACATATGAAACCACCGACGCACATAGAAGAATTGTAACAACGTAACCGTCTTGGAACGGTCAGTGGCGAAACTACAAATCTCGTAAATCTACTGCGTTTAGAAGTGCAAAACTATTGCGAGCGTTTGTTTTCCTGGATACCTTTACCTAATAACGACCGATTACAGGAGCAGGCATACAAGGCAGAACATTTGCGAGAGTTTTGCACTTCTGACCGCAGCCCTTGTTCACTGTATACAGTCGAACTTCAATGGTTCGATTATCTTTGGGGTTGTGAAAAATGTTCTAGACAAAGGGTAGTTCGAGCCTCTTCGGGTTAATCATAGCAACAGGACAAGAAGGAAATGGGGATAATTTTGGGATGTCTTTTCAATCTTTTATAAATAATGATATGTTTTAGCGCAGTTTGGCTTTAGCGATGGGGATATTGTGAACGCCTCCCTCTCTCCAGCCGACCGTCACGCTGTCTCCTTGTAAATCACTGGGCGGAATTTAACCAAACTAACTTCCCCCCATGATAAGGGTGTGCGAGAGCAATATTATTTTTCTGTCCGTCCATCCATCGGTCTGTCATGCTAAATCCTCCCAAACTACTTGGCGGAATTTAACCAAACTTGCTACATGAGTCTTCAAGTGGTAGGAGTGTGCGAGAGCAACATTATTTTCCATCCGTCCGTCACGCTATTAGCAGCATCAGCACAGAGCGTGGGGATGTTGGGTTTGCGTACCATCGACTGTGCAATCCAGTTTAATTTGATTTACACTTTTTTGTAATGTTTCACTGATTCAGTTAGGGCTCCTTTATGCGAGCCGAACAAACATTTTGTACTTTGTACAACAACCTAAGGTGAATTATTGGTATTATAAAAATCAGTTAAAGGCTCCATATTCCTCAAAAATAGACTTTTTTTTTTTATCCAAAAACGGTTTAATAAGTTGATATATATAGTACTAATACGACCATAAAATGTGGCTTCTGACAGCCTGTAAAATTACAGTTAGTCTCTCGTTTTAGAACTAGATAAAAATGAAATGATTTCTTTATCGTATCTCTGAATTAATGTTGGCAAGATTTGCAAAGACACGATCAAAATCATTTCATTTCAAGAACGAGAGACTAACTAAATTTTACAGGCTGTCAGGTGCCACATTTAATGATTGTGTTAATACCATATATCAATTTATTAAACCTTTCTTGGATAATAAAATGTATATTTTTGAGGAATATGGAGCCTTTAAACTCCCGATAGTTCCTACTACTGACCATTTTAAAGCAGAAGTTTAGGCCTCGAGGTTATAAAACACTTTTCATGCTCAACTCAGCTAGGCATGAATTTTATCTGCTAATAAATATGAAAATGCCAATAATTGTTGGCATTTTCAAATTTATTAGTAGAGAAATTTTCATGCTGAGCTATATTTAGCAAGAACGAATTTGCAATTGTTAGCAGTTTGAGATTTATTAGCAGGACAAATTTCAAACTCATCTGGGTTGAGTAGGCAAAAAAGTTATATAACCTCGGGGTCTTTCTTGGTGTGGTCTTATGGCTATTCACTGCGGGGCTGTTTTCGTGTTTTGTCCTGTTCGGTGTCTTATTGTTGTTTCTAGCATTGTGGTTACCTCAATGAGGAAACGGGAGCTGTTTGCTTGGTCTTCTTTGGTTTTGGCTTGTGTACTCCCTGTCATGGTTTGTTTGTTCTTCCTCTTGGTGTCATCGGTACATTACGAAAACATGCCTATTCAAATAATCATAAAATTTCACCACCACAAAAAAAAAAAAAAAAAAAAAAAAAAAAAAAAAAAGAAAATTAGATAAAACATTCTAATATTTTTTCATATTTATGCTCAAGACATATATTGCGGGTACTTGTTAGAACCGCCTCGACGAGTTCTAACGAGCACCCGCAATCTATGTTTTTGAGCAGAAATAAGAAAAAATAATGAGAAAAAAGAAAAATACCCCTGTACACCCCAGTTTTACTATATGAAAGTGGGATTTAAGGGGGTCAAAATTATATAGGCATATTTTCGTGATGTAGGCCAGAATTTGTGACTGTGGCTCTTCCTGGAAATTTTCTATACTATTTTACAAAGCATGTATGGATGCACACGCTCAGTCCATGTCTGTTCTCTGTAAAGCCGGTAAACAGAAACCTAAAATGATTCCTCAAAACAATGTCTTGCATACCAAAGAGTTTGGCTATTTTGAGACTATTGACTTTAAGAGCTGGACAAAATATTATTGTTGGTTTTGTTTAATCTATTCAAAACTAGTTCTGCATAAAACTGCATATTTTGTTCATTTCCGAATATGTCTAAGTCGATTTATTGCTACCCCAGTGTACGTAACCCTCTGTTTACTAACGTATACTTTCTTTCTCTGATTTATGACCTCGCTTTAAAGTCAGGCATTATTGCTAGATTGCAGATATTTTCCAGAAATCAAACAGACCAATGCATCCCAGAAACTAGCTATTACACCATTATCTAGTCAAACTAATGATAGCATGGGACAAAGTAATGGTGGAGGGCAATTTCTGTTCCGGATAACTACATGTATTACCATTCAGGAGCTCTAAGCTCTTTACCGTATTTAACCTAAGTGTTCAGACAGACGGGCCAAGGCAAAAAGTGTTTATCTTGATCAGACGCCGCAGAACGCGGCGTCTGATCAGGATAACCATTTTTTGCCGCTGATTCAGCAGCTAGTAAACATATTATTAGCTATGTGAATGGAACTGATGAAGTTTTAGAAGTATGGTAAGTTATTCGAATATTAAGGTCAATTACCGTACCATCCAGGAGCTCTAAGATTTTCAGTTTCTTGGTTAATGCAAAAATGGTTGTACTCTTCTGCAAAAAGTCCTTACTAAATCAAATGACAAAACTAAACTAAACTAAACTTAACTGAAATAAAATTAAATAAATCAAATAATAATAATCAAGCCCAATTAAAGAAGTCTTTTTCTTCTTTTCCAAAAAGGTTATTTGTTTACCGCGAAGAGAAGTCAGTAAATCTGGTGTAGAGTAAAATTACCCTTGTGTCATTTTTGGAAACGAATGGCAATATCAGCCAACTCATTTTCTCAGTCTTGTCCGGGCCGCTTTTCCTGGCTAACAGAACGAATGGAGTACGCAGACTACATTGACGAACAGAAAAGGCCCTTATTACATGTGCAGTCTGATCTGTGCCTTTTCTGTTCGCATATAGCACACGCGTCCTCTTCAGTGCTTCGCATCATATATTAAACAAGTCGTAGCGGTGATGATGCTGAAGATAGGAACCTTCCTGTAATTAATTTGTTAATAAAAGTCATGAGTTGTGTTAACTTTATTTGGCTTCTTTGGTTGCAAAGCCATCTAAATGCTTGAATAATTGGATCAGGACCAATTTGGCATGTTCTGTGTTAATGTGTAAAATAAACTTCTAACTTATGGTGGCATTAATGTCTCCTAGTTCACCACCGAAACTCGCAGTTCACTACAATGTGTGTTTACAGCGTGATTGATTATAGAAACAAACTGCATTAAAATCAGAAAACCGTCAAATAAGGGATGGATAAAGGAATGTATCGCCGAGAGGATCGTGCTGTGACAACGGTGGCATCGGCAACATTTCACGAGTTTTTGCAGAGAGAGAGAGAGAGAGAGAGAGAGAGAGAGAGAGAGAGAGAGAGAGAATCAGAGACGTAAATGCAAATTTTGTTAGGAGAGAGAGGGGAATTGAAACACTGTTTGTCATTCTGTTTTTGATTTTAGACTGACACCCCTATTTGCACCAGAGGACAAGTCCGAATTCGAGAATGGAATAATCCACTTCAGAAACTTAGGGATGAAAGGATTTATGCGGGACTGAATGCTGCATACAAGATGATATATTTTGATTTCAGAAATGTCTATATCATCTTTCTGGAATAAAAAGTAAATAACTCCTCAAAAGCAGTTTACTCTGAAAGGGAAGCAGAGTTAATTCTCTCTTTAAGACTGCAGGAATGCAAACAGGAAGTCATAAAAGCTGCCTCCCTTGTAAAAATAGAGGACAATCTACCAGATATATTCAGTCCCTTTAAAACGTGTCATTTAGTTCGTCGTTTTGCCGTCTATCGAATGGAAACAATATTTAAATAAGCTTTTAAGCATAAACTTAACTACACAGTCGAACTTCAGTGGCTCGAACATCTTCGGGACCATGGTAATATGTTATTGGGAGACAGATTATATACGTAAGTCCTTGACTTTTTTTCTGAATCCCATTTAAAATATGTACACGTTGTTATGAATGTATCTGTATTGTACAAATAAAATATGTTTAAACTAAATTTGTTCTAGACATTGGTAGTTCGAGCAACTGAGGGTTCATCGTAGCGCCTGGTTAACAGGCAAATGGGAATAATTTTGGAATGTCTTTTCGATTCTCTATAAAGTAATAGTATGTCGAACGTATTCATTAGAATCATCCCGATGATGCGTTTCTAATGAATACACACAACATACAGTTTCATGATAAAATAAGAACATTTCCATAAGTTATCCCTATATATTTGTTTTCTTGTGCTGTCTGAAGAATTTAGTAGGGACTCAAAAAACGAGTTCGAATCAGCCACGGTAAACGAGTACGAGTGTTCGAGTCATTGAAGTTTTACTGTATATGACAGTGGTCATCTTTGGACTGCCTTTACTCTATGTTATTTCCAGTTGTCTTACAAAGTCTGTTAAATTAAATTTACTTAAGGTTAATGATCCGGACATTCTCTGTCCGTCGACATAAACTACAGTACACAATAATTCTGTAAGCTAACAACGAAGGCCCTGACCAGCCTGCGCGTTCGCGCAGGCTGATCAGGATCTTCGTTGCCCGCAAATTGCATAAGGGCCCTTTCAATGCGTTGCGTATCATGTAAAACTTATCTATTAGAAGTTTTGTTATAAAACAAATGATGTAAAACTATGTATATTTTGTATCGAAATTGATTGGACACACTGAACGAAAGTTTTATTAAAATTCGCACCGAGTAAGATTGAAAACTTTTGTTATACATTCCTTAAGATGGTCTTTAAGACAGCCAGTGCTTATGGCCAATTATGCAACCTGGAACAGAATAAAGGAATATAATTTGTAGACCATCACCATTAAAAAGTACACTTTTGGAGAAATGCTGCTGATCAAAAAAAAAAAAAAAAAAAAAAAAAAAAAAAAAAAAGCTATAGTTCAATAATGATAGCGGTGACACAACGTTATTATTATTTATTTATTTATTTATTTTATTTTATTTTTTTTGGAATTGGTTTTGTGTGAACCTTCAGAAATTTGCATTTGTGGTGGGTATTCATTGTCAGACGATTCACATAATATGTCAAACCATGTTAGTGCTTGTAAACAGCAATGAAAACAGAATGCCGTGAGCTAGAATTCTGCTTGACGCTCTTAGGGTTAACTTCACAGTCTTTTAGTAGGGTAAGACTATATGGAAAACGCACTCAAAGGACAGCGGTATGAAGGAATGAACTAATACATCTTACAAAAATGGCTTTTGAACTTATTGGTCTGAAAGTTCGCGATTCTTTCGTTATCATTATACCGATTGCCTTTCTTTCTGCTCTTATACCATAAGAACAAGTCTAAATCGAGAACAAAAGACGCCCTTGGGGCTCCAATACAATCAGTGTATTATCTTTAGAATAGCAAACTGTTATCAAGTCTTGCGTGCCATTTATTATCCCTAATTTGCAGAAACAAACGTCCTACATGCGTGCAAGGAGAACTTTTATAGTAATTCTTAGAATTGCATTTTAGTTTCCGTGCCAGAATTGAGTGGAACATGAATGTCTTAATCACAAGGCAGCTATCTGATTGATTGATGGCTGATAAGGTTTGGTATATTGAATAAAACAAGCCAATTGTATTAGCCACATGGGACTATTTGGTTAAAACAGTACAATCCATGAAAGACAGCCAGTGAACTTTAGTTCGGGATTTCTCTAATTAGACACAATGAGGTTTTTTATCTCTTGGTATTTGTTTTGATAAATGATATTTGTTTGGAATTTACAAGTTAAAATAATTTACGTGGAACATTTTGATATTACCATTACTTTCACACGCTTCTGTAAATCATTACAAAAAACATGCCAATTCAAATATACTGAAAATTTTACCAACAAAAATTAAAAAAAAAAAAAAAAAATCTGATATTTTTCATATTTCTTCTCGAAACATAGATTATGGGTACTCGTTAGAATCACCTCGCCGAGGCGGCTCTAACGAGTATCCACAATCTATGTTTTTAAGCAGAAATAAGATAAACATATATTGTGGGTACTTATTAGAACCACCTTGACAAGGCGGTTCTAACGAATACACACAGTCTGTGTTTTTTAGCAGAAATAAGAAAAATAGTGTATATCCTGTAAACCCCAGTTTTACTATACAGAAGTGGGGTTTAAGGAGGTCAAAATTATATAGGCATGTTTTCGTGTTGGTAATTTTGTAAAATTTTGCTCTAGGTAAGGTGTATTTCAAACGTGAAAAGGATCTATTCTGAAAGGAAAGAATTTGCTCCCTTTGGGAATAATTTGTTTCCTTATAGAAAGAAAGAAGAAAAAAAAAAAAAAAAAAACAGAAAGGGTTTGGTCTGTTAGAACTTTAATAAAAGTCACAAAAGCTTTTCCTTGTAAAAATGTCAGGAAAACGATAGGTGTATCCAGGCCCCTCAAAAATACATTACGAAAACACGCCTATTCAAATATATAGAAAATTTTACCTCCGAAAAATGAAAAATTTCAGATAAAAAACTCTGATATTTTTTTTATATTTCTGCTGAAAACATAGATTGTGGGTACTCGTTAGAACCGCCTCGGCGAGGCGGTTCTAATGAGTACCACAATATACGTTTTTGAGCAGAAATAAGAAAAAGAATGTATACCCCTGTAAACCCCAATTTTAATATATAAAAGTGGGGTTTAAGGGGGTCAAAATTATATAGGCGTGTTTTCGTGATGAGTGTCACCAGCACTTAAGTAAATTAAATGCAACATCTTAGTTTTGGCGCGGTTTAAGGGGCATCGCTACACTTTCAAGGAAAACAACTCTGCTTCTTATCTTAACTTCCTTCTGTAAACGGGTTTACTCCATAAGGAAAGTATTTGCTCCCCATGGGAGCATTTTTTCCGTTTGGAGTGGACACCTTCTCAGAAGGCGTTAGGTGCGTGTGTAGGAAACAGACAGGAGAACTACAAGTAAAGATTCCTAAGAAATACCACAATCATGAAGCATTGCCTTTCCGAGGCACCAAAAGAAAGAATGAGTGATTTAGAACAAATGATGAAAAAACAAACCGCCACATATGAAACCGTCGACGCACAAACTAAGAAGCACAGCAGGAAAAAAAAAAAAAAAAAAAAAAAAAAAAAAAGAATAAACGCCTTCAAACGGCGTCACAAATGTTATCTTTCTTCCAAAATAGGCCTAAAATTTTATCAGGTGTAATTAGTCCCTCTAAAGAATACCCGTTGTAAGTACATTAGCGTGATTGATGAGCAGATAAACAAAAAAAGAGACTTCCGTTAATTACATCACTTCCGTTAATTACATCACTTCCGTTAATTACATCATGTTGTACAGCATTGCATTGCGCTATAGTTTTTGCTGTATTACAGATTCTTGTACGAATTATTTGCCTTGATTAATGGCAGTTGCTGCTTAAAATGAAGATCAAATTAAGTTTATTGCTTGAACCTGATCGAGTTTGAAAGAATTTACGATTTAGTTCCATACTAGCTGTGAATAAAATCAAATCATTAACCTGAAATGCAAACTACATATTTTGAATAGAATGCCTTGTAAATTTTGAGCATGGCAAGAAATAGACTAGATACTAGTCTGATAATAAGAGTCTGATCATTTTTTTTTTTCTGTTAAAAGATAGTCAACTTTTTAATGATGACAATTCTATTTGGTAGAGTCCCCAATACAAGTATTCTGTTGCCATATTATTCATTTTAACGCCTAGTGGCTAGGCTAGGCAAGAAAGTAGGCACTTTATGATGCCTTGTAAAGTTTGAGCATGGCAAGCAAATACGCACCTTTAAAAATAAAATCAAAGACCCGTATTTATCTTTGTGTCCGCAAATACTGCTAGGAGTAGTGCAATCGACAGACATCAATCAGTGACGTAGCCAGAACGGATTTATTTTTACGTATACCCAAGAAAAATCTTGCAAAAGATGCCTAGAATCACTTCCAAAATAGAGGCTACACTTAAAGGAAAGAATTTGCTCCAGAGGAAGCAAATTCTTTCCTTTAAGAGCACCCCCTATGGTAAAGAAGCAAATTACTTTATGTTGATGTCACATTAGTGTAAATATTTTTCTAACACATGTTACGCACATGCGTAATAAGCGTTAAGCCTATGGTTATGTAACAGTTGCCTCCCCTGATAGTGTATAGATTCTCTCTAAGTAGGTGTAGACATCTATAAATTCGACATTAACGAAACACTTTTTGGGTTGATTGTTTACAATCGAGCCTACGTATACAAGCATCAAAAATTCCATTAAGATTTTTGCCCACGTGATTATTATTGACCAATATAATCAAACCGCGCGTTTGTATGAATTCCAGGTAACGGTTATTTATAGCCGCGCTGTTCTTGTCACTGTGCCGTGCAAAGAGGGTTATCTGTCAAACCTGGATTGGGATATTGACAAACAGTATAGACACAGACCAGACTCCGCAGAATGAGGCATCTGATCAGGGTAAATGTATGTACTGTTTGTTTAAATTTCAGGGAATAAAGGCAAAATGAAACCGTCTTAAGTCCCTGTTTAGGACCATATTCTCAGACTAAAGTCAGAGAAATCGACCCACCAGTGCTGTCAGTGCTTCGATTAGAAAATGAGTATTTATGCCTAGCGTCCCATAAAAAAGGGACATTGGCCAATGGTCTAGACCAAGATCAGATAACGCGGCGTCTGATCTGGGTCTACAATGTTTGCATTAAATGCGGGAATTATTATAAAACATGGTATTAACAAGAGGCTCATGGGCCACAATTCGCTCAACTGCATATTTGCAATGATCACAGTCTTCCAGTATTGCCACAGCAACTTGGACACAAATTTGACCACACCATAAATAGGACAAAGGTCATCCTAGTCTCGTCACTTTAACAAACTTGGTAGACCTTGAGTCCCCAATGCTGTATATTAAGATTTAGCCCCAAAGCTTTCTTATTACTGGAGAAGAAAATTTTAAGCGTGTTTATCATATATGGACATTGCACCCATCTTGTTCAATGATGCAGAACCATTTGAACAACTGTCAACATCCCTTCGACAGAAGGCCCATGTAAAATCTGGTGAAAATTGGTCAAGTGGTTTCAGAGAAGAAGGCGTTTAAAAATTTCATGGTTTTATACCTGTATATAGCACGGGAGCAAGGGCAGATAACCCCCACACATTTCACTACTTTAATCATACACTGTACGTTTCAGCCATTAGTCTTAAATACATATTGAAAATATGTTGTTGTTTTTTTTCAACTCCCCCCACCCACTCTACACACACAAATCTATACTGACCTTGCCGTAAAAAGTCAAAGGCCAGTCTATGATCATCATTTAGACAAACTTGGTAGAGCTTGAGTCCTCGATGCTATATATCAAGATTCAGCTCCAAAGCGTTCTTAGTTCTGGAGAAGATTTTCAAGAGGTTTTACCATATATAGACATGGCGGCCATCTTGTTCAGTTGCGCTGAACAATTTAAAGAAATAGACAATACCCTCTCGGCAGAAGACCCGTGTGAAATCTAGTGAAAATTGCTTAAGCAGTTCCAGAGAAGACATTTAAAAATTACAAAATTTTATACATACATGTATATATATAGCTTCGCGGCATGGGCAGATAACCTTCAAGGGACAAAACTTTGATTACAACTAAAATGTTTTACTACTTTAATCACATTTTGGGAAAATGACTTCAACATTTTCCCCATACAAATGCATTGGGACGCAAATTTGACCTTGCCATTAAAAGGTCAAAGGTCAACCTAGAGTCATCATTTGAACAAATATGGTAGACCTTGTGTGCATAATGCTACATACCAAGATTCAGCCTCAAAGTCTTCTTGGTTCTTGAGAAGAAAATTTAAGTGTTTTACCGTATATGGACACGGTGGCCATCTTAGATAACGGACCATGGCCATTTGTACAAATTTTCAATCTCCCTTTAAAAGATGGCTCCACATAAAGTTTGAAGAAAAGTGGCCCAGGGGTTTCAGAGGAGAAGTCGTTCAAATGTATGGATGGACGGACGAGGGACGGACGACGGCGGACGGCAAATGATCACAATAGCTCATCCTGAGCCTTGCTCAGGTAAGCTAATAGTAAATAACCAGACACCCTTTCTATTAGAACTGGACCGGGCCCAAAAGTTATGGTAGAACAGTTCATGCGGCATAAATGCGAATAAAGTTGCATACAGTCTGCTATTTTCAGTATTTCTTTATTTTTGTTCTGCTTTTTCTTCACAAGGAACTCCTGTTCGAACTATTTTGAGATGACCGCACCTAATAGTGAATGCAAGAAGTGCCTTCTGTTGTGTGTGTGTGTGTGTGTTTTTTTTTTTTTTTTTTTTTTTTTTTTTTTTCAATGGAACTCCTCTTCGAATTATTTTGATATGGATACGCCTAATACAGAAAGCAAGACGTGCGCTTTGTTTTGTTCTTTTCGTTTCTCCAAAGGATTTCCTTTTCAAGTTGTTCTTCGATGACTGCACCTCATGCGGAAAATAAGGCGTTGGAAAATATGACTCGAGGCAGCAAGAACCACTATAACAACGGCAAGTGGGCCACGTCAAGCGAAAAAGTGCCTTCGAACATATGCAATATGTGCAGATTCAGATCATCCTGCGCATGCGTAAAGTATCATCCGGGCGTTTGCTCTCCATTCATACTTTCTGTAGTATCTAATGATTCTGTTAGTGGACATGGAAGACCCTGATCAGACTGTGCGGAGAATATACGCCTTAGAATGGACAGTATCAACTTGATATTTGAAGTTTAGATGTAGGATTGTCATGTATGCTGCAGGAAGGAGAAATTTCTCTAAAATTGTCCCAGTATATACGATTCTCTCCTTCATCAAACGCTATCGTTTGTCATTTTTGGTCATTTCCGTACTGGCTTTGTATTTTGTCTCATGATTTATATATATTTTTATCTTTATTCTCTACACTGTTAGTACCGAATGAATATTCTATTCTACACTGTTAGTACCGAGTAAATATTATATTGTAATATTTGCCTTTCGGTAACTGACAATCGACGGGCTATGTTAAGGATCAAGGTAATTCAGAAGTACCATCACGAAAACACGCCTATTTAATTATGACCCCCTCAAACCCCACTTTTATATAGTAAAACTGGGGTTTACAGGGGTATACATTTTTTTCTTATTTTGCTGAAAAACATAGATTGTGGGTACTCGTTAGAACCGCCTCGCTGAGGCGGTTCTAACGAGTACCCACAATCTATGTTTTGAGAAGAAATATGAAAAATATCAGAATATTTTATCTGAAAATTTCCCATTTTTGGTTGTAAAATTTTCAATATATTTGAATAGGCGTGTTTTCATAATGCTTAGAAAGTGATATATCAGGACAATGAATTCAATGTACATATTTGCTGTATAATGTAGTAAAATGTCTATAGCGTTCAAAGTAAGAATTTTTTTTTTTTTTTTTTTTTGCAGAAATGCGTTATGTTGTTCAGAATAGTTGACAAAATAAAATTATGTTATTAAAGTATTTGGTATTTTGGTTTGTGCTGTTTTAGTTTCCAGAATAAAGATGAAAAAATATTCTTCCTGTTTCAAGAAGGATACAATGTACTCACTACTAATATTAAATGAGATTAGGAACATGTTCTCATTCCGACTTCATCCCCAACGGGACACAACTGACAATATAATGCACAATGATGCATGGTTCTACTAATGGCTGGATTAGTGTTGACATTTTTATGTTGTCATTTCATTATAATATCAACAGTACAATGAAATCATGGTTAAATTCTAGTCTGTTGATGGTCTGCTGTTTAGTTTAGTCAAATCGCTTACTTTAATACTTACTTACAGTTAAGGAGTGATATACAAACAACATTTGAAAATGATTCGTGACCCCCGCCCCCACCGTCTCCCCCCTCCCCCAACCACACACACAAAAATGTATTTCAATATAATACGTTGGAAACCCAATTTCATCTGTTTATAATGGCCTCGGTGGCTCAGTTGGATGCGCCGTCCGACTGGAGACCAGGAGGTCGCGGGTTCAACCCCCGCCGAGGTCGGCAACATTCTTTCGTGGAGATTATCATGAAATATTTTCTACGGTCATTCTCTCCCTTCCGCTGATTCAAGAAGGGCAGTTGTCAGTTTCTGGCGAAGGAATGTGCACAATATGGTTAACCGCTTAGAGGACTAAGCCTGCCCAGTAAACGTGTGGTTAGATAAACTGACCGCGCTCGACATGACCCCAATTGGTTGACTGGGCCGTAAAACCTCAAACCAAAAAAAAAAAAAAAAAAAAAAAATCATCTGTTTATTTTTTGAATATACAAATTTCATATAATGACGTTTGGAAAAAAAAAATGTCCAGTGAATCCTCGTTTCAGCGCCAGCGATTATTCAAAAAAAAATATTGCCATTAAAATGAATTTGCTGTTGAACAGAGAATGATATGCCCCAAATGCAACGTTTTATTCTTATTTCTTTATAAAACGTATGTTTTGGATATTTGTTAGAATCGCCTCGTTGATGCGATTCTAACAATTATCCAAAACATACATTGCTTGAAAAATTGAATAATAATATTCCTGCATATTTTCTTAATTAACGGTCACCTCTAGATCGAGGGTTTCCGTGCTTTTAAATTGTCAGTATAACAAATTTTGTCGTTGTTTCGAGTGGCGTTATAATTGTCAAATTGTTTTGTCTTCCTTTTGAGTGTATTCAAAAAGGAAACAAATGGTCCACATGGAAGCAAATGTCCTTTTGTTTTGAGTAGACGCCTTTTTAAAAAGTTTGATGTGCAGAAAAAAGTATAAAGATTTGCAGAAAATGTCACAGTCCTGGAATACAGCCTACAAAAGACATCGACACCAAATAAGGTTAGAATGTCAAGAACTATGACAGAACAACACACAAACGAAACCAGGACGAATTCAGTGAAGAGGAACTGCGACAAAAATATCGCCTTGAAACGCCTTTAAGACAAATAGGAAGTCACAAAACTTGCGTTCTTTATAGGAATGGCTGACAATCTGCGAAGTGTATCCTGCCTCTTTGAAACACTTTGTTGGAAGTAAATATAGATTGTCCTTTGTACTTAGTTAGAGACTGTCTCTGGTACTTCCTATATATGTGAACTAGGCTCTACGTACCTACACTCTGTCATATTCTGAAGACATAAATTCAGCTTACTTGTCATTTTTCGAAATTCCATTTAAGTGAGTAAAATTTCCAGATTTGAATTTCGTCTCAAATAAAATTCAAGGTGTAATTATTCAGGAAGGACTAATACATTAAAAGGCAGTCCTTTAAACAAATACACAAATAGCACAGCTTAGTCCACATAATAGATATAGAGATAAACAAGAACGACAACAATGACGAAACACAGCCCTCCCAAGGCACCGGATTTAGGGGATAACTGTATTGAAACTTTTCATTTTGGGAGGTATATGGTTAGTTGTATGATCGGAAATTTCAGACCGTAAATCCTCCCCAAATGAACGTTTTCATTACGGTTATCCCCATTCTAATGCACTTCGTCAGCTTTGAAACCCCTAAGGACTCTCTAATTCTTCCTAATAAAATAAGAAACTAGAACTATTTGCACGAAGCGGCAAGCTCTGTGAGCTGCGTAAAAGCAAATGCCTGTCATGAAAAGCGACGGTTTGTGATGACGTCGGGTTTCCGACAGTATATCGCAGAATATACCGTTGCAAATTTTTGATGTTATCCAATCAGACGTCGCGTTACATACGCGAGTGCATTAGAATAGGGCTTACATGTAACTACATGGAATTACAATTCAAAACAACAGTACATTAAAAAGTGAATGTGTAAAAGATGAATTTAAAAGAAATACCTTCTTGGAACGATGTACCATAATTCGATTCGAAAAGGACTGGTCATTGAGAACAATGGAACCACAGCGACAATGTCAATATTTAAAGTATGGAAACTTTAAAGCTGTTTGGGGTTGGGGAGCTTAAACCTGGTTTTATCGATCTACAGCATTCGTTGCTAATCTTGATAAGCTCCAGTTATATAATAATATATTAAAATACAATTAACCAGGAAAGACCACAATCACGAAGCATAGCCTTCGCGTGGCGCCGAAATAAGGAGAGATGAAAACAAGCAATAACAAAACAAAATAGCATATTGCGATAACTGACACGCGATCAAAGACAAAGTGCAGCAGAGAAGAAGTACGATCTTCAAATGGTCAGCAGAAAAAAAAAATCTACATGTACTAAAAGAGGGGCTTAGACTTGTGTTCTCTCGAGAAACTTCGCCCATTACGAAAACATGCCTATTCAAATATATTGAGAATTTTACTACCAAGAAATGAAAATTTTCAGATGAAAAATTCTGATATTTTTCTTATTTCGGCTCAAAACATAGATTGTAGTACTCGTTAGAACCGCCTCGATGAGGCGGTTCTAACGAGTACCCACAATCTATTTTTTGAGTGGAAATAAGAAAAATAATGTATACTCCTGTAAACCCCAGTTTTACTATATAAAAGTGGGGTTTATGGGGGTCAAAATTATATAGGCATGTTTTCGTGATGTATTATGCTGATGCTGCTCCACATCACGAAAACACGCCTGTATATTTTTGACCTCCTTAAACCCACTTTTATGTAGTAAAACTGGGGTTTACAGGGGTATACATTATTTTTTCTTAATTTGTTAAAAAACATAGATTGTGAGTACTCGTTAGAACCGCCTTTGCGAGGCGACTCTAACGATTACCCACAATCTATGTTTTAAACAGGAATATGAAACATATAAGCATTTTTTTATCTGAAAAATTTCCTTTTTTGGTTGTTAAAGTTTCAATATATTTGAATAGGCGTGTTTTCGTAATGAATAACAAATGGCCGCGTATACCATCAGTTAATTATTAAAGTAAAACTCATCAAAGCATAAAGATGAAATAAAGTGGAGGGATCAATGATAATTGTAGCACGTATAAAACTCGACTTCAAATTTGGCGATCTTAGACTAAATGACTCGGACAAATTTATTTAAAAAGGAAATATAGATATACCCAGAAAAAAAACTATCAATCACACGAGACAGCCCTTCCAAGTCGATGGAGTAAGGTGGAATGACACAGAACACCACCACCACAACAACAACGAGATACCGTCTTGGCATGTTCACAGCAACAGCAATTGTCATTGGGACTTTACCAATATTTTGTAGTTACAGATGCTGTCGCAAGCTCGTTTATTAGTTAATACAATGCGTATTTCTGTTAAAAGCATAAATTAAGATACCCAGGAAATCGTTTCGTTCGTCTGTCATTACTGACAATGACCAGTCCTAATCAACTGATTAGAAAATGATGCCACAATCACAAAGCACGGCCCTCATGAGCCACCAAAAGAAGGAGAGATGGGAAATAAATAAAGACCAAAAATATGAAACCACAGATGCACGAGTAAAGAAGAACACCAATGACACCAAGAGGAAGAGTAAACAAGCCAAGGCAGCAGAACAACACACAACACAAAATGACAACGAACGGCACAAAACACGACAACAAGCCTCGCAGCGAGTAGTCACAAGAGTACCACCAACCCCTGTTCATTTCTACTACTGACCGTTCTTAGAACGGTCAGTAGTAGAAATGAACAGGGGTTGGTGGAAAATGGTGTAAATCGATATACAGACACCAAACATCAACCCCGGTTCAAATGTTGTACATGTATGAATAATAATAATAATAAACACTCTTCTCGAACACAGGTAAACAAAGGACAAATAAAGCCTTTGTATATGGATCGGCGTCTGAGAAAAGGGACCTTAGAACATATGTGAAAAGCCAATTCTCAGGCCATCCTGCGCATCCATGCAGTCTGGTCAGGATCTTTGCTGTTTCGCCTACACAGTGTAGGGGATTGTTGAAGATATAGGATTAATAGTAAAGATCTTGGCTGTGCAAACTGCGCTGGGGCCTCGCCATTCGTATATGCTCTAAGGGCCTTTTTGTCAGCCGGCGGCCCATTTGATAATTGCATGTAGTGAAATAAACAACACATTGGGATAAATTCGACTGATTGACACACTCGAAGAATAAGCAGACATCGCGAAAACACGCCTATATAATTTAGACCCCCTTAAACCCAATTTTTTATATAGTAAAAATGAGGTTTACAGGGGTATACACTATTTTTCTTATGGAAAAATATCAGATTTTTTTATCTGAAAATTTTTCTTTTTTGATTGTAAAATTTTCAATATATTTGAATAGGCGTGTTTTCGTAATCAGTAATGAATAGGCATGTGAGTTGCGAAATGCTCCAGCTTTCGCTGAATGTAAGATACATTGTAGTTCACTTTCCAAGCATTAATTCTGTACACGTTGATTTTTATTTCCCATCCATGAATATGAGAAACAAAAATGAGAAGTACGTCTATCGATTAAAAGCAATAAATTTCATCTTACGTTGTAAATGTCTAGGGTTATGTTGCTTTTTATGTTTCATTCATGAAAGAATCTGGGATAATTTTGTAATGACTCCAGTTGTCTCAAAACATGGTTTAAAACGGAAGACAGTTTGGCATAAATAGCAAAGGTACATCGTAAAACAAATGTTCCGTATATACGCGTTCTATACTAATCGTTTCGAACATCATGAACTGTTTATGAAGGGTTGTAACGGATTTAGAAAACAATGTGGGTTGATGTCACACAGATGAGGTTGCTTGCTTGATAATATGCATTTTTAAGCGAGTTTTGTGATAGGAAAAGAGCCCTGGTCGCGTTTATGGGCTGCACTGTCCCAAAACAGCCGACGCATCCGCACAGTCTTATCAGAGCCTTCATTTGTTTTGTCCGGGCACTGAATCAAAATGTACTATTAATGGAGATTAAAATAAACTTGGTCAATATTATGTCATATTTACAAATGTGACATATTTTGTCACTTCCTGTTTGCTATTCTGAACGTCAAACCCTTTCTTAAAAGGGCGTTACTCTGAAAGGCAATAAATTACTGCCCTTGGTTTATTGTATTACAAGACCTCTATACAGTTTAATATATAGGCAACAGTGTCATGTACCCAGTAAGCATTCTACATAAATCTATAGCGGTACCCTTGGTAGCTGACGGGCCGATAACGGCCCGCTATAGATTTTTGTAGAATGCTACCCTGACGGGGCGATAAAGGTCCGCTATAGATTTATGTAGAATCCTACCTGGGATATTATACAAACTAACCTGACACAAGGAATATTTATAATACGTGACATGGCTATTCTATTTTATGTTGACCTTATTTTGTGTTATGTGTTACCTTACCCTTTCAACCTGGCAGACCAAAACAGATACCTGTGCACACAGTGTAGATCAAGATCAGGGCCCAGTTGTTCAAAGCGTCATTAGCTTAACGAGCTAGTTAAAGGTCATTTCTTTAACTGTTTTAGTGGAGTCAATATACAATATTCTGATATTTTTGCTGAAAAAATGTGAGTAGCTTTTGCACTGCAAAAGCTATTCACATTTTTTCAGCAAATAATTTCAGCATATTTGAGTATCACTCGATGTAAATTTTAACGAATCGTTAACTAACGACGTCGTTAGCTTTGAACAACTGGGCCCTGGATATGTAGATCAAGATCAGGATCTACACTGTTAGCCATTCTGTTATTGATGTTTGACTGAAACCCCTATTTGCAACAATCGATGTGTCCAAATTCAGAGATGAAAGAGTGCACGTCAGAAACTCGGGGATTAGGGTTAATAAATACTATGGCATATTAAATGTTGCCAACGTATTTCTGGGCTGGTTGAGAAACAGTGTACTCAGATAAATAACATCTAACAAGTCGTATTCATCGCTTTTTGTTCCTCATAATTTATGAACCCACGCGATTTCCAGTTCTCGCGTGAAACATAAAATTTGCTTCAGTTTTGAACAAATCAATAATTTTGTTTTATGGTTGTTTTTAAAATCCAGGAAAAATATTTTAGAAATCTTTATGTTCGCTTTTATTAACTGTCCAAGGAAAAGGGGCAGAGCAACTTCGAGCAAACACATTTGTTAGGTTCCAAAGCTGAAAACCTTACCTGTAACTTGCTGTCTAAAAACAAAAATAATCATAATTTAAATAGAGTTTTCTTATTTTTTAAACAAGGCTGAGTTGGGAGGCTTTATGCGAACCGAATTTTTATGTTTTTCTGTAGTAAGAGTTGCATCGGGACCCAGGGTGAAGTTGGCTTGCCGTAAAAGTGCTTTAAACCCCCGGTGGTTTATTATACTGACTGTTCTAAAGCGGTGGTCCCGGTGTTAGTCTTACTCTTTATTGCTTTGTGGTTTATTCTACGAGGCGATTTGTTTTATGTCTTGCCTTGTGTTATTTTGTTCTTGTGTTATTCAGTCCTTTTAGCATTGCGAGTACCTCGCTTGGGGAAGAGAGAGAGCTAGTCTTGGTGCTTTTCGTATGTTTGTTAGATTTGCCCTTGTTTTGTTTTGTCTGTTTCCTCTTCCTCTTGGTGTCTGGGAAGGGCTGCGGTTTGTGATTGTGGCACTCCCTGGACTTTTCTCTTACCCCTTTTGTGCCATTTTGTTCAAATTGTTGGAGACAATTTACATGACATGTCAAGTGTTGTCTTCTGTTAAAGATAAGAAAATTATCGTTTGTTTTCCTGTGATTATGTTACCGACAGAATACAAAAGCTTAAATGCTGTGAGACGGAACATATAATGTTTAAGATTATATTCAATACAAAATAATTAAATTTTGTTTGTTTGTAGTTGGGGTAACGTCACTTTGTAACAATCTTTCAGATATAAGGGAGATGGTATCTGGATGTGCCAGGAAGCTTAAAGCTCAATTATACAGTACCGCCTCACTTAAATATCACGCCTTAACAAAACACATCGAATAGATTAAATATAAAACGGAAACTCAGTTTTGAATTAGACCGGCTATCCCTAGAAACAATTTATTTAACCTCCATTAGACCTGTTTTGGAATACGCTAATGTGGTATGGGATAATTGCACGCCCTATGAAAAAGAAGAATTAGAAAAAATAGAAAATGACGCTACAAGGATTGCTACACGCACTACAAAACTTGTTATTGTACACTCTTGATTCGAGACGTCGTCGAAAGCATAAACATGCGGATAACGAAGCTCACTGTGCGGATGCGCAGGCTGATTAGAGTCGTCGTTGGGCGGACGTATTAAAGGTACCGTTCCCACCGTGCAGCTCAATAACCATCACGAAAACACACCTGTATAATGCTCATCCCTTTCAACCCCACTTTTATATAGTAAAACTGGGGTTTAGAGTGGTAAACATTATTTTCTCATTTCTGCTCAAAAACATAGATTGTTGGAACTCGTTAGATCGCCGAGGCGGTTCTAACGAGTACCACAATCTATGTTTTGAGCTGAAGTGTGAAAAATATCAGAATTTTTATCTGGAAATTTTCATTTTTTTTGGTGGTAAAATTTTCATTATATTTGAATGGGTTTGTTTTCATAACGGATGACTGATGCAAACTCTGTTTCTGGTAAGTGTCATACACACATTTTCCTAACGACGCGACTGACTTATAAATTACCAGGATTAACTTCCATAACAAGTCATTTGCATATAAATATTATCCTTCTAAAGGTGGGCTCGTTTTTCCGGTCATTTTGTTTCAGATATATGAGATCAAAGTAAACAATACCGCTAGTTCTCATTCAAATTTATTCATTTAAGGTCATCATATCAGTTAGCTGATTTTCTGAATGAAGGCTCTGTTCAAACAAGAAAATTGCGTCCTGATAAACACAACTTCAATCCCAGCTAGCATTCTACTTAAATGTACATCCCACTGAAAAGAAACTATATTTTTATTCTTCATTTATTTATTGCAAATTAATAATTGTTTGTTTTTTCTTTTCTGTGTATGAAATCAAATTAAAAAAAGTACTGAAACTGTCACCAGCTTAAGGAGAATAAATAAACAATACCAAAATCAAGTTGATATTTTTTGGGCTTCTTTAATTAGGTGTACGTAAAACATGTAAGCTAATGAGCTGATAAGACCTGTCAGTCATATAGCAGGTAACCTCTAACAGCCAATTACAGCAACACAAGGCGATCTATTTCCATTGATGTCTAAACTCATACTGAGCTCAGTTGTTGTTGTACAGATTTTTAACACCCGAGGCACATAGAGGCAGCTGCGATTGTTTTTGTACAGCCTTGCTTTCATGGACCACCCATGCACACTTGGTGCCGCTGTCTGTCACCAAGCGCCGCCCTGTCCACTTTATACTCAACCCAGGGCACGTCGAGTATGAGCTAGGCGTACAAATAGTCTGAAAATTGTCTCGACCCGAGAGGTATTCGAACCCACGATATCCCGGTTGAAAGTCGAGTGCACTAACCACTAGGCCATCACGAAAACATACTTATATAATTTTGACCCCCTTAAACCCCACTTTTATATAGTAAAACTGGGATTTACAGGGGTATACATTTTTTTTTCTTATTTCTGCTCAAAACATAGATTGTGGGTACTCGTTAGAACCGCCTCGTCGAGGCGGTTCTAACGGGTATCCACAATCTATGTTTTGAGCAGAAATATGAAAAATATCAGAATTTTTATCTAATAATTTTCATTTTTGGTGGTAAAATTTTCAATATATTTTAATAGGCGTGTTTTTGTAATGCCACCCAGTCCACTCTGAGCTCAGGGTGCTTAATCTGCATTTTTATAGTCCAGGTCTGCCTTTAAGAATAACATGTCAGCAGCAATAAGGTATAAAATAACTGAACTGATTAGTTTCTATCTTTGTTGTAGCCTGTAATAATGTGTAATAGTAACAGTACGGTAAATTAAAAAAAGGTCAAACGCAGAAAAAAAAAATAGATTTTTTTTTTAATTCTGTCATAAGAAAACATACCCATATAATGCTGACCCCCTTAAACCCCACTTCTATATAGTAAAACTGGGGTTTACATGGGTAATATACATTATTTTTCTTTTTTCTGCTCAAAAACATAGATTTTGGATACACGTTAGAACCGCCTCGCCGAGACCGTTCTAACGTGCATCCAAAATCTATGTTTTGAGCAGAAATATGAAAAAAATATCAGAATTTTTATCTGAAAACTTTCAATTTTCGGTGGCGTAATTTTCAATATATTAGAATAAGCGTGTTTTCGTAATGCTTTGAAAATGTGTGTTTTGTAATATTTTGAAATACACTGGAACCACTATATATGGAGGTTCATTTTAAGATGGATATCGGATGTAATCCGATATAAAAGTGGACCCCAAAAGGGTTTGTACTCAAACAAGAATGTATAGATTATATATAAAAAAAAAAAAAAAAAAAAAAAAAATACCATTTAATACGTCTTACAAAATCTGTCTTTTCCGTTTCGACACATTCTACATCGCCCTCGCCCTAAAATACACCGAACGATGTATAATATCAGTACCTTACGAAAACGTAGGCTCTGTTTTTTAAAAGACTTCCAAAACTTATCGGTCAAAGAATATATTCCCAATCTGGAAATTTAAATATTTACCCTAACATTACAAAAACATGCCTATTCAAATAAACTGAAAATTTTACCACCAAAAAATGAAAATTTTCAGATAAAAAATCCTGATATTTTTTTATACTTCTGCTCAAAATATAGATTGTGGGTACAATCTATGCTGTGAGCAGAAATAAGAAAAATAATCAATACCCCTGTAAACCCCAGTTTTACTATATAAAAGTGGGGTTTAAGGGGATCAAAATTTTATAGGCATGTTTTCGTGATGTATTTGTGGAGAAAAGCCTTCGCCAACAGCGCAGACCCAGATCAGATGCAACATTTTGCAGTGCCTGATAAAATATGGCGTATAATTAGGGTCTGCACTGCTTGTCACTAATCCAACAAGTTTAGACACACCAACGAAGTAATCAAACGGCCTGGTTCAAAGTTTAGGAAAAGTATGGTGGAGATTTAAAGTCCGCATTTCCTAAGTAAATTCGGTATTCAACTTATTCAACTTAGTTGTGTGAAGTATTAAGCATCACGGTTCTGTTGCATTTAGAAAAAAAAAAAAAAAAAAAAAAAAAAAAAAAAAAAAAAAATACATACATACATATGTCGTAAAGCGGATATCGCTTTCTTCTTTTCATGTTACAATTATAATTGGGTAATGTCGAGAGAAAAGGTTTCTTCGAGCGCAGAAACGAATCATGCTACGTCCATTATATTATCATACGATACATATGACCTTTTCACTCTGTCGGTTCTTTTTATACTATCCGATGCCTGGGAAACCTCTGATCAGACTGCACGGATGAACAGGTTGATCCGGACCCTCGCTGTCGGTATATGGCTCGCATAAACATTTTCTGTTCCGTCGATCCTTATATTTAATATAATCCATAACATCTTTATAACACTATTGCTGAGATCCAAAGCAAAAACCGTGTAATCGTTTTGTATTCATGCGAAAAACATCAATACGAGAATATGCCTATTCAAATTTATATAGAAATTTCACCTCCAAAAATTGAAAATTTTCAGATAAAAAACGCTGATATTTTTCATATTTCTGTTCAAAACATAGATTGTTTGTACTCGTTAGAACCACCTCGGCGATGCGGTCCTAACGAGTACCCACAATCTATGTTTTTGAGCAAAAATAAGAAAAATAATGTCTACCCCTGTTAACCCCAGTTTTACAACATAAAAGTGTCGTTTAAGGGGGTTAAAATTATATAGGCATGTTTTCGTGATGTATAGTTCATGTAGAAAAATGACCATAAATAACATCAAGTTCATTTTGCTGTTTAAATGTTACAATTACAAACAAAATTATATAACTTGAAATAACCACCAGCAATAATTGCATATTTACACACACTCAAACATCATAAATTGCACACGCACACACCCAGACAGAGAGGACCCAGCCTGAGAGAGAGAGAGAGAGAGAGAGAGAGAGAGAGAGAGAGAGAGAGAGAGAGAGAGGCACAGATATATTATCGAGTTTTTCTGAAACGATATCTCTCACGATCCTTTTTTTTTATTTTTAAAGGTAAATAGCATTTCTTTTCCGACCAACATATTATGCATTGATATGAGTGAATATAATAAAAGAAATAAAAGTATCAAGAAAACAGCTGCAACATTTAATGTTGTTAGATTTAAAAAAAAACGCTTTAGTTTGAATACTTATCAGACGAGCTGAGCGAAATGCGTTGACATTTATGAATAGTATTAAATTATACAAAACAACGTAACGTAATTTACAAAAACTAGGTGCTTTATCTACATTAAAAAATACTTGTTTTCTATATTGCTTTCTGTATTGTTATTCTAATCAGTTATTTCCGAGTAATTAAATGACGTTATCAGCATTAGGTTTACGTGATGGTGTGTAAGGGGAACACAATCGTGAGATGCTATTTAAAAACGGTTAGGTAATTTTCCGACCATTGCCAGGAAAGTATGAATAATTAAATGTGTATTCAAATTATCAGTTTTTCTTGTTTATAAATTCACATTTGTTATTTAGGACCGCATAGTGTTTGCACATAGTCAACATAAAATTCATGTCCACCAAAACGGCGAATTAGGTTATAATTTGAACTTGTTAATTTTACACGAAATCTATTTTGCAGTAGGATTCATCAGCTGCGGTGTGCATATTCATTTGCGTTATTATGTTTACCACGTATTACAACTTAACTTTAATGACTCGGAAATTGAAAGCTCGTTTAATAGTGGCTGATTATAACTCTATTTTAAAATACTTTAAAATTTTTCCGAGAGCTAAAGAAACACGTATTTAGGGATATTGTTAGAAAACATATGTTTTATTTTTTTTACATGAATGTATGTTTTATGTGCTCATTAGAATCGCCTTATCGAGGCGATTCTAATGATTACATTCAACATACTATTATTTTAGAAGATCGAAAAGGCACCGTTCGATTATCCACATTTGCCTCCTGGCCGGGCGCTATGATTAACTCTCAGTGGCTCGAACGCATCACGAAAACATGCCTATATAATTTTGACCCCATTAAACCCCACTTTTATACAGTAAAACTGGGGTTTACAGGGGTGTACATTATTTTTCTTATTTCTGCTCAAAACATAGATTGTGGTACTCGTTAGAACCGCCTCATTGAGGCGGTTCTAACAAGTACCTACAATCTATGTTTTGAGCAGAAATATGAAAAATATCAGAATTTTTTATCTGAAAATTTTCATTTTTTGCTGGTAAAATTTTCAGTATATTTGAATAGGCGTGTTTTCATAATAGACCCATGTCTAGAACAAGTTTCAATGGCCCCAAGGATGCTAGAGCCACTGAAATTCGACTGTATTACTCGACCTGATTGCAATTTCTATATTCAACTTCATTGTAATAAAATGATTACTTGGTATTAAATACAACACGCATCTACATTTGGGAAATACGAAAATAGGATTTCAGAGTTTTATTTTGTTATTCTTTTTGTTAAATAAAATAGCGCCGCATTTATTTGTTAGCGTGGGCCAAAATAACATACTGCTTTTCCAACACTATTAAATGACAAAACACTGTATCAGTAGCGAATGTAGTCTGACATTAAGGGGACACGCTGGTAGATTTTGCACCATTTTCTACAAGGGAGCCAACTTTTGTGACTTTCTGTTCATTTCCCCGCATACCAAATACGTTATGAAAAGTCATCTTTTCTAAAAAGGAAAGAATTTGCTCCCACGGGGAGCAAATTCTTTCTTTATAGAGTAGATTCCTTTTAGATGGATCCCTTTTCAGAAAGAAGACAAAATAATTTGACAAGAATTACCTCCCCAGAAAGAAACTCCCCTTAACCTCCTAATTAATAAAGAGAAGGCCTCATAAACGAAAACCTGCGCACAATGTTATGCTCGACGTGGGAATGCATGGCTGGGATAATTAGAACATGATAATAAATATATGTTTAAAACTTGTCATGACACTTAGCATCTTGGTGTTGAAACAAACACACGACAGTTGTCATTACGAAAACACGCCTATTCAAATACACTGAAAATTTTACCATCTAAAAATGAAAATTTTCAGATGAAAAATTCTGATATTTTTCATATTTCTGCACAAAACATAGATTGTGGGTACTCGTTAGAACCGCCTCGACGAGGCGGTTCTAACGAGTACCCACAATCTATGTTTTAGAGCAGAAATAAGAAAATAATGTATACCCCTGTAAACCCCAGTTTTACTATATGAAAGTGGGGTTTAAGGGGGTCAAAAATATATAGGCATGTTTTCGTGATGGAGATGAATGTTTCTTCTTATTTTCCCCTAGAATTTTTTTCTTGTCAATACGCAAGGATTCCAAATATCTAGCCGTATAGTGGAAATAATAGTATTATGTCCCCTATGAGTATTTTGTTTATTCAGCAGGGTAAGGGTAAGGATCCCAAAGGGGTTCCACGTCAATTCTATTTACACAAAAAGATTTATGTTATCCTAGAAATATTGCAGTTATTTATCCGCCACGCATGGCATTTATTATTAATATGGCCCCCAGTTCAGGAGAGTCGCGGAAAGTTAGCTTTATCATCAGAGGACCATCGGCGAGATTCAAAATTTGCCAGCACGGTCTCGTCAGAGATTTCCCAGTTCACAATGTGAAGTAAGTTGGTTCAGTTATTTGGACTTGCATACTGCAAACACCGATCTTTTTTGACCAATCTTTCATATTACGCTGCATATTTTCCTTGAAAAAGGTACGGTTTCACGTAATTGACAATATTTCGTGTTTTATATATCTCTAGCGTCGCCTATTATAAAACTGAATTATTAGGCTTTAGTGTGTCATTTCCAGAGATTCTGTGTCCAAAATTAGCTCTTAATTACCGACATTACTATACAACTTCGCCGTTGTCTTTGTACAAGCTAAAACAGCACCTGCATCATTTCTAGATATCTCTATTATTTGTTGAACCGATTTCATTCAGTGCCTTGCAAGTCTTTAAAGATCTTCGTATTATGCATATGGCAGTGACATTTATTTTTTATTAATTTAGTTTGCAGAATGTCTGTGATAGAATGACATTGTTATCTAATTTATTACAAGCACGGTATAAAAACTATGGTCTGCCTTGGTAGCCGATAGTAAAAAAAATAAAAAAAAATAAATAAATAAATATTTTTCTTCATTGTGTTCATATATTTTGCTTATTCTTTTAGAGCAAAAGTTTTCCGACTGTCAGTTTAAAATAACAGATGCGAATATTTAGTAAATAACGTATTGAAATACAAGGACAATCAACATCACATTTGTAATAATAAAACATACTTTCAACATTATTAATACTTTTAGTTGTTTTAAGTTCAGAATTTCTTCTAATAAATTATAATGCAGAAATTTATGATGCATTTTGAAACATAATTAAGTTCATGTTATTACGATAAATATACAATTACTACTTACCGAAAACTGAAATTAATTTCATCAAAGTTTCCGAAAAAAAGTTATCAACTTTCTGATTTCCGCCGAAGTCTGAGAACCATTGCGCCTGGTATTTTATTTCAAATGAACATCTTATTAAGTCACGTGACAAGTTCTATTATGAAATAAACTGTGATGAATCGATACAGTTTGTACAAGGCGTTCGATCAATTCATAAGAAAGGAGAAAGGTTACGCTGGATCCCAGCGTGGGGGTCCCCAGGCATAGATCAATTATAATTCCTATACTTAATATCGAACGCAAAACATCTATGAGAGCTAATTATATTTCGGAGCAATTTATCTCTTGCAATGTATGGCTTTTATAGCTATTGAGGCTATATATGGACTTTTATGGCATGCGCGGTATACATGGGCAACGTTGTTTGCAAATGAGCCGCAACTCAGAAATCGCACTTTGGGACATGTACGCCCACCGAAGATTCATATCAGCCTGCGCATTCGCGCAGTTTGATCAAATCCTTTCCTGGGCGCATTTTGGATAGCCAAGGATGCAAAGCTTCCTCATGCGGCCAACGAAGACTCAAACCAGGATGCGCAGATGCGCAGGCTGGTATGAGTCTTCGTTGGGCGGACATATCAGAGGGTACGTTTACGCATGCTACGGCGCAAATGATCTTTGAACATCCAATGACTCTAACATCCCTAAAGGTTTTGTATTGAATTTTCAGACAAGAGAAGAAATCTGTCAATGTACCTTGTAAGCGGTTAATACCGCCGTTATGAATGCATTCCTAATTGAGCAAGTTCCGCAGAAAATATTCCTCATCTCTTATATGGCAGATTCTACCAATTATAAAGAGAAATGTGTTTCTTTTCTGACTATATAAAAGCAACCACCATGAATAATTCCAGGGCTCATGGAAAATCGGAATATGGATGGAGATATTTACCAGCGTGATTCAGAATCGGTAGAATATGCTACGAATAATTCTCGTATTTTTCAAATTTGCGAACCCAACGTGTTGACGTATGACGCTGAGAGCTTGCTGGTCAGAATAAACGCTTTAGATGACAAATGAACCCGCGCATAACAAAACCTACAAAATTTCATGTGCGCCCAGTGAAGACTCAGATCAGCCTGGGCATCCGCCCAGTCTGATCAGAGACTTCGCTGTCCGCATGACGAAAGCTTGGGTCTTAAGCTACCCACTGAGGGCCTAGCGAAGACTCTGATCAGACTGGGCCGATGCCCAGGCTGATCTGAGTCTTCGCTGGGCGCATATGCCATTTTGTAGGATTTGTCATGCGCCGGCACAAATACAATAAAACTGCAATGGCTCGAACATCGATGGCTCGTTTACGCACTCGTTTTGAGTCCCTCGGATATTCTTCCGATAACTCAAGAAAACAAATATTTAGAGATATTTTATAGAAATTCTCATTTTTTATCATGAAGTATGTTTTGTATACTTATTAGAATCGCCTCATCTAGTCGATTCTAAAGAGTACTGTCAACATACCATTTTTTTATAGAAGAACGAAAAGACACCCCTAAATTATCTGAATTTGCCTTCTGATCTTGCGTTATGGCAACATTGTAACCATTAGTGGCTCAAACTACCCATGTCTAGAAAAAATGTCCATGGTCCCAAACATTTTCAAGCGATGGAAGTTCGACTGTGTCGCCCGTCTGTATCGACATTCTTTCTGCAACACTATTCAACGCTTGATGTGACAAAAAAGTAATACATAACGAAAACATGCTTTTTCAAATATACTGAAAATTTTATCACCAAAAAATAAAAGTTTTCAGATAAAAAATTCTGATTTTTTTTTTTCATATTTCTGCTCAAAACATAAATTGTGGGTACTCGTTAGAACCGCCTCGACGAGGCGGTTCTAACGAGTAGCCACAATCTATGTTTTTGAGCAGAAATACGAAAAATAATGTATACCCCTGTAAAGCCCAGTTTTACGATATAGAAGTGGAGTTTAATAGGATCAAAATTATATAGGCATGTTATCATGATGAAACGGTACATCATTATCCAAGATTAGAGGGGACGTCTGGAAAAATATTTTCCTTACTTATTTCCACGAAAGCATAGGTTCTTATTAGAAGCGCTTGCCTATTTCTCCACGAAAACTTACGAATAGGGCACTCATTAGAAGCGCCACTAAAACTACTGAGGTGGTTTTACTCGCGCGGTACCTCACCCTTTATTTTGATGCAGCTCCAAATTACAACCATGTACATCATGAAAACATGCCTATATAATTTTGACCCCCTTAAACCCCACTTTTATATAGTAAAACTGGGGTTTACAGGGGTATATTTATGTTTCTTATTTCTGCTCAAAAACATAGATTGTGGTTACTCGTAAGAACCGCCTCGCCGATCTATGTTTTGAGCAGAAATATGAAAAATATCAGAGTTTTTTATCTGAAAAAAAAAATCGGTTTTGTGAGGTGAAATTTTCTATATATTTGAAATAAGTGTGTTTTCGTAATGGGAGTCCTCTATCTCGTCTGCGAAACATCACAGTAAAAGACATGTAATCATGAACACTGTGAGGAAACAAAGCAAAGGACGTAATGGCGATCTGAAGCCAGAACACAAGAAGACCACAAACAGGACCACGATTGGCCCGACCACCATCATGAAAACATGCCTATATACTGTTGACCCCCTTTAACCCCACTTTTATATAGTAAAACTGGGGTTTACAGAGGTATACAATTGTTTTCTTATTTCTGCTGAAAAACATAGATTGTGGCGGTTCTAACGAGTATCCACTATCTATGTTTTGAGCAGAAATATGAAAAATATTAGAGTTTTTTTTTATCTGAAAATTTTCAGTTTTTGGAGGTGAAATTTTCTATATATTTGAATAGGCGTGTTTTCGTAATGGGAGTCCTCTATCTTGTCTGCGAAACATCACAGTAAAACACATGTAATCTTAAACACTGTGATGAAACAAAGCAAAGGACGTAATGGCGATCTGATGCCAGAGCACAAGAAGACCACAAATAGGACCACGACTGGCCCGACCACCATCATGAAAACATGCCTATATAATGTTGCCCCCCCCTAAACCACACGTTTATATAGTAAAGCTGGGGTTTACAGGGGTATACAGCGGCCTCGGTGGCTCAGTTGGATGCGCCGTCCGACTGGAGACCAGGAGGTCGCGGGTTCAACTCCCGCCGAGGTCGGCAACATTCTTTCGTGGAGATTGATCATGAAATATTTTCTACGGTCATTCTCTCCCTTCCGCTGATTCAAGAAGGGCAGTTGTCAGTTTCTAGCGAAAGAATGTGCACAATACTGATTAACCGCTTAGAGGACTAAGCCTACCCAGTAAACGTGTGGTTAGGTAAACTGACCGCGCTCGACATGACCCCATTGAGTTGACTGGGCCGTAAAACCTCAACACAAACAAACAGTATTTTTCTTATTTCAGCTCAAAAACATAGATTGTAGGTACTCGTTAGAACCGCCTAGTCGAGGCGGTTCTAACGAATACCAACAATCTATGTTTTGAGCAGAAATGTGAAAAATATCAGAATTTTTATCTGAGAATTTTCAATTTTTGGTGGTAAAATTTTCAGTATATTTGGATAGGCTTGTGTTCGTAATAACAGCCATCATTAAAGGGCAAATAATTATATACAACTTGGCGATTGTTATTGATCCATTGTAAGTTGTAAGAATAGTTAACTGATATACGTGGGGTATCAAAAAGTTCACGAACTGTTGCCATAGAAACTGAAATATTCAAATAATCATCAGCGAATAACGTCTAAATGTTAAAATTTAATGTACTTACTGAGCTTTCAAATGATACTAACTTTGGTGAGCATGTGTCATCACATATGTTGGCATGAGACATGGTCTAAATATCTGATTAGTCTAGAAAGGTTTTGGACGCCATAGGTTCTTTAACATACGGTGTGAACTTGTTCCGAAGGAAAGCTATTTGCGTACGTAAGTGTGCTCTGTGTCCAAAGCAATGTAAAATATTTAGAAAAATTTACAGGCGCCCTAAAAGAGCGCATTTATGCACCATTTATGCAGGTAACATTTCTATTCTATTTTTATTTATTTATTTATTTTTTTTTTGCTGACGATTTCCGAAACAGTCATCAAAATTCTTTATTTGCAGGAAGACTGTGACACCTATAGTATTGCTTGTGTTATTTCTCATCGATTTGCTTAGTACGTGACATCATTAACGTCGTTCTGATGTCACCGTCACGATTTCATCATCATCACAGTCCTAATTTTAAATTTGTTTTTAAATGCAGGAGGATTGTAGTCCAAGTTGGTGGAATAGCAAATGAAGGAATAAAGGAGTAGCTACAACAAGAGTTCGCAAACTTCTTGATGACCCCTCGTACGTCTAACGTCCCAAACTGTGGACATTTGCAAACAGTGTAGTCCCAGATCAGACGCGATAGACCGCAGGTGAGGTAGTGGCATAAAAGCAATGCCATGTGGTTTTCAATTTTATTGTAGTCAGGCATATAACATGTGTTACCGACATTCTAAATTGATTCTTTGGGAAAAATATCTTGTCACGTGTCGTACCCATGAGGGTCGTTTTGAAAGTTTTGCAACCAGCGTTATGATTAAAATGTTCATGCTCAACCAACAACCCAGCAGGCACACAACTTTGAAACAACATAGATTCAACGTTGATTCAACGTCAAGACGTTGAATCAACGTTGCATCGACGTTTTTTCAACATTGTGTGTCAACTGGGAAGCGACTTTTTATACCAGCTTCAAGATAAATTTCTTGTCTGTTATTTCATTCCAAAAATTAACAAAACCCCTGAGTATATTTGAGCCACAATGTAAGAAAGCCTACCTTCTGACATGTGCGCCCAAAGAATACTCAAATTGGTCTGCGCATCCGTGCAGTCTGATCAAAGTCTTGACTATCCAAAATGTGTCAAATGAAGATTTTCATCAGACATTGTGAATGCTCAGGTTGATCTTAATCTTCGTTTGTGGCCTATGTTGGACGGTACGTTTTCTGACGTTACGGCTCATTTCCTCTTATTGACAAATTTGTTAGCTGTACTCCATGGCACTGACTGGGTCCTTCGTTTTCCAACTATTTCTACCTCAGTGAGACACAGAGTAACCGGGCTGGAATTATTGTTCATTTAGTAGATGACCGTGTCAAGCGAAAAAATGCCTTCGAATCTGCACAAAATGCGCAGATGTAAATCATCCAGCGCATGCGCAAAGTATCATCCGGGCCTTTGCTCTCCATTCACACATACTGTAGTATCCAATGATTCTGTTTGCGGACAGTGATGCGTAAACTTATCTTGGCCATCACTGTCCGCATATGCCCGAAGACACGTTTTCGTATGGCCTGGCCTAAATTACATACGTTTCGCATGTTTCGGTGCTAAAAGAGATAGCATGTTAGAATTAAACCACGCGTGATTGCGTTCGTCAATCGTCTGTAAGATGACACAAGTATTAGCTTTCACAAAAAAAACTTGGTCTACGGTTAGCACACAATAAATGTTAAAGTCGATTTTAAACAGTTTGGGGTTCTTTACATGCAAATCTTGACTAAAGCTGCAAAATTCCATGAAACAAACAGTAAATTCGAGAGGTCTAAATGCGATCTCGCCTACACATGACCCGCGAATTAAAAATAATTACAGCTAATTTCACTTCACTTTGTAGGCTTACCTCATCAAAACTGAAATAAGTAGTTAAGAATATCATTTTTTTTGTCACGCTGTCCCGGGAATGTTATAAACTGCGCTTAACAGTACCAATGCATCCACTCACTTTAAAAGTGAAATTGTCAAAATTAATACATATCCCATAACTTTTGATAAAATGCAGCACTGGTAACTTTTTAGAATATCTTTGTAAGTGTGGTTTTCCGAAATAGTGCATGTGAATGGAGAAAACTTCTATACATATAGGTTTTCCATTAAATATTATTGTATTCTATTGTATTCAGTGCTCCAGCTAGTCCTGGGTTTAGACAACAAGCATAAGGTCAATGATGCATTGTAGATCAATACCGTGTCTCTCCTAATTTCTATGTTGGGCGTAGACGATAACATTATGGAACTATGCAGTTTCATATATACGGGGTAAATAATCTAACCGATCATTTTTGTTTTCTTAGTAAATCCTATTAAATGTGAATGAATTGAAATAAACTTGATCTAGAATAATTCTCTATACGTTCTAATATGATTAGCTGGTAAAGATTAAGGCAATTTTGAGATTAAAACGCAGTTTTCTAGCAAAATTTGGTAAAAAAAAAAAAAAAAAAAAAAAAAAAAATGCACATGCGCTGTCCTTATTCTATGCGTTTTAATTACCAAAAAAAAAAAAAAAAAAAAAAAAAAAAAAAATAAATAAATAAATAAACAGCCAAAGTTGAAACTAACACTAACAATAAAAAAATCCATTAAAAACCGCAACTCTGTCAAAGTGCAAAGCAAGAAAATTACAATGAAGTTTCAAAATTTTGAATTTTGTTATTTTCCATTCACCTGATTGTGAACTTTGTCAGTCCGTAACGCAAGAACTATTCGGTTATTCCTGTCCAGGCCTGCTTTTTTGAGTATTGCTATCCTGATGATTATTCAGTATTGTTGTTGTTGTGCTGATTTTTAACGCTACCAGGCACTCCAGGCACATACATGTAGAGCCAGCGGCGATTGTTACGTACATGTATTTGTACAGCCTTGCTTTCATGGATCACTCATGCACCAAGCGCCACCCTGTCCACTTTATACTCAACGCAGGGCACGTCGAGTATGAGCTAGGCGTACTAACGGTCTGAAAAATGTCTCGATCTGAGCGGGATTCGAACCCACGATATCCCGCTTATAAGTCGAGTGCGTTAACCACTAGGCCATCCAGTTCACATTTATTCAGTAAAAAATCTTAAAAGTTTATCAGCTACTTTTTTTTTATAGAAAACGTCAAATACTGTTTATGGAGATTTAAGCCAAATGGTGGCCGGTTAAAACTTTTGACTAGTATAGTTAATAAACGCTTATGCTGGTATTTCTTGTGTTTTTCATATATTGTTTTCTTTGGAAGGCTTCGTGCATGTACCTTGAATAAGAATTCTTTCAACCCGTTGTTGGTGCAGATGGTTGCCAAACAGCATATCCCAGAAATGAGTATCTACTGAATAGATTCTTAAAGGATTGACCCTTGAGAACAAAGAACAAACACATGCACAGATGAAAACGAGTAATGTGTAGAAATGTTCTGGCCCTATTAGGACGTCAGGTGCTATGCTCAGCACATTTAATGCGTATTAATCATTGCTTTACTACGACAGCAATCAATGCTGATCACTGTGAAGAAACAAGGATAAGAGAATCTCCTCAGACAATGGCAGCCAGGGCCCAGTTGTTCAAAGCGTCGTTAGCTTAAAGAGTTCGTTAAGGGTCATTTCGTTAACCGTTTTAGCAGATTCAATATACAATATTCTGATATTTTTTGCTGAAAAAATGTGAGTAGCTTCTAAGCTACTCATATTTTTTCAGCAAAAATTTTCAGCATATTTGCATATCACTCGATGAATATTTTAACGAATCGTTAACTAAAGACATCGTTAGCTTTGAACAACTGGGCCCAGAGATATAGAAACCACTAGTTGAACCACGGAAGGTCCGAACAAAGGCATATCAAGCACCAACCTTTAACTGAAAAGTTTAAGTCGGTACCTTCATAGAATCTGAGATCGGACCTACCGTCAAGCAATTAAAGAGAAAAGCATATCTGTAAAACATCATTGGGTAAAAATCTATGCATGTATACACGCAGTCTGTCGCATAATGTCAAAGTTATATACCATCCTTCTATAACGTGTAATAATTGGTTTCATTTCTTTACAAAATGGATTTCCCAGCAAGTTTCTTAAATTCATAGATTAGGTCACCGTAAAATTGTTTCCGATATTCCTTTCTGCAGAATTGTTGTCAAGCTAACTTTATCAGTCAGTAAAATTCTGACTTAATATGTAAAAAGGTAAGAGAAAAGTCCAGGGAGTGCCACAATCACAAACCACAGCCCTTCTCAGACCCCAAGAGGAAGAGGAAACCGACAAATCTAAACAAACACAAACCGAACAAACGTACGAAAAGCACTAAGATTAGCTCTCTCTTCCCCAAGCGAGGTAATCGCAATACTAAAAGGACTTAAAAACACAAGAACAAAATGACACACGGAAAGACATACAACAAATCGCCTCGTAGAATAAACCACAAAGCAACAAAGAGTAAGACTAACACCGGGACCACCGCCTTAGAACGGTCGGTAGAGCAAACCACCGGGAGGTTTAAAGCACTTTTACAGCTAGCTAACTTCACCCTGGGTCCTGATGCTACTCTTAATACAGAAATACATAAAAATTCGGTTCGCATAAAGGCTCCCAACTCAGTCAATTCATCAAAGCGAAAACATAAAAATCAAATTAATCACTATAATAAACAAAGACGAGTACTCATGGCTGATTCTACTGTATGCCAGAGTAAATGAAAACCAATAGCTGAACCACGGCGGGCCAAGCCAAAGACATATCTTCAAGCCCCATCCCACTTGTTAAAGTTTTACGAAGAGGCCGTCATTGAATCTGAGGCCCGAACCGCCGTCGTGCAATTAAAGAGTGAAGCATAGCCATCAAGAATGATTGGGTTGACAACTAGGCATGCAGTCTGCCGCATAATATCAAGGCTATAGCCAATTATTTTATAACGGTTAATAAGTTTTCTGAATTGCTCCGAAAAGTTAGATTTACCTACAATTTTTTTAAATCTGTACACTAAGTCACCGTAAAATTCGGGTTCCGATATACCTTGTTGCAGAAGTGTTTTCAGACTGACGCTATATTTTTCTAACAAGGCACTGTGTCTGCGATAAAATTTCGAAAACGCCTTACGAAGTTTAAAATAACGATAGCCCTGCCTAAGAAGTTTGGCAGTAAGGGCTTTATTACGGTAGTTAAAGTCATTAAGATTTGAAGAAGCTCTGGCGAATCTTACAAGTTGAGATATATATACCCCATATGAAGTACGCCGGGGGACATCGCCATCCAGAAAAGGGAAATTGACCATATCAAAATCAAAATCGTCCCGTTTATCATAAATTTTGGTGGAAACTGTACCATTAGATATACATAGATTCAAATCCAAAAAAGGTGCCTCGGTATCGGAAGAATTTGCTCTATTTAATTGGAGTTCTGTAGGGTATATCCGGTCCACCATTTGGTAAAAGTAAATATTGTCAATATTTAATAAATCGTCAAGGTATCTTGAAGTTGAATTGAAAGCCTCAATAATGTCAGCCTGATTTTCACGTGAGAGAGACTTCATAAAATCTCTCTCATAACAAAAAAGAAACAAATCTGCAACAAGAGGAGCACAATTAGTTCCCATCGGAATACCAATAGTTTGTCTATAAAGTTTAGTTCCAAATCTAATAAAAATATTATCCAAAAGATAAACAAGGGCATCACAGACTTTTTGACACGACCATAAAGTGTGATTATTATATACATCAGAAGTGAAAAAGCAATATCTTCGTTGCAAGCCAAATATTGGGTATTCTCCCGAATAAACGTTCGGTTAATTAAATCAATAAGTTTCTCTTTTATAAGATGATGAGGTAACGTAGTATACAGTGTAGAAAAATCATATGTAGACAATTTAGAAGCCTGAAAGTTTTTAGATTTAAATTTATTGAGAACATCATTAGAATTTTTAATTGACCAAAAATAGTTAATTCCGTCCCTTTCGTAAACAGTATCATAGTATCTAATCGTATGCTTTTTAACAGCAGTAGGGCATGAAGTTAGCAGTTTGGACAAAACAGTAGTCGTACAAGAACTAGAATTAGCAATGAAATGTGCTTTATAAGGTCGTTTATGAAGTTTCGGTAACCAATATAACGTAGGAAGTCTGTTTTGCTTTTCTTTAATACTCACTGCAAACTTAGCAGTAATATCGATAGAATGGGTATTGAGAATAGAAACCCCTCATGCAATCAATATGAAATATGAATAAACATGGACGTATACTACATATACTGTTTAAGGTAATGTGGCAATTACTTAAGAATAAACAGACTGACTTTTTGCCAACACATATTGACGTTAGCCTCATAGCACTGGCTTGGTACCAAGCATTTGGTAAGTAACTTTTCTGTTATACGGAAGACTTAAACACATTATGTGGAACACTTTGAACAGATAACAATCACAAACCTATCACTTTAAAACAAGGTTTTGATAAAAGGCCAAGATAAGACACACTGTCAAGTTTATCATTAAAGATCATAAATTAATATTGGCAAACAGACAGTAAAATGAATGAATTATTCATTTTTACCAGGATTTGTCAAACGCACTGGTTTTGATTAAATTGAAGTATGAACAACAAGTGTCTAGACAAATCTGAGTAACGAATGACTCGACTACTGTTTAAATATCAACAAGAGTATTACGAAACCATAGTTGAAAGTTGACAAAGTACGTATGTGTTGTACTCGGTTACTGTGTCTTTTTTGTCATATAGCTTTTGCGTCACAGGAACATTCACATAAATGCTAATTTAGATTCGTTATATTTGTCAACACCAAAGCCAACCATCTGAGAAAAAATGATCTTCAGTATGCCAAAGAATTAGCAGATGCCATTTAAAAAGATATATGAGCCGCACCATGCAAAATCGTGTCTTCGGGCATATGCACACAGCGAAGGCCCAGATCAGCCTTCGCATCCGCGCAGTCTGATCAGGGCCTTCACTATCCGCTAACAGAGTCACTGGATACAACGTAATGTATGAATGGAGAGCAAAGGCAAGGCTGATACTTTGCGCATCCGCAGAATGCTCTTAATCTGCGCATTTTGCGCATGTTCGAAGGCACTTTTTCGTTTCAAATGCCAATATATTTATGTGTAGCTTATCTGAATACAGATGAGCCACCATTATCAGTTCCAGTCTGTCGTTCACCCGTCCACAGCCGTCCGTCTACAGATTCAATCGATTTTTCTTCTGAAACTGCTTTGCAAAACTTGTGAAAATGCCATGTTGCTCCTTAAAACAGGAACTCTTTGGAAGCACGAAACACATCAATGACCATATTTACCGTATGTATTTGACATGCCTGAGCAAACAGTGTAGACCTAGATGAGAATGCGGCGTCTCATTAAGGTCTATATTGTTTGCCACTAATCCAGCACTTTTTAGACACAACATCGGGTAGTAAATTGTACTTATTCAAATTTTAGAACAAGTATGGTAAGGAGTTGAGGTGTCTGAGTACTTGGGATAAATATGGTAAACAAAATTAGTAGACGCATCGTGGTCCTGTTTGTGGTTTTCTTGTGTCCAGGCTTCAGATCGTTATTGGACCCTTTATTTTGTTTCATCACAGGGATTATATCTGTTTCACTGTGATGTTTTACAGAGGAGGTAAAGGCCCTATACGGACCAAACATATACATGTACAGTCGACTCTCGTTATCTCGAATTCCAAGGGACTCACTGAAATAGTTCGAAATATCCGTACCTCGACATATCAGAGTTGAGAGAGTGAGGTAAACAATAAATTGAACAACCACATTTAACAAATGAATATGTAATTTAACTCCTGAAGTTAGAAATATATATATAAAATAATGTGAAAAAGAGGAGAAATTGCTCCTTAGGAGCAATTTCTCCTCATTTCCACATTACGTATTTTGTTACCTGTTGTCATAGTTTCATGTTAAAACAGGGACCAGATTTTCACTTCGAGATAAGCAGTAATTCGAAATAAGCGAGTTCGAGATAACGAGGTTCGTTTGTATTTGTAATTCAGAGCTGCACCAGAACTGAAGATGAGGTTTCGCGCGAGTTAAAACTGGTTCAAACTCCTAGCTAGTAGCTTTCCTACTGATCGTTGCAAGGCAGTTCCTCTGTTGCAGTTTTTCTTTATTTGTGCGTCTGTAGTTTCATGTAGTGCATTTGTTTTGTCCGTATTTGTTCCTCATCTGTCCTTCTTTTAGTGCCTCGGGAGGGCTGTTCTTCGAGATTGTGGTATTTTCTGAGTTCTTCACTTATATTTTTATTGAGTGTATTAGTGAACAGTAATGTAACGTCTAACACTGCTCACGCTCTGTAGCCAATGGCTGAGAGATATTCTATTGTCAAATAAATCCTAAACAGCCCAGTGATCCTAAAGGACCTGAAAATATAAACTGTTAAATGTGAAGTACGGAATGACGTCTTATGGTTGCCATAGAGTACTTAACACCAACTAAAGAAGACCTCCACGAATCAGGGAACAAACTGCTAACATGGGCCCCGACCACTGGCCAACACAACGGTCATGTCCATACAAGTAACAATAAAATTGATAAAATTTGCCGTTATAAAAAGAACACATAAAAAGAAAAACAATGTGAGTCTTGGTTTTATAAAGACTTTACATACAACAGTGTTTGAAGCTTCTTCAATAGCATAAAAACGCTTTTGTGCTGATGTTTAGCACATTTCATCAGATGTGCTAAGTCTATCAAGTTTGCTAAAATTCAGGTTACAAAAAGGACATGCATTTGAAACGAACTGTTTTATGAAATAGCCAGCACCTCGTATGTTTATCTTTTTGTATCTTCTTGTTTTGAAAAAACAATGTTTGTTCTCTTTTAGATATTTAATTTACTTCACTGCAGCTGATGCTTAGTACCTTGTGGCGCTTGTAAAACATGTCCCTGTACTTCACCATAGCGCAGTTTACATCTTTATTTCCTCATTCTGGTAACTTTGAAAATCGATTACTGTTTAAGCTGACGCTAGGTGGAGTATGCAGACTAGCAAAACTTCATAGCTGTATATTAATAGACTTAATAAAACGGAGTCTCCAATTTTTGTTATTTTTGTTTGTGTGTCTGTTCATCATGAAAACATGCCTATATAATTCTGACCCTCTTAAACTCCATTTTTTTATAGTATAACTGGGGTTAACAGGGGTATTCATTATTTTTCTTATTTCTGCTCAAAAACACAAATTGTGGGTACTCATTAGAACCGTCTCGGCGAGGCGGTTCTAACGAGTACCAACAATCTATGTTTTGAGCAGAAATATGAAAAATATCAGACTTTTTATCTGAAAACTTAAAGTTTTTGGTGGTGAAGTTTTCAATATATTTGAATAGGCGTGTTTTCGTTATGTTTTTTTTTTCAAAAGCAACATTTTAGATTTTTATTTTTCCTTTGGGTCATTAAGCTTATTCTTGTTTCTTTGAAAATCGAAAACAATAAAAATATAAATGATGCCTTTGGAAAACAATAACATACAAAAGAAAGAAAATTGAAGACTCGGTTTTATTAAGTTTCTTTATATACAGTTACAGTTTTACGCCCCCAACCCACCCTACGGTCCCGGGGGCGTATTGCAGCCTCGCAAACTCCGTCACTGTATATAAAGATACTTAATAAAACCGAGTCTTCATTTTTCGTTCTTTTGTATGTTATTGTTTTTCAAAGGCATCATTTATATTTTTATTATATAATCCTAAGAGAAAAATTCTTCTGAATCCCATCTGTATACTGACTTGTATTAATACTATGTTTGCTATTATTACAGATACATTGTTGAAGAAATAAAATATCATGACGAAAACATGCCTATATAATTTTTACCCCCCTTAAACCCCATTTTTATATAGTAAAACTGGGGTTTACAGGGCTATACATTATGTTTCGTATTTCTGCTCAAAAACATAGATTGTGGGCATTCGTTAGAACCGCCTCGCTGAGGCGGTTCTAACGAGTACCACAATCTATGTTTTTGAGCAGAAATATGAAAAATATCAGAGTTTTTTTATCTGAAAATTTTCAGTTTTTGGAGGTGAAATTTTCTTTATATTTGAATAGGCTTGTTTTCGTTATGCAATTCATAATTAACGGGTATCTGGTTCGATGATATATTATACTAATTGTATAGGTAAAGCCACTCTAGTATCTGTGGTACAATAGTATCTTATTGTTTCCAAAACATTGGTCCGGTGTTTATATGTTTCTTTGTTGTTGTTTTTTTTTGTAATGCGTAGGACGCCTTCTTCAACTAAAAGCAGTTATGCGGAGTAAGACGCTCAGCAAGCATTCGCCATTAATTGTCAACCTAGATTTATACTGTTAAGTCCCGCCTTTTTACCATGTCAATCCAATAAACAGTACCTCGTAGGAAGGCGGAAGTAAAACAAAATCAAGATACCCACGACTATACCATAAAAGGATGAAACCTCTTCAAAATTTTACCGCCGACACTCAGAATTATACGATACATATTAGGTTAGCTTAAAATGTTTCTGCTGCAAGGAATTGCGGAACCAGTGTAGTGTTTTATGGTGTCCTAGTTTATGAATTAAAAAAAAAAAAAAAAAAAAAAAAAAAAAACAATATTAGGACAAATAATTGCAAATGCTTGCTGAATGTCCTACCCCGCCGGAGTGCCTTTAGTTGAAGAAGCCGTCCTACCCATTAAGGGCAGAATAAGCGTCACATATGAAACACGGACGCAGAAACAAAGAAAAACTGTACCAGAGGAACTGCCTTGAAACGGTTAGTAGCAAGCTACTGGGAGCCTTAACTCAGTTTTACTCGTGCGAAACCTCACCCTTAATTCTAATGCAGCTCCAAATTAAGCATTAAGAAAACACGCCTATTCAAATATATTGAAAATTTCACCATCAAAAACTGAAAGTTTTCAGATAAAAATTCTGATATTGTTCACATTTCTACTCAAAACATACATTGTTGGTACTCGTTAAAACCGCCTTGCTGAGGCGGTTCTAACGAGTACCCACAATCTATGTTTTTGAGCAGAAATAAGAAAAATAATGTATACCCCCTGTAAACCCCACTATATAAAAGTGCGGTTTAAAGGGGTTAGAATTATATAGGTATGGTTTCGTGATGATATATGTCAGTCCGTATAGGGGTCCTCTACCTCATCTGTGAAATATCACAGTGAAACACGCATGATCAAAAAACACTGTGATGAAACAAAGCAAAGGTCTTAATGGCGATCTGAGGCCAAAATACAGGAAACACACGCACAGAACCAAGATGTACCCGACCAGAGATATTGATGGAGTTTTATTACTTAATCAGCTTAAGTTTAACTATACTACAAATCCCATTACATTCACTTACTAATTGTATTCCCTCACTTTTATTCATTTTACAGGTTACAAAAAAGGTCATGTATTAGAAAAAAAGTTTAATTCTGACATAGGCGCGTTGACGTGATGACATATAAATTAAATTCATGACACTATAATGAAACACAGAGGCGGGCTCCACTGGAAACTGAAAGCAGAGTAAACGAAAACGACAAGCAGAAGCAAAGTGAGTCTTAAATTGCACAAAGTAAATTAAAGGTATAAAAACTACCTTACTTAGAGAAAAACAACTTTGTTTTATCATTTATGTTTTTTTTTTTTTTTTTTTTTTTTTTTTTTTTGTAACATCGCAGAGTTACTTGAGAAGAAGAGAGGAAGAAAGAAGAATAGACGACGTAGATGATAAGAAGAAATAAAATTTCTAACCTGTTCTTAAATAAGAATAATTGTATGGTTATATAATGACATACAACCAAGATGGCTACTTCATTCATCTGTGAAAAGAGTCCGATACCATACACAGTTGAATGTTTGCAGAAGGAATACTCGGAAGTACAAAATTCTAATTCGTCAATCCAGTCCGGTCGGCCGCAACAATTTCGTCTGTGCGGACCGTCATTGGAAATTGAGTACAAAGAAATGATATAAAACGGCATGGATTATTATTTCTATGAAGGAGATATCCTTAGCTCTGCAAATGATTTCCTGCTTCACATGCCGTAGCATGGTGATGAATATTTTTTTTACAAACGAGCGTACGAAGGAAAAATACATGGTTTTGCCCGCGCCATGCATAAACGCGTTTTCGGGAATATGCTTTCAGCAAAGGCACATATCAGTCTGTGCATCCGTGCAGTCTGACCAGAGCCTTCACTCTCCGCTAATAGAATAAATGGATACTAGAGAATGAATAAATGGAGGGCAAATGCCCGGATAGTATTTTACCATGCGCAGGCTGTTCTGAATCTTCGGGTTTTTTGTGCATGCTCGAATGCACTTTTTCGCTTGAAGGGCCAATTTTGTTAACGGTGTCAGCACCTACGTAACCGATACGATGTTTCAGCGAATTGTAAACTGTCTATTTTGCGACAAGTATAATTAACCAAAACTAAAACGTTCAATTCAAATAGGCTATAATTAGTATCTGGCCGTCTTCAGAGGTAGGATTGGAAGTGATATATTGGTCAAGTTATAGCTGCTAAAATTATTGCCCTACTTTCATACGCGTACGCTGCAAGAGTTTTGCGTGGGCTTTTAACACTGCCTTATTCACAGTTTGACTAATGTATTTCTTTGTTTAGATTGCTAATCCGTTAGGTGAATGGACACATTTGGATCTTTTACCGTCATTTTTAACAAATGAGATCATAACGTTTGCTAATAATGTTTCCTTTCTTGAACACCAAGCCCATCTGAAAAAGTGTCTACCCAAAAAGGAAACAATTTTCTCGCATACCAGATAAGGATTTCCGCAAATTACACCGGTGCTAGCTAAGCTTATCTAACACACGAGGAATTTCGCGTGTTTGACATACACTGGTTGTATAGGTACGCCATCGTTAAGTTTGACGTCACTGAACGTAATGACGTCACCAAACGTCACGGTATTGACATCGCAATATGGCGGACATCTGCAATCGAAGTGACTGCATTATCAAAAACCCACTTTTAGAAATGAAAGGTATGCAAGAAAAAGAATCTACCATGGGTATGAGGGACAGACAGAAGAATCCGTCCCTCAGTATCACAGGTTGACATCACTCGGCAAGCCTCGTGATGCAAGACAGTAATCCTCGTGACGGATTTTTCTATCTACCCCACACACCCATGATAGATTCTTATATTCTTTCACACCAGATAAAGGAATCCTGGATATTACCCTAGGATAGAAATGCTTATCCTACCCAGGTTATCCTATCTAGGGTAAGGAAAAATCGATAATTCTCACGTGTTTTATATACTCGTTGTATAGGACGTCACGTATACCATCGTTAAGTTTGACGTCACTGAACATAATGACGTCACTACACGTCATGGTAATGTCATCACTATTTGGCGGATGTCTGCAATCAAAGTGACTGCATTATTAAAAATCCACGTTCAGAAATGAGAGGTATGCAAGAAAAAGAATCTTTCATGGGTATGAGGGGTAGAAAAATCCGTCCCTCGCGGTCACAGTCTGGAATCACTCGGCAAGCCTCGTGATGCAAGACTGTGATCCTATTTTCCTATCTACCCATCACACCAATGATAGATCCTTATATGCTCTCAAAGTGGAGCAATTTATTTTAGAGTCAACCCTCTTCAGAAAGGATGCAAAACAATGTTGACACTCCAGAAAGTTTATCTATTCCTCTTAAGATTATGGTGAGCTCTGTGAAAAGTGCTTTAAGTCTTTTCTGAAAAGGAGTCTGTTCTATAATAAAATAATTTGCTTTACAATAGGAACACATTAGTTTTGTCAGAATAGACCCTTTTCGGAAAGGTCTTGTGCAGGAAAGGCTTGATGTGCTATCTGAAACTCGAAGGGACCATACTTTGCAAAAAATGTTGTCATTACGTGACGTTTGCACTATGACAATACTTGAAAAAAAAAAAAAACTTGGCAAACTAAAACAAATTGTTGGTATACCTATGAGTATAAATTGTGCTGATATTTGCACCTTCACGTTAAGAAGTCGAGAAATTTCAAATGTAAGACAATTGGTGAAAAATTCTCTTCTAGCAAATAAAAAAAACCATTGCTGACAAAACAGTTCTTGAGCTTGTCAGATTACGTCACATACAGAAGACTGTGACGACACATGGTCGCCGGAACTATAGTCATTTGAGTATAGATATGATTTTGTCATTTAAATATTATAGTCTGAAAACTACGTCAGTGTATCACTTATTATTGACAATAGTTCATTCCTCCTCATACAAGACAAAACGCTCGCTACAGCTCTCGCAAATAACATGCGAACTTCATATCGAGCACAGTGTTTTAGGATGTGCTAAAACTAAACATATACATATCTACCCATCAAACTAATTCAAAAGTTTTGTACGAATGTTGATTTGTTCGTTTTCCGATTCCTGGCTAATTAAAGTTGTGTTTAATAGAATCTTTATCGACTGTGGAAGACATTAAGCGTCCCTAACATTGCGATGATAGTGTCAACTTTCCTAGCAAACTAATGAATTTCAGCGATAACATCGTCCTCTTCAATTCCCAGCGCTTCAAAGATCGAACTATTTTCTTCAGCGTAGTACTTCTAGATTTATCGATTACCAATGATATACGCGACACGCCGGAAGCAACAAAGCAGCAAAGAATTCATGACCATTTTTATAAGATGCAAATGATAGGAAGTTTGTCACTATCGAGCACATTGAAGCAATTTAACGCTGGTAAAATCAGTTTGAACGACTCCTTAACGGTTAACAAGGACATAACCAAGCAAATCAAGCTGAAGTGGTTGCGGTAACGATGTATAAATTCGCCTTGAAACCATAAATAACTTGACAGCATAATTGCTAAGACATATTGCACAAATGAACCCAATTTAAAACTGTTACTTGGCAATGTATTTTCAAAGATGGGATGCTAATCGGAGATTATATGTAAAAGATAGTAAACTGGTTTAAAGTTTTGAATACATTCAAACATGTGTAATGGCAGACCGCTGCTACCTAATAATGTTCCAACACCTACAGTTAACACAAGTATTTAAGGGGGATCTTTACACCTTCAGTGGCGGCAACTGTCAAACTTATTTTGTCTATTTTGAAACGATCTACTCTAAAAGGCAAGAATTAGCTCCTTTCTGGAGCAAAGTTGTCTCCCTTGTTAAACCGGCGAAAATTTCATCACGTGTTTCTATTCTCCTTGAAACAAAACACGTATCACAATTCCTGGAAGACCTGTGTTTAAGATGTTTACTCGTTATTGAATATGATGCTCGTGAGAGAAATAAAAACAGTCTCTAAAACAAATGGTCTTTGAGAGCAATGACCATACACACGAAAGTAAAAAAGACACCTGTCTTCGAGGTTATAAAACTTTTTTCATGCTCAACAGCTGAGCATGAAATTTTCTCTGCTAATACGAGAAATATGAAATGCCAACTATTGATTGGCATTTTCATATTTATTAGTAAAGAAATATTCACGCTCAGCTATGTTTAGCAAGAAAGAATTTGCAATAGTTAGTAATTTGAGATTTATTAGCAAGACAATTTTCATGCTCAGGTGAGTTGAGCATGAAAACACGTTTTATAATCTCGGGGCCTGAATTTGGGAAAACATATAGTATAGAAGATGTCCAGGAAGATCCACCATCACAGAATCAGACAATAATGACCCCAACAGGAAAAGTAAACAAGCCAAGACAGAAAGCAAAGGCTTAATTATTGTAAAATTACAGAATGATTGTTTAGCTCGCACATCGGCTCCCTAACTCAGTTACTGAAGCATGGTAAAAAAGAGCCCGTCACTCTAAAAAAGTTAACGCCTCCCCACCACGAATAACATCTTAAATACGAATATTTTCTAGCAGGCGCAACTTTAACTTCACTCATATCTGGATTGTAAGCTCAAATCTTTCAACCCTGCAGACCAAAACATATATCAATGCAGTGTAGACGTAACGAGCTATCTTATCAGGATCTACAGTGTCTACCGTTTAGTTTCTTTTTATTTTTGAATGACACTTCGTTTGCAATAATGGATATGTCCGAATTAAAAAATGGAAGAGTCCCCTTCAGACACTTAGGGGTGACAGGGTTAAAGTCAGCATACATACCTAAAAGAGGTTGATGCTGTTTTTATAAAGAAGACAAAGTTCACAGACAGGAAATAACCTCTCTAGCACTTGAAACCTTTTACAACTGAGAGATGTCTTAAAGAAAAGAATTGTCGCCCAAATCGAGAAAACCCAGTTTTCTTTCTAAATGTGTAGTCCCGAAGAGAGTGAATTTTCGTCCTTTAGATGTAGTTCCCCAATAAGTTGGGAGTTAAATATTAGCTGAGTAATTATCCTAGGCGGTGTATTCATTCACTATAACCCATTTATGCCTAGCGTCCTATAAAAGAAACATTTGCAAACCGTGCATACCCAAATCAGACGCCGCAGAACGCGGCGTCTGATCAAGGTCTACACTGTTTGCATTAAATACAAGAATTTCTGAAAAAAGAACAACAAAAAAAAAAAAAAAAAAAAAAAAAAATAATAATAATAATAATCATGGTAATGATAAAAACTAATAGACACCCTTTCTATAAGAAATGGACACATCCAAAGAGTTGAGGTAGACCAGTCTATTTGGCGTAAATGGGTTAAGCAGAAATCAAAACTTCTTATCAGACTGCAGTGCTCTTTTGTAATGTTAAAATTGGTGAACTGCCTATAAACATGCGATGCAAACTAAATCAAACGCCAAATCAGCTCGCAATAAGGCATCTCTGATAGTAAACAAATAACAAAATAGTCGAATAAGTGTAAACAAACTGCAAAAGAAGTACGGGTGTGAACTGGTCCGTAGCCGGTCTTGAATTTCAGTTTAAGGCTATCTGAGTTCGTCCTAGGCACCAACGCAGTTTTAAAAACAACACAATGCGAATATGTACGGATATCCATAGAGATCTAACTCAACAATACATACATACATACATACATACATACATACATACATACATACGTATATACATGCCTGCTTGAACGCATACAAACAATAATTATTCAGAGACAAACTTTGTTTTTAAAGGTGCCTATTGAAAATGTATTCAAACCGCAGTCAGAACTTAATTATTGGATTCAAACTCTACTAGGACTGTTGGAATATTATTTTACCTGACTTTGTTATGCCATAATTTCTTTATTGTGCAGCCACATGTTTAGACCTTAAGAAGAAGAAGTGCACATTCAGGGGCGATATTCCCGTCAGAATAGTTTTTATCTCCCTGCGGAACAGGGGTCTACTCTTAAAGGAAGAACTTCTCCCACAAGTATTTCCTTTACAGCAAACTCCTTTTATCAGAAGTGACTTTGTACCTGTATGTAGGAAGGTAAACAGGAAGATGCAAAATATATGCCTTGTCAAGCACATTGGAGAATCTACCAGATGTATTCAGCTACCTTAACCCATTTATGCCTAGCGCCCTAAAAAGGGACATGCGCAGACAGTGTAGACCCAGATCAGACGCCGCAGAACGCGGCGTCTGATCTGGGTCTACACTGTATGCATCAAATATAGAAACTATTACTAAGCATAATATTAATAAAAATAGCCAGACATCCCTTCTACTTGTAATAGACCCGCCCAAAGGGTTGAGGAAGAAGAGTTCATTCTGGATAAATGGTTTGAAGGGGTTGTGCTATAAGTTACGAAAGTAGTACAGAAGATGTCCAGGAAATGCCACAATCACATTTCATAGCCTGCCAACGATACCAACTGAAGTGCAAATGAACTATGACAGACAGCATGCAATCAAACCTCAGTAACTCGAATATCTTTGGGACCATGCAATTTGTTCTAGAATGGGTAGTTTGAGCCACTGAGTGTTAAGCATAACGCCAGGTCAAGAGGCAAATGGATGTAATTTAGGGATTTTTTTCGATCTTCACAGAGCAGATCCTGATAAGATGGCTAATTTTTAACCATCTCATTTGACTCTACACTGTTTGCAAACGAGTGTCTACATGGCTGAGTGGGTTAACAATATTTTTGTAAAATAAGTCGGAGCACTAGGTTGGCTATCAATTAAATAATCAACTGCCAGACAATACTACAATGTAGACAGATTGTGTCTATACGGATCGATTTATCTGATTACCTGCCACGCACAATCAACGGGTCATCAAGGAGGCGGCGCTTAAAGTGGGCGTAGCCAATGATATGGAACCTCGTCATAACAAATATATCAGCCGCAATGTCAAAAACGCACCTTCGGACTTGTGCGCCCAGCGCAGATTCGCTAAGCCAAGGATGCAAAGTTTCTTCATGTGGACAACGAAAACTCTGATCAGATTGCGCAGATGCGCAGGCTGATTTGAGTCTTCGTTGGACGAACAGGTCAGAAGGTACTTTATTTTTGACGTTGATGATCATTTTTTCTAACATGTTTGACAGTATACATACAAAGTCTAGTAAAGACATGCGCAGATTACCATATTGGAATTATGGGTGCGCATGTTGTTATCATGGAAAACGCAATGCAATGCATAATGACAAGGCAGTATTTTCTGAAGTCTGGACTAGATATGCGCTCGAAGACTGATTGTATAATGATGGGGCTTATATGATAGCAGACAACTCATCAAGTAACAATTGTTAAAGAGAGCAAACAGTCTCTTCAAGGTCTGCTCTCTTTGTCATTCAGCCGGGTTTTCAATACATCACCCGGTCGTTTCACTTTGATGTTTCACTGATGAGGAAGAGGACACATGCAGACCGAACATACTCTTGTAATTCGGAGTTGCATCAGAATTAAGGGTGAGCTTTCGCACGGGATTTCGCACGAGTTTTACTCATTTAAACCACTAAATTTGTTTTCCTTCTGACCGTTCCAAGCCGGTTCCTCTGTTGCAGTTCTTCTTTGTTTGTGAGTCGGTGGTTTCATATCGAGGGTTGATCGCAAGACTGCAGGAACTAAAACATATTTTTGAAACCCTTGTTTAGGGGCAACTTTGACCCCTTTATAAACAATGCAAATTTAGGTGCCATTGCTCATACGAGCTATGGCACCTAAATTTTCATTGTTTACAGAATGAAATGTTGTAATCTTCATAATGCCTTCATGGATAGGAGATTAAGTTCGGGGAAAAACAACAATCTGATTTATTTCTGTCTTGTGCTCAACCCTCGATATGTGGCGTTTGTTTTGTCGTCTATGATCTGTCCTTTGTTTGTTGCCTCGGGAAAGCTGTGCTTCATATACCTATATAATTTTTACCCCCTTAAACCCCACTTTTATATAGTAAAACTGGGGTTTACAGGGGTATACATTATTTTTCTCGCCGAGGCGGTTCTAACGAGTACCCACAATCTATGTTTTGAACAGAAATGTGAAAAATATCAGAGTTTTTTTATCTGAAATTTTTCAGATTTTCGAGGTGAAATTTTCTATATATTTGAATAGGCGTGTTTTCGTAATGTAAAACACCCCTGACTCACGGATCTGAAAAAATTATTATAGCTATTTCTTACCTAAACATCTAACAGCATAAAATAACAAAATAAATATTTCTTAAGCTTTAGTACAAGAAATGATACCTGTTTTATTTTCCCAAGCAAACACGACTAGCAATTTTATGCAAATTACATGTAGGAGACGACACGCAAGAAATATCAAGTCCTGTTTTCTTGGAAGAATAACAAAAATATTTACAGTATAATTTGCTAATATTGCAAAATAGCATATAATAATTAAAAGTGCGGAACACCTTTATCTTGAAAGGTTTCTGCATTGAAATTTAGTAGATTACTACTTATCTAACACTTATAATTTCGTATAAAAAATAACAACACCAAATTGTTATCAGAATATGATTTAGTGTTTGTACTACGGATTAGAACTCAGCCTACGTTTTTCTACAAATCAGATGCCCGGTTTTCACTTCACACTCATAAATTTTATTGCATGAGTTTCTAATTTAAACGTACCACATGTTTTTATTCGTCCACATAATTTTGTTTACAGAGAAAAATAAACAATATTACCTAAGAATACTATTCAGACAACAGGAAACATGATGCAGTTTCTGGTTAAATTTGGCAACTTTATGATGGAATAAACTGGCTTAGCTGTAAGAGAGTTTGAAGTTACCTGCTGAAATTAATCAACATGATTTTGCTCTCCCTCCGGTTGAGCAAATTATATTCTTTAATTTCTCCAAAGAAATCATAACTAACAGAGATTTAGAATTTTAGAATGAATAATAGTTAATCAATGTAGTAGTAGTAGTTCATCAAGCTACATAAGACATTTAAGTTACTGCTTCTATATAGCTGTTAACAGAATCTGTGTAGCAATATCTAGGGTAGATAGAGCTCTGAAGCCCTGGTCGGCAAATCGATCTAGGAGTTGGCAACTCCAACAAAAACCTGCATACCTGGATTTGCCTGTTCCAGTTATGTAAAGTCTGCTTCGGCAGCTGGGGCGGAAGAAATCATTACTATGATTAAACGGCCCAAATGGCGATGCAGCAGTATGTTGTGGAGCATGGAGAGCATGACAAGGGACAAAAGAAGTCATGGTCATCCACTGCATCCTGGCTTACCTCCAGATGTCCTGACACTGTCTTGCATCTGGATCCAGCTAGGTCAGGATGAGAGAGTGAGGTTGACTCAGCGCGCCTCTCCCTCACTATAATCCAATTCACAGCGCATGTCATCTTAATCAGCAACACACATTCACAGCAAGCACATATAAGCCGTCTTAGAACACAAATAATAACACATCACACAGTTGATTAGGATTGGTCATTGTCAGTAATGACAGACGAACAAGACAGTAGTTCATTACGAAAACACGCCTATTCAAATATATAGAAAATTTCACCTCCAAAAACTGAAAATTTTCAGATAAAAATCTCTGATATATTTCATATGTCTGCTCAAAACATAGATTATGGATACTCGTTAGAACCGCCTCCGACAATCTATGTTTTGAGCAGAAATAAGAAAAATAATGTATACCCCTGTAAACCCCAGTTTTACTATATAAAAGTGGGGTTTAATGGGGTCAATATTATATAGGCGTGTTTTCGTGATGAATAGTTTGTTATGGTGTCCACAAAAAAACAAAACAACATACATACATACATACATACATACATACATACATACAACAACAGCATTTGACGTCAATCCAAATATGGCTTATTGGACATACATGTATATATAACATATAAAATAGCTCATTTAAGGCATAGAAAATCTCGTAATTGTTACAGTCTCTTTAATATAAACGGACAGAGTACAAATAAATGATCGGAGCATAAGTGCGACAAAGAAAAAAACAGCCAAATATTTAGGATAAATACGCCATTCTCGAGTATCCTGAAGAAAATCTTATTCTGACAGCAAGTGTTTAAAGCATTGCCATTAATGGATATCTTGTCAGTAATTCGAGTTTAATACTCGTAACAACTGTATGAAATCGATGTGAATTTTTGCTATAGCCTATGCACAATTGGCAAACATGTCAAGATAGTTTATAGAGATCGCAATGGGGTAGCTGCGGCAATCATTATTATGAGTTTCGTCAAATTAAAAGGTCTCTAAACCAGTAGGAAACCGTTAAACCATCACGAGAACATACCTATATAATTTTGATCCCCTTAAACCCCACTTTTACATGTATATAGTAAAGCTGGGGTTGACAAGGGTATACATTATTTTTCTTATTTCTGCTCAAAAACATAGATTGTGGGTACTCGTTAGAACCGCCTCGCCGAGGCGGTTCTAACGATTACCTACAATCTATGTTTTGAGCAGAAATATTAAAAAATATCAGAATTTATATCTGAAAATTTTCATTTGTTTGGTGGAAAAAAATGTCAGTATATTTGAATAGGCATGTTTTCGTAATGCTTTCAAGGCTCCTACCTATAAGCGCTGCCTGCTCACAATATTTTTCAGGGGAAGAAATAAAATGAATGGCGAAAAGCAATGGCCCATTTATGATTGCGCTGATGTGCCGTCTGATTTAGACCTTTACTTTTATGCATATGCCTAAATACCTTTTCCTCTTAACACGGATCATTTTTCAAATAGAGCTACCACTGAGTTAAATTCCAGAGAAATATATTGGTTCCGTTTTATACTGGAATTAATGCGATTAAAACAGTTGGAGGGTAGTGCGGGGAATAACAGATGAAAATAAGCGTATTTACCAGATGTAAGAAATAATTCCAATCTTTACCGCTTAATTAGTTTTACCATAGACTTTATATTTATCATGATCATAGGATTGTTTATTACAACAAAAATCAAATCGATTAAAAGACGAAGAAGTGGTTATTGCGACAGATATATAAATATGTACATATATCTTCCGCGATATCCACTTCTTCGTCTTTCAATCAATTTGATATATACAGTCGACTCTCGTTATCTTCTTAGGAGCAATTTCTCCTCTTTACCACAATATTTTGTTACCTGTTCTTAGATTCCCATGTTAAAACAGGGACCAGAATTTCACTTCGATATAAGCGGTTATTCGAGATAAGCGAGGTCGAGATAACGAGAGTCGATTGTATAATGATTGTTTCGAAAATCTATCTTACAAGATATTACGAAAAACGCCGCATGCCAAGAACAAGAATAGGGGTAGGTGTTGGATATACATATTTACGCGGTTTTAGGGTTTTTCAATTCTTAAACCCAATTTCAACTTAATGACTTATTGCTATGAATCTTTTACACAGAACAAATTTGTCTCCAATGTATTTTATAACCAAAGTTGCCTTTTATTGCATACTTCGTGGTGGTGTGGTGGTAATATCATAGTTTATATAGCTCTGGATAAGAGGAATGTCCAGATAAATACGTTTCTACACATACTTATATGCTGTGGCATAACAAAAGCACGCCCATATAGTTTTGCCCCCCTTAAACCCCACTATTATAAAGTAAAACTGGGGTTTACAAGGGTATACAATATTTTTCTTACTTCTGCTCAAAACATAGATTGTGGGTACTCGATAGTACCGCCTCGCTGAGGCGGTTCTAACGAGTACCCACAATTTACATTTTGAGCAGAAATTTGAAAAATATCAGAGTTTTTTTTTTATCTGAAAATTTTCAGTTTTTGGAGGTAAAATTTTCTATATATTTGCATAGGCGTGTTTTCGTAATGGGAACTCCTTGGAAGCGCCTCACATGGACGCTTCTAATGAGTACCCACAAGATGTATTTTATAGAGAAGTAAGAAAAAACATCAATATATTGTATGGTAATTAAGAAAAATACCAATATATTATGCTATTGTGGTTAATTAATGTCTAATCTGAAGCAACGACAGAAGCATACAGTTCACGTAGGTATGTTATCCATTACGAAAACACGCCTATTCAAATATATATATAAAAAAATAACCTGCAAAAACTGAAAACTTTCAGATAAAAACTCTGATATTTTTCATATTTCTGCTCAAAACATAGATTGTGGCGAGGCGGTTCTAACGAGTACCCACAATCTATGTTTTTTAGCTGGAATATGAAAAATGATGTATACCCCTGTACACTCCAGTTTTACTATAGAAAAGTGGGGTTTAAGGGGGGTCAAAACTATATAGGCAAGTTTTTGTGATGGTAATGCTGCTGATGTCGACATAAAAGCAGTCTAATATTTCGGCCCTAAGTGCTCGCATTCTGACTGGAAGTCCAGATTGTCTGATAAATATCGAAGGGGTTCAAATTTTCCTACTTTGAAGAAAAGTTTATGATTGGAAGCTTTGTTAAATGATTGTAAAAAAAAAACTGATGAAAATTGTTCCTAAATGCATTTTGTTTTCAAAAAACATAAAACAACAACAACAACAACAACAAAAGACACACACACACACACACACACACACACACACACACACACACACACACACACACACACACACACACACACCTAAAACCCCAATAAATTTGTTTGGGTAGATAAATGTATATGTCCCTCGAAGTAAGTTCTTAAACAGAAAAAGAAACATTTCCATGTACTTAATTGTATCAGCGTTGCATTATATAAAATGCCTTGAAATATTGTTCTAAACTAGTGTACATTTAATTGTTCTTCCGATACATTTTTTTTTCATATAAATCAGTCAATATGCGCATACATTTGCGGACAGAGTAACCATTCAAGTGCATTATAAAATCCCCAAGAATTTAGCATACTGCTATAAACGAACTGTAAATCCTATCACTTTTAGCATTTGGACTACTAGACGAGATCGCGATAAGCCGGTGCTGCTAGCTTTACAGTACGGTCAGGTTCTTTTATGTACGTTATTGTATTTTGTAGTGATTTTGTTTGTAAATATAAACGGACAGTGATAGCTGTGGTGATACTACATTGGTGATCAGTCTGGGCTTTGGAGTCAGGGTATGTCGAAGGTACCTTTTCACATGGCGCTCGCCACGTTCTAGCAGCGAGTACACTGCACTTATTCTATTATTCAAGCTATCAGATTAAAGGTAGTAGGGCGAAAACTCTTAGTCTGTACCTTGCTGCAAGAGCTAAATGTAAAGAACAGGCGACAATCAATTGATGCTATGACCGTATTAACCAATAATATTCGTACTCCTTACAGCTTATGTTCAAAAAACTTACACAAGCCCATTTGAACACTATTCATGTATTGCCATCACGAGAACACGCCTATATAATTTTGACCCCCTTAAACCCCACTTTTATATAGTAAAACTGGGGTTTTCGGGGGTATACATTATTTTTCTTATTTCTGCTAAAACAAAGATTGTGGGTACTCGTTAGAACCGCCTCGCCGAGGCGGTTCTAACGCGTACCCACAATCTATGTTTTGAGCAGAAATATGAAAAATATCAGAGTTATTTTATCTGAAAATTTTCAGTTTTTTGAGGTGAAATTTTCTTTATATTTGAATAGGCATGTTTTCGTAATGAGACACACTGCTGCATGAGTGGCAAATAGTGTAGACCCTGATCGGAAGCTGATCTGATCTGGATCCACAATATTGTTCAGGCTAATACCGTATTCGCTCAAAATATTCGGACACTTAAATGCATTAGAATATATATATTAACCTTTGTCATACTGAATAGATTAAGATGCCACGCCCATTCCTAATTATCAGCCAATCAGATAACTTAATTCAGAATATTGATGAAAAATTCATATACTGAATGACAAACAAATCAGATTCAAATCAGTTGGCTTCTGAATTAACCCTGTTTGCAAAGATAGAGCATATCCGGGTTCAGCAGGACAAGGTTTAAAAAAAATGATTATATGTTTATGCGTCTGCAATTTCTTGATTAGTGTCAAACTGAACACTTTGAAATACGTAGGGAAAATATGGTGCATTTTTTTATTTCCATTTAAATATTGTGGTCATTTTAATTTTCATGGGCCGAATCATTACGAAAACACGCCTATTCAAATATATAGAAAATTTTATCTCCAAAAGCTGAAAATTTTCAGATAAAAAAACTCAGATATTTTTCATATTTCTGCACAAAACATAGATTGTGGGTACTCGTTAGAGCCGCCTCGCCGAGGCGGTTCTAACGAGTACCCACAATCTATGGTTTGAGCAGAAATAAGAAAAATAATGTATACCCCTGTAAACCCCAGTTTTACTATATAAAAGTGGGGTTTAAGGGGGTCAAAATTATATAGGTATGTTTTCGTGATGGTATGCCAAAGCTTTAAGAAAACAAAGGACTAGAGCATATTGAAAGGGACCTTCAGGGCATATGCGGATAGTCCCGGATCAGCCTGCACATCACTGTTTAATCGAGTCCTTTGGTGAGTGCCGAACAAATATTTAGTAATAAATGGCACTTCAGGCGGACAGCGAGGACACTGATCAGACTGTGTGCATGCGCACTCTGATCAGGGCCTTCGCTTTCCGCATAAGCCCTAAAGGTATATTTTAATATGGCCCGAAGAACATCATCCGCTAATGGTGACCGGCTGCATGTTAAAGACTATACGTGCGGACGAGCAGTCCGAGCAGCCCCTTCGCTGTCCGCATAAGTCCTATAGGCATATTTTAACATGGCCCGAAGTTATTGAAAATATCGCCTGCTAATCATCACTGGAAGCATGTTAAAGGCTAATGTATAAGTGCAATCTTATCAAGTTTAATTAAGCTTTCAGTGCATTATGGGTTTAAATAAGCCTTATTCTTAAGCTTTATGTTAACTGCACTTGTGTAAAGTAACATCTTGTTTGATCAGCGCATGCGCAGTTCGTATTTTGTAAATTCCAAAATGGCAATCGTTACCTATTTTACGGTAACACACCTTCTACGGTAGTGCTTTTTATCACAAATTCGATCATTATCTACACATTACGAAAACAAGCCTATTGGAATATAATGAAAATTTTACCACCAAAAAAAAAATTTTTTCAGATAAAAAATTCTGATATTTTTCATATTTCTGTCCAAAACACAGATTGTGGGTACTCGTCAGAACCGCCTCGACGAGGCGGTTCTAACGAGTACCCACAATCTATGTTTTGAGCAGAAATAAGAAAAATATTGTCTACCCCGGTAAACCCCAGTTTTACTATATAAAAGTGGGGTTTAAGGGGGTCAACCTTATATAGGTATGTTTTGATGATTATTATTACTGTAACGCACTTTTGCAAAATATGTTCTTCAATGCTATTGCTTTACATTGTAACACCTTTTCATTCCAACTTAACAGGCTTACAATTATTCAGCTCGATTGATTGGTCGAGAGCAATTTGAAAACAGGATTTACACTTCGATCTATCCAATGAGCAGGAGTGCCGGAACTATTTCCTTCACGCAAATTTCTAAAATGAGCTATTTTACCTAAAATATTTTCGACGTAAGAATGACCTAGTTTGAATTATAAGAAATGAACTTCATTTGCCTGGATTTATACATTTTGTGAGTGTTAATTTACAAATCGTCCAGATATAAATAATTGTTTACAAATCGTTCATATATAACTGATAATTTACAAATCATCCAGAGGCCTCGGTGGCTCAGTTGGATGCGCCGTCCGACTGGAGACCAGGAGGTCGCGGGTTCAACCCCCGCCGAGGTCGGCAACATTCTTTCGTGGAGATTGATCATGAAATATTTTCTACGGTCATTCTCTCCCTTCCGCTGATTCAAGAAGGGCAGTTGTCAGTTTCTGGCGAAAGAATGTGCACAATACTGGTTAACCGCTTAGAGGACTAAGCCTGCCCAGTAAACGTGTGGTTAGGTAAACTGACCGCGCTCGACATGACCCCATTGGGTTGACTGGGCCGTAAAACCTCAACACAAACAAACAAATCATCCAGAAAGAACTGTTAGTTTACAAATCGTCTAGTAATAACCGTAAGTTTACAAATCGTCCAGATATAACTGTTAGTTTACTCATCGTCCAGAAATAACTGCTAGTTTTACATATCGTCCAGATATATCTCAGTCTGTTAGTTTACAAATCGTCCAGAAATAACTGTTAATCCTGACTATCATTCTAACAGAGCAGTTTAGCATAATGTGTCAGGATTGAAGCATTGTGTCTGTGATTGTGTGTGTGTGTGTGTGTTTTGCAGTAGTAGTAGTTGTTGTAATGGTGGAATTGGGAGAGTAGGGGTGTCTGTGATTGAGTGGTTCGTCATATCAGACACATTAACTCCCTACCATGCGCCTCTTAAACTTTGAACCAGTCTAGTTCACTAACCCTTAACTATTGACGTCGTTTAAAAACTGTAGGCGGAGTGTGGCCAATAGTGTAGGCCGTAAGCAAAGAACGCGTTCTGTAGTGTCTGATAAAGGTATACATCATTTGCTCAGGCCTGTTTGTCCGAATTCTTAGGGTAAAAGCGGTAACAGTTCCAAGTAAATGCGCTCCCAACTCGTCCTGAAATAGCTGTTAATTTACAAATCGTCGAGAAATAACTGTTAGTTAACAAATCGTCCAGAAATAGCTGGTAGAGTGTTAGTTTACAAATCGTCCAGAAATAACTGTAAGTTAACAAATCGTCCAGAAATAAATGTTAGTTTACAAATCGTCCAGAAACAACTGTTAGTTTACAAATCGTCCAGATATGACACTTAGTTTAAACAAATCGTTCAGGTATAACAGTTTGTTTACAAATCGACCAGGAATAACTATTAATAACTATTAAATGTAGTGTACAAAAAATCGTCCAGATATAACTGTAAGTTTACGATTCGTCCAGATATAAGTGTTTGTTTACAGAATCTTCTATCTCGCACATTAACACTTAAATCACCAATCACAACTGAAGCAGAGTCTCGGTTCATTGAGATCCTTCATATGGCAGCAATGTAACATGCTTGATTTAATAAGTCCCAACCTCCTTCTCCCCCACGCCCCCACTTCCCCCAACCCACCCCCCCCCCCCCGTCACAAGCACCGGCTTAACGGAACTCTATTTCCAAGATATAAGAATGGAATAAATGATCCAATGAAAATCAAAAGTGCACTTTTAACGACCGCGCCACGGAGTTTTTTTCTACGAAAAATATAACAAAATGGACTGGCTTCTGTTACAAATTTTGCTTGGCACTTTTAGAGTTAACAATATGTCAAACAGAGTACAAATCCCGTGCATCTTTACGTTATTGTGCCCTTAAGACATATAAATCAAACATTTGGTTGTATTTAGCTCAGAAACTATTGTTTAGTCTTCTAAATTTACGCACGATGATATTTATAGCATTGCTTCTATATGTAGCTAACAGCATATCCTTGGTAGTCCCATATTTAGCTATACATAGCTTTACTTTCGAGACCACCTTGGTTTATGAATATAGTTCAGCTTATTTTAGCACATGAAAGGCACATTTATCTTTCTTCCAGAATTAGATTAAGCGTAGTAGTTAAAAATTGCCAAATAATTTTACTGGGCGGCAAGGATATTCTTAAAGCATACGCGAAATGTTCTTAATCTTAACCACTCTCTGGGCAATTCTGGGAAAAAAAAGACAAATGGATTGCTCACACAAAATGTCGTCCGCTGAAATTTTTAACCAGCATGCAGAACGCTAACCAAATGTACGGGGACAATTATCTGAGATATAAGAGGTTTTTCAATTGCAATCTATTTCCCACCACGCCTTCGGTGATATATTTCTTGGGGGCTGTGCACTAATTCTTATGTACTTTTATACTGACAGGTAAAACAATAAACCCATGGAGAGTTGTATTTCAGTCGCATGGGAGTCTTAAATGTTTCAAAATATACATAATACAATATATGATACTCCTACAACTTCAGCAGGACTGTTTACGCTTACAATGCTGTGTAAAAGATTTCAGCAGATGATCAGAGACTTCGCAGGGCGCTCTGTAGGTAGCCAAGAAATCCAAAACGTCTTCAGGTGGACAGCGAAGGCTCTGATCTGTCTCTGTTGGGCGCACATACAATCTTGTAGGAAATGCTATGACCCGGTTCAAATAGTTTTAACCAATTACGAAAACACGCCTTTTCAAATATATTAAAATTTTACTGCCAAAAAAGGAAAATTTTCAGATAAAAAAATCTGACATTTTTCTTATTCCTGCTCAAAACATAGATGGTGGGTACTCGTTAGAACCGCCCCGTCGAGGCGGTTCTAACGAGTACCCACTATCTATGTCTTTTAGCAAAATACGAAAAATAATGTTTACCCCTGTAAATCCCAGTTCTACTATTAAAAAGTGGGGTTTTATAGACGTGTTTTCGTGATGCATCAATGCCGAGAGAACTTTTGTTCATTAACTGTTTAGACCGATTCATTTCCAATATAGTGAGTATCTGGTTAGTTTTTATTGTTACTATGCTTTATAGCAATACCTGTCCTAAATGCAAAGAGTGTTTACTATGATCAGACGCCGCTTTCTATGGCGTCTGCTATGGATCTTCGCTATTTGCCAATGCAAATCTTATAGGACACTTGGCACAACTTGGTTAATGTTGACCGTCCAAAGGTGGTATAACCTTTGCAGACCAAAGGAAAGGAACTGAAACTAATGTACCGCGTACGAACGGTCAACATAAAAACATATCAAAGCACTGACAGCACTGTCCTGGGAAAATGGACCTAAACAGGGACGTAAGACTGTTTCCTTCAACCCTTCACTTCCTACAATGTAAGCACACAGTGCAAATTCGGATCAGACGCCGTCTTACCTGGTTTGCACTGTTTGCCAATATCCCAAATGTTCCAATCCAGGTTTTACAGCCAACCTTTTATCAACAGCACTCTGATGTCACAGCGACAAGTCTAGCGCGGCTATAAATGACCGTCACCTGGATTTCGTCTACGCGCGGTTTGATTACATTGGTCAATAATAATCACGCGGACAACTATCTTAAGGAAATTCTGACGTTTGTATATTATGGCTCGATAGTACATAACCGACACAAACATTAGTGCAATGAGCCAATGCGTCAGAAGAAAACTGATGATCAGAATGTTGCCCAGTGAGAACACGGGCCATCAACTACACAGACAGAAGACTCAAACAGAGTGGAAAACATTTGTGAAGAAGTGGAATGGCTTCAGGTTTTCATGCAGATGAAAACGAAAGAATCTGCAACACCCTGGTTCTTGGTGATGCTAATGAAAACAAGCATTCTGAGTCGAAAGAAAATGTGTGAGCCTAACCTTCAGATCAAGATAAAAGTCACACAGGAGCCAGATTACAAAATATTCATAACGCAAACATTAATATGGCCGAAATGATGACTTCTGTGCCATGTTGATACATGTACAATTGTACGTCGTGGTGGAACAAATAATCTTTCTGATAGTGACAGAACAGACACAGACCTTGAGCTATATAAAGATATAGCAGAAACCATTGGGTATATTAACTCTAAAGGTAAGCTAATGCTATCATCAATTTCAAGGACAGAGGATAAACTTGGCCCGCCGTGGTTCAACTATTGGTTTTCATTTACTCTGGCACACAGTAGAATTAGCCATGAGTAATCGTCTTTGTTTATCATAGTGATTAATTTGATTTTTATATTTTCGCTTTGATACAATGACTGAGTTGGGAGCCTTTGTGCGAACCGAATTTTTATGTATTTCTGTATTAAGAGTAGTATCTGGACCTGGGTGAAGTTGGCCGGCTATAAAAGTATTTTAAACCACCCGGTGGTTTATTCTACTGACCGTTCTAAGGCGGTGGTCTAGGTGTTAGTCTTACTCTTTGTTGCTTGTGGTTATTCTATGAGGCGATTTGTTTTAAGTCTGTCCTTGTGTTATTTTTGTGCTTGTGTTTTTCATTCCCTTGAGCATTGTGATTACCTCGCTTGGGGAAGAGAGAGCTAATCTTAGTGCTTTCCGGACGTTTGTTCGATTTGCGCTTGTTTGGTTTTGTTAGTTTCCTCTTCCTCTTCGTGTCTGGGATGGACTGTGGCTTGTGATTGTGGCACTCCCTGGACTATTCTCTTACCTTTTTTGCCAGTCAAGTAATATCCAGTATTAATGAAAACATTAAGACAGTTATGCGACCCTAAGTCATACTGTTTCATAGACAACACAGATGGATTCTTAAACGATGGCTCTCTCAATACCACTTTGTACAAAAATAATCTCCATCCAAATGCACAGGGTGGAAAAATTCTCGGAGAAATAATATGTGAAACACTAAAGCAAAAACTTTACCTTTCTATGCATTCTGCTAACACGTCAGTACAAGAGCAGATCTTTTAGAATCGGAGGACATTAGGGTGGAGAAACGACAGGAACAAAAGCAGCAACAACAACACATACAAAAACAAAAGGAACAGCAGCAACAGTTGGAACAGCAACAACTGGAACAGCAACATAAACAAGAACAACAACAATAACAGGATCAACATATGAAGCAACAATGGGAACAATAATAACAGAAACAAGGACAGAAACAACAACAACAGCCGGAACAACAGCAGTAACACCAGCTGGAACAACAACAACAACCCCTGGAACAGCTACAAATGGAACAGGAATCAAATGCCAGTAATGATAATGCCTATGTCATATCCGCCACTGCATCAGCAAAGCAACAGAATGATTATGTTTGTGTAAATGATGGTGACTCACAAACCTCACATATTGATGACAGCCTGAGTCCTCAGGTCAATGCATGTTTTAATACAAAAGGCCTCAATATTACCGATTTAAACATACATTACTTACATCCAAAGCTTGATCAACTTAAATTGTTGGTCTTGGTTCAAAATATTGATATTTTCTGTTTATGTGAAACCTTCTTGAACAATGAATTAATGATCCCTGGCTATAATTTTATACGTAAAGACAGAAACAGTCATGGAGGTGGTCTGATTGTTTATATTAAAGAAAACCTTGCATGCATTCATCGTGAGGACTTGGAAACCGTTGATACTGAAATTTTGTGGATGGAAGTAAGACACAATGTTCAAAGGTCAGTCTTAACTCAACTTATAAGATTCGCCAGAGCTTCTTCAAATCTTAATGACTTTAACTACCGTAATAAAGCCCTTACTGCCAAACTTCTTAGGCAGGGCTATCTTTATTTAAAACTTCGTAAGGCGTTTTCGAAATTTTATCGCAGACACAGTGCCTTGTTAGAAAAATATAGCGTCAGTCTGAAAACACTTCTGCAACAAGGTATATCGGAACCCGAATTTTACGGTGACTTAGTGTACAGATTTAGAAAAATTGTAGGTAAATCTAACTTTTCGGAGCAATTCAGAAAACTTATTAACCGTTATAAAAGAATTGGCTATAGCCTGGATATTATGCGGCAGACTGCATGCCTAGTTGTCAACCCAATCATTGTTGATGGCTATGCTTCACTCTTTAATTGCACGACGGCGGTTCGGACCTCAGACTCAATGACGGCCTCTTCGTAAAACTTTAACCAGTGGGATGGGGCTTGACGATATGTCTTTGGCTTGGCCCGCCGTGGTTCAACTATTGGTTTTCATTTACTCTGGCATACAGTAGAATTAGCCATGAGTACTTGCTTTGTTTATTATAGTGATTAATTTGATTTTATGTTTTCGCTTTGATGCATTGACTGAGTTGGGAGCCTTTATGCGAACCGAATTTTTTATGTATTTATGTATTAAGAGTAGCATCGGGACCCAGGGTGAAGTTAGCTAGCTGTAAAAGTGCTTTAAACCCCCCGGTGGTTTGCTCTACCGACCGTTCTAAGGCGGTGGTCTCGGTGTTAGTCTTACTCCTTGTTGCTTTGTGGTTTATTCTACGAGGCGATTTGTTGTATGTCTTTCCGTGTGTTATTTTGTTCTTGTGTCTTTCAGTCCTTTTAGTATTGCGATTACCTTGCTTGGGGAAGAGAGAGCTAATCTTAGTGCTTTTAGTACGTTTGTTTGGTTTGTGCTTGTTTAGATTTGTCGGTTTCCTCTTCCTCTTGGGGTCTGGGAAGGGCTGCGGTTTGTGATTGTGGCACTCCCTGGACTTTTCTCTTACCTTTTTTTTTTGATCTGTTACTGCTAAAGACCGCCCTCAGCTTTGAATTCGTAGACAGAAAAATGTGAGCAAGCCACTGAAAAAGCTAAAATGGAGGCAAAAGAAATACTTATGCTTGGTGACTTTAACTTCACCTTATTAAAAGAAAACACTGGGACAAGAACCTAGCTACATATTACAGATAGTTTTAATCTTACACAACTGGTTATTGAGCAAATCAGAATAACGGAAAACTCTGAAACACTAATAGATCATGTATACACAAATACACTTGAAAATATCATAGTGTGCCTTTTCTGGCAATTAGTGACCATTATCCTGTGTGTATCACAAGAAACCTGTCAAGACCGTTTAATAATGGACCAGTGCATATAAATTCATAACCTACAGGGAAACTATGCGACAAACTTTCTTTATGATTTGGAAAATCAACCTTGATTTTGGATGATGCCATGTTAGCAATTGATGATTAAATACTTGTAAACTAATAAATTTCTATGCAGAAACCAATATGGCTTTAGGAATAGTGTAGTTTACGTTTTATTTCCTTTGGGATCAATGAGCCCATCCTGGTTATTTTGAAAATCAAATACCGCTTAAGCCGGCGCTAGGGGATGTTTGCAGCCTCGCAAACTACAGTGTTGCATATGAAGAGTCTCAATCAAACCAAGTCTCCGATTTTCGTGATTTTGTGTGTTCTTTATTTCCAAAGGCCATTCTTTTTGACTTTTATTTTACTCTACTGTAGCAGGTGTTGTGCCGCGTGGCGGCCGTAAAACGTCTCTCCGTACATCATCGCAGTGCAGGTTATGTTTTATTTCCTTTGGGATCATTGAGCCCACCCTGGTTATTTTAACAATCGAATACCGCTTAAGCGGGGGCTAGGAGGCATATGCAGCCTCACAAACTACAGTGTTGCATATGAAGAGACTCAATCAAACCGGGTCTCCGATTTTCGTGATTTTATGTGTTCTTTGTTTCCAAAGGCAATCCTTTTTGTCCTTTATCTTAGGAAATCACATTCATGTCAGACAGCCCTGATAAAAATTGTGGATAATTGGTTACATGCATAAAATAATGGCGAAACAGTGGGTGCAGTTTTCCTTGACCTATCAAAAGCCTTTAATTTAGTAAACCACAAACTGCTGCTTCACAAGTGGGCTGCATACAAATTTGGTCAGAGCTCTATTACATGGTTCAAATCACATCTGACATAAAGCACACAACAAGCACACATCTCGGGTAAACTTTCAGTCCGCAAGTGTACCCCAGGGACTGGTCTTGGAGCCCTTCTTCTTCTGTATATTAACGATCTACCCCTGTCCATTGCATGCTATGCTTAGGACCTTTTTGCAGATGATGCTACTTTATTCTCTGATCCCTCTATTTTGCACCTAACAAACCGCATAAATATTGATCTGAAAAAGCTTTCTTGAATGGTGTGAAAGAAATAAACTGATTGCTAATATTCCGAAGACAAAAACTATGTGTATATCCTCAAGAGCCATAGTAAACAAACTCTTTGAGAATACCCGAGACCTCAGACTTTCAAAAGAGAAAATACAGATCTCGCAAAATGAAAAACTTTAAGGGTATATGTAGACAGCAAACTATCCGGGTCGCAACAGGTTGAAATCACAATTAAGAAATGCTCTTTATTCTACCTGCTTAACAAATCCTGTTTGCCCATACCCATTAGAAAAGTATTCTTTAATGCATACATTCTTCGCCATATTGACTATTGTTGCACTGTGTGGGGCAACTTTAATAATACACTCACAATTACTATGGTTAAATTAAAAAAAAAGGCAGCAAGAATTATTCTAGATAAAGATATGGAAACCCCATCCTCAGAACTATTCTCTGAACTTAAATAGATGTGGTAGTACTAATGTATAAAATAATAAATGACCAAACACGACCCTATCTTAAGGAAATTCATCAATACACATCAGAAATCCACCAAAGGCCTCTCAGATCAACTACAGTAATTTTGTTCTAGGTGCCTAAACCAAACATAGAACTCTTACTAAATTCAATTGCATATTCTGGATCTAAGATATGGCGATATAGCTGAAGGTGCTAAACAAAGTACATCCTTGCCACAATTCAAATCAAAATATCTTCAAAGGTTTCCTTCACAAAACAGAACATAACATGTACTATAGAACTCTTCTTCCAGTAGTTATTTATGTGTGTGAAAGTGTAATTTACATGTGCATGAGTGTTTGTGCTTTTGTGCTTGTGAGTTTGTGTGATGTCTGACTATAACATTATATACTTTTATGTTTTCTGTTTATATTGTAAAATTTGTATGTGTCATGTAAAATAAGGACCCCAGGGAAGATTGGAGAAACTTCAACTGGGCTTTCGCTATAAATAAAAACATTAAATGTACCGAGGAAAGACCATAATCACGAAGCATACATGTAGTCTTCTTGAGGCACCAAACAAAAAGAGATGAGGAATAACCAATGACAAAACAGAACCGTTGACTTTCTAAAACCGACATACGAATAAAGATGAAAGGAAAGAGAGGAAGAAACCCAATTTCGTTGTCTGTGTTTCAAAGCGCTGAGCATGCGTACAATAAGTCTATCATCTAGCACAGATTAACTTTAAAACGGTTCAACGGTTCTTCGATTCGTTAGCATCCATCATGAGTTAAAAGAGGAGAAAACGTGTTACAGGTCTTGAAACATTTATTTGAGTAGTTAAAGACATAGCTAAAATGAGACCAAAAGTGGCACCTTTCACTTTTGATGTTATTGCCCCTACCAAGGCGCTACGCAAAAGATCAAAGACATGTCATAAAGAGGTGATTATGAGATCCCAGCTTGGGGCTGTAAAGAAGCTTTCTGAAGGGTTATACAATTTTGTATGACTATTGCTGTGCCCTTGCCCATTACATGTGCTATTATCTAGGTAACAGATATATAAGCCAGTACATATACCGTACTAAATTGTGCCTCTATCTGTCTATTGTTTATTGACAGTTTACCGTATTTTGTCGTCACCAGTCGCATTTCAGTGATAAGACTATAATGGTCGAACCCCGATATCTCGAACACAGATGCCTCGTTTACTATGGCTAATTCGAAACCGTTTTTTGGAGTCCCTATGAAATTCTTCCGACACCTCAAGAAAACAAATATCTAGGGAAATATTCTAATTTTATCATGCGTTGGTATGTTGTGTGCACTCATTAGAACTGCCTCATCGAGGAGATTCTAATGAGTACAATAAACATACAATTTTTGTGTAGAAATTCGAAAATATTTCCCTAAATTATCGATATTTGCTTCCTGATCTGGCGCCATGATTAACCCTCAGTGGCTCGAACTACCAATATCTCGAACAAATTTCCATGGTCCAAAAGATGTTCGAGCCATTGAAGTTCGACTGTAGTTGTGTTTTGTCTGTCGTAGTTTGTTCGCGCTTCCTCTTGCTGTCATTGGTAGGCTTTGTGTCGCGATTATTACACTTCCTGAACATCTTTTTTTCCTTTTTTTTTTTTTTTTTTTTTTTTTTTTTTATTACTACTTTACCACATTTCACCAATGTTTCATCTATTTTAGTCCGTTGAGTATGAATTTGTGCAGTTGTACAGCCTGATTTGTTGTACTTTCCATGCACATATATGGTCGCTCTTCAGCTTCCCAAAGGAGAGCAAATTATTTCCTTTTAAAGCAGACCTATTTTTAGAAGGAAAAAAATAAGTTTTATAGAGTTGCTCTCCCTAAATTTGTATCCATTCACCTTAATAAAAAATACAGTTTATACAGCTGATTCAGTCATGCATATATATATATATATATATATATATATATATATATATATATATATATATATATATATATATATATATGCATGACTGAATCAGCTGTATGAACTCTATTCTTCGTACACTATATATAAACGGCTTTTATCGAGGGAAGCATGCACTTTGCGCTCACCCGGTAATATTTGTATCAATCGTATATTGGCATATTTAAGGGCATGTTTATTCGAAGTTTGCGTGTTGAATATATCAGCGTCTTCCTTCTGGCAATAATGCCGTAAATTTGAGTCACTTACATATCGATTATGTGTTGTTATTCCCATTAAACCGTCGCCAGTGTAAAGCAGTTTTGATTTATAGAGTCTTTGATGACAGACTAAGTGGAAAGATTTAAATATACATGCCTCATTACTATCTCGCAAGTAGATTATAATGACAAGAAGTGTCACATTAAGACATATATCAAGCTAGATTGGACTTACAGTCTAATTTACATTTTTTTGTGGACATGCATTTCAGCATCTTGTGCAAAAGCATGCGGATCCCAGTGACACGTTTATTACTTTATCACATACAGTGAACCCTCGTTACAACGACAGCATTTGTTCCCAAAGACGTTGCCGTTAAAATGAATTTGTTGTTGTAAAGAATACTTAATAAACAGATTGATATGTAAGAAAGATCTTTTTTGGTTCTTATTTCCCTACAGAACATTTTTTTGTGTATTTGTTAGAATCGCCTCAATGAGGCGATTCTAACAAATATCCAAAACGTGTTGCTTCACACTATTAAATACAATATTATTGTATAATTTGTGACTAATTGGTACCTCTTAAGCGAAGGTTTCGTGACAGTAAAAAAGTCGTTATAACGAATTTTGTCGCTGTATCGAGTGTCGATATAAAGAGGGTTGTCTGTTTAAGACAAAATTGAGCCAGCGCACGACAAAACCTACAATAAGACCTGTGTAACCAGCAAAGACTAAGATCAGTCTATACATCCACCAAGCGTGGCAAGGCTTCTCGTTTATCATTCTTTGTATAGTCTGGAGGCTATAGAAGATGCATGCAGTCTGCGAACATTCTCATCAGACTGTGCAGATACGTAGGCTGATCTGAGTCTTCGCTGGTTGTACAAGTCATATAGTAATTTCTGTCGTGCGCAGGCTCCAATAACATTTAGAAATTTACTCTATTTCTTATACTTTTTTCTGGGAGAGTCAGAAAATCTCAAAACGGTTTTGAATGGCATTTTTAAACTTGTATTATCGTGAGACGCAATTTTGATTCTAACGCTGTTGGCGTCATAAAGATCAGTCATTCAGTTATTTGGAAATAATTGATTAGTATAATGATACAGAAACAAAATAATTAACAATTATTTTTTAGATGTAGCTACAACATCCATAGTTTAGTGAATAACTATACATAGAGCAAGAAATCGTACAAATGTAACCTCTTTTGCCATTAAGTTAATTTTACAGTAAATATTTGAAAAAATAAAGCACTGAAACAGAAAAGACAAATGGTTCCTGATAGGATATTGTCAATCACAAATACATTTTGCCATTTGGAATAAAACGCCAAGCTAAAATACGTCTTTCTGAAGGACGTCGAAAGCACAGTAGACGCTCATCACGAAGACATACCTATATAATTTTGACACCCTTAAACCCCACTTTTATATAGTAAAACTGGGGTTTACAGAGGTATACATTATTTTTCTTATTTCTGCTCAAAAACATAAATTTTGGGTACTTGTTAGAACCGCCTCGCCGAGGCGGTTATAACGAGTACCCACAATCTATGTTTTGAGCAGAAATATGAAAAATATCAGAATTTTTTATCTGAACATTTTCATTTTTTGATGGTAAAATTTTAAGTATATTTGAGTAGACATGTTTTCGTAATGCGTAGAAAAACAGTGCTAAAAAGGAAAAGTTTCACTATTGCAGTACATGTAACAAGGCCGGAAATGTCCGTAACAATCATAAATCGCTAAACCTCGTCGGACACAGAAAAAATAGTCATCTACAATAACAACACGTTGTTTGTACATGTAAATTAATGTACGATTGCTATAACATACATTATTCTACCCATTTTCTCATTGCACGGACATATCTGCTCTTATTTCTTTTAATAGTAAAATACTCTATTTCAATAGTATATTACTGCTATTCAAACACTATATATCTTATTGAGGAATTTTATGTCTTGGCGGAACCAGTTTATTGCCAAAGTGTCTCCTTTTAAACCCGAAGAAAAAAACTGTACAACAAAAATGATCCCTCAGTTTTCGAGTAAACGGTAACGTTAAACGAAAATATAACGCTTTATGAACTAACAAAATTCTAAACATTATGAAAACATTCCTATTCAAATATACTGAAAATTTTACCACCAAAAAATGAAAATTTTCAGATAAAAAATTCTGATAGTTTTCAAATTTCTGCTCAAAACATAAATTGTAGGTACCCGTTAGAACCGCCTCGGCGAGGCGTTCTAACGCGTACCCACAATCTATGTTTTTGAGCAGAAATAAATAAAATAATGTATACGCCTGTAAACCCTTGTTTTACTAAATAAAAGTGGGATTTAAGGGGGTCAAAATTATATAGGCGAGTTTTCGTGATGACAATCTGTATGATATTCTTGGCTATCAATATTACATCTATTTCTGTATCTTAGACACTAAAGATGATAAATCTATTGAAGTCGTCATGGCGTTTTTGAGGCGATACTTCTGAAACGGAGCTATACTTAACATTCGCCGACCCTTTATTGGCTCAGAAATTAAGTTTAAAAGACATTTCATTGTAATTCTGTAATAATCTACTCTGTTTTGTGTTTCAAACACGGATTTGGACGAAACTATTGCTGCAGAGACACCCAGCGTTTCCCAACAATATTCCCAATATGGGTTTACCTGACATGTAGAAATTCGTTTCCAAACGATCACAATTCTACAGTTCAGAAACCCATTATGTACTCGTTATGAAGAAAATATTATAGGCCATAACACAAACAAGTCTACGTAATGAGAACCCTTCTGTTCTCCTGTAAAATGGGATTGTATCAATATGAGTAAACGGCTTTTAAAAATCCATAAAAATAAAATGATTTCCTTATAAATCAAATTTGAGTATATTTAGACATTTGTGCAAAGAAACGGTTTCAACATGCCACCTCAGTGGATTAATCGAAGTACAAATGCTGTTTTTATTTTGAAAGATTTGCCGTTTTTACTTTCTTCTTGACCACTTAACTTAACTAAATAAAAGTAGTAAAATTCCACTATTAAGACCACTCGAAAACAAGACCTTTCATTAACATCACGAAAACATGACTATATAAATTTGACCCCTTTAACCCCACTTTTATATAGTAAAACTGGGGTTTACAGGGGTATACATTATTTTTCATATTTCTGCTCAAAACATAGATTGTGGGTATTCGTTAGAACCGCCTCGCCGGGGCGGTTCTAACGAGTACCACAATCTATGTTTTGAGCAGAAATATGGAAAATATCGGAGTTTTTGTATCTGAAAATTCTCAGTTTTTGGAGGTGAAATTTTCTATATATTTGAATAGGAGTGTTTTCGTAATGAAGACCAGCTTTTGCTAGTCCCTAAAGGGCTTTTCTTGGTAATCTACCTAGATCAAGATAAAACGGAGCCTCCTCAAAATATTTTTTTTTTATTTCTCTACAAAAAAAATGTAGTAGGTGCTCATTAGAAGTGCCTCACCGAGGCGCTTCTAATGAGTACCAACAACATATTTTTGTGGAAAAATAAGAAAAAAAAATTCTGTATTTTTTTCTGAAAAAAAAAAACACACCCTATCTGAAGCTATGTTCCACGCTCAATATTAAGACCACTCTGCTAAGAAGACCATTTTAGGCAGTACCAAAATTGTGCTGTATTTGTATGTTGAGTTTGAATAACTATAAAAACCGAAGTATGTTGGATACGGATATATTGTTTTTGTGTTTCTGTGTTTTTAAGCTTCCATTACGAAAACACACCTATTCAAATATTATATCAAAAATGCATCCTCCAAAAACTAAAAATTTTCAGATAAAAAACGCTAATATTTTTCATATTCCTGCTCAAACCATAGGTTGAGAGTACACGTTAGAACCACCTTGGCGAGGCGGTTCTAACGAGTACCCACAATCTATGTTTTTTTAACAAAATAAGAAAAATAATGTATGCCACTGAAAACCCCAGTTTTACTACATAAAAGTAGGGTTTAAGGGGGTCAAAATTATATAGGAGTGTTTTTGTGATGGTTCTCGGTAGAGCTACCTATGCAAACAGTGTAGATCCAAAACGTAACAAGCTGTCTCATCAGGAACTATACTGTTTGTCATTCCGATTTTGATTTCAGAGGGAAACCCCTTTTTGCATCAGTAGACGAGTCGAAATTCAAGGATGGGAGATAGACTGGCTCCAGTCTCCAGTGAATAAATTTTGTTTTTCCACTAACATAAAACCAAAACAATATCATGACCAAAAAGACTAGTGACCAGCATTTATAGTCATGATATTATTTTGGTTTTATTTTAGTGGATTATCAAACAGTATTGTAAGGAAAAAAATATGTAGTCACTGGAGACTGGAGCCAGTCTAGCTGGGAGAGTACGCTTCATCAGGGATGAAAGGGTTAGTTAACATTTATACAGCTCATTTTAAAACTAAGATCGTATCAAATACCTTCAGACAAAACCCGCAGAATATCCACAACCACAATCTCACAAAATGCAAAGTATTTCTAAAAGTAGATTATTCCACAATAACATTTATCCAGTTTAGGAAATAGATTCTGCATTTTGGTTGTAGTTTTGTACCATCTTAGAGGTAATTTCCTTCTAGATAATCTGACGTCAAAGAGCTTCTGCAGAGAATTGTTGACTAGTTCGACGGCGCCCTTTATGCATCGTTAACCAATGATCCAGCATTCTAAGCATTCATTACAATGGGGTAGCGCCGTTAATTGAATCCGAACACGAGAAAACCTAACATGCTGAACGTCAGTAGGGTAATCAAAATAGGCTTTATCCCAAGCGCTTTCAGAGTAAGTTCTTTTCAGTTCAGTATACCGATTTCCCAACATTCAAGTAATAAATTAAACTTTGCGAATAATATTACACTGATCAGACTGTGATGGAATGTAAGCTAGCCTGCTCTTTCTCTGTTGACATGTGTTATAAAGCAGGTTTATATGTGTCTCGTGCAACCATTGTTATACACAGCAGGAAGAATGAACCAAATCCTAGAGAAATACGTTGGTTCCGTTTCATTCTGAAATTAATGCAAACAAAGCGGCGGGAGGCGGCTGTGGCTGAATAAATACTGCAGGAAAAATGCAATACCTTTGTTGAGCAAACAGTAGTTTCTTTTGTGATTGTTTCGTTTGTTTGATCATGTTATTTAGGCGGGAACTGTTGTTAAACCACAATAATTGTATGATGTATAATTGTGAGTACAGTGTTGGCTATTAAAGGACGATAAGGCATGCTTAAAACTTGTAAATGTAATGGGACTCGACACGGTAGATATTCCGCCACTTGTGTTCGATCGAGCCATAGTATACAAACGAAAAAAATCCTTAATGTTGTTGTCGACGTGATTATCCATGTAATAAAACCGCGCGTTTGTACGAAATTCCGGTAACATTTATTTATAGCCGCGCTATTCTTGTCTCTGTGACGTCAGAGTACCGTGTAACGAGGGTTGTCTGTAAAATCTGGACTGGGACATCGGCAACAGCGCAGACCTAGATCAGACGCCGCAGAAAGCGGCGTCTGATCAGGGTCTGCACTGTTTGCTTAAATTACAGGAAGTTAAGTATCAAATGAAACAGTCTTACGTCCCCGTTCAGGACCATTTTCCCAGCCTACACTCAGACAGTCGACCCACTAGTGCTGTCAGTGCTTTGATTGTGACTTTTTGTTAGCCTTACTGGATACCAAGACACATAAAAGTCAATCATTTGCTCACTAAGGGATCAAATTCTTTCCTCGACTACATTAAAAGTAAAGTATTTGCCCCAAGGGAGCATATTCTTTCCTTTTCATTACGAAAACACGCCTATTCAAATATATAGAAAATTTCACCTCCAAAAACTTAAAATTTTCAGATAAAAAAACTCTGATATTTTTCATATTTCTGCTCAAAACATAGATTGTGGGTAATCGTTACGAAAACATGCCTATTCAAATATACTTAAAATTTTGTCACCAAAAAATTGAAAATTTTCAGATAAAACCTTCTGATATTTTTCATATTTCTACTCAAAACACAGATTATGGGTACTCGTTAGAACCGCCTCGACGAGGCGGTTCTAACGAGTACCCACAATCTATGTTTTTGAGCAGAAATAAGAAAAATAATCTATACCCCTGTAAACCCCAGTTTTACTATATAAAAGTGGGGATTAAGGGGGTCAAAATATTATAGGGATGTTTTCGTGATGTAGAGAAGAGCTCTTTGCAGAAGCGAGGTAAAAGCAATTTCGACGTAGTTGCTTCCTCGGGCAGTGTATCAGGTCCTCATAATAAACTCTTAACCCTTGTTATGCTGAATAAATTGATGCCACGCCCACATCCAATTGTCAACCAATCAGAATACTTGATCCAGGTTGTTGATATAAATTCACATACTAAATGACAAACAGTGTAGATCCAGATCAGTTGGCTCCCGAAGAAGCCAACTGAGCTGGATCTAGATATTCAAAGGCAGGGTATATCAAGGTTTAGCAGGACAAGGGTTATATTAGCGGAAACGTGAGAAAGTGTACCACACAGCCTGATCGGGAGTCTTTGCTTCCCTCATCAAAACAGCTCGGACGCAGTGCCTAGATTTCTATCATCTTTGTTTCATTATGGGGCTTAGATATTATTGCACAGTCGACTCTCGTTATCTCGAATTCCAAGGGACTCTCTGAAATACTTCGAGATATCCGTACTTCGACATATCAGATTTGCAGAATTGAGGAAAAACTAATTCGATTAACCACATTTAACAAATATATGTGTAATTGGACTCTTGAAGTTAGAGATATATTGAAAATATTGTTGAAAAGAGGAGAAATTGCTCCTTAGGAGCGATTTCTCCCCTTTTCCACAATATTTTTTTACATGTTCGATTTTCATGTTTAGGCAGAGATCATATTTTCACTTCGCAATAAGCGGTTATTCGAGATAAGCGAGGTCGAGATAGCGAGAGTCAACTGTATATGTTGTTGTTTTTTCTATGTTGAGCGACGGATGAGTAAGGAAACCATTAGACGGACAGAACAAATATTCGTAGCTGGAACAACATTGATATTCTGCCTCAAACTGCATGCATGGTTGTTAACCCAATCATGGTTGATAACTTTGTTTGTTTGTGTTGAGGTTTTACGGCCCAGTCAACCCAATGGGGTCATGTCGAGCGCGGTCAGTTTACCTAACCACACGTTTACTGGGCAGGCTTAGTCCTCTAAGCGGTTAACCGGTATTGTGCACATTCTTTCGCCAGAAACTGACAACTGCCCTTCTTGAATCAGCGGAAGGGAGAGAATGACCGTAGAAAATATTTCATGATCAATCTCCACGAAAGAATGTTGCCGACCTCGGCGGGGGTTGAACCCGCGACCTCCTGGTCTCCAGTCGGACGGCGCATCCAACTGAGCCACCGAGGCCGGCGGTTGATAACTTTGCTTCTCTGTTAAATTGCATTGCGATGGGTCAGTCCTCAGACTAAATGACGACTCTCTCCTCCATATATTTCAGATGGTTGGCGCTTGACCATCAATGTCTGCAGTCGGGCGCATCGTGGTCCTGTTTTTGGTGTCCTTATGTTCTGGCTTCGGATCGCCTTTGTTTTTTCCTCATCACAGTGTTTTGTGATAATATGCGTTTCACTGTGAGTTTCACAGATGAAGTAAAGGAACACTATGCGGACCGAATATATGCTTGTAATTTGAAGTTTGAAGTTGTATCAGAATTCAGGGTGACGAAAACACGCCTATATAATTTTGATCCCCTTAAACCCCACTTTTATATAGTAAAACTGGGGTTTATAGAGGTATACATTATTTTTCTTATTTCTGCTCAAAAACATAGATCGTGGGTACTCGTTAGAACCGCCTCGTCGAGGCGGTTCTAACGAGTACCCATAATCTGTGTTTTGAGTAGATATATGAAAGTTTTTATCTGAAAATTTTCATTTTTTTGGTGATAAAATTTTAAGTATATTTGAATAGGCATGTTTTCGTAATGGGGTGAGGCTTCGCACGAATAAAAATAGCTTTAGCTCCCTAGTAGGTTTTAATTGACCGTTCCAAGGCGGTTCTTCAGAACCAGTTCTGCTCTGTGTATATGGTTTAACCCATTGTATACTGAACAGATTCTACCACACTATATATTGGAAGAGTCCAATTTCAATTTATCAGTCCGTCCGGCTATGAGATTTACATATTCCTAAAGAAAAATGGCTAAACTATTTGCAAACAGTGGAAACCCAGATCAGACGCCGCGTTCTGCGGCGTCTGATCTGGGTCTGCACTATTTGCCAAATACCCTTTTACGGGTCTCCCGACTACAATGGGTTAATAGATTTGTATGCAATCGCGCAGGCTGATCTGAAACTTAGCTGGGCGCACATGTCCGAAGATATGATTTAGGACGTTGTTACACAAATATAGTTAACCAAAAGTATTCGTGTCAGTTTTCATTACCTTTCGGATAACTTATAGAGCATACTAACGGTTATAAAGGGGGGCTTGATTAGAAAATGAAGGTAATGCATACTGAGATCAAAGACCACCCGGTTCTTTTTGATTTTGATGACTGATAACTCTGTATCAAGACGTGTTAAACAGCGCCTTCAAACCGTATCAAATAAATCTGATATATCAAAATTATCTGAAAATTGAAATCCTTCGGAAATACCAGCACAAATAGAAAATCAGTCTATTAATGAGGACTGATGAAAATATGCAACATCCCTCACATCTCTAGCAGCATTAAGGGGAATCTATTTTCAGATAGTCCTATATGATCAGAAAATTCAATAATATCAGGACTTTATCGAAATACTGGCCTCTATAAAAACACTTTAGGACAGCTGCTGCCTTCCTGTGCCCCAAGCTCCTTCTGAAAAGGGGTGGGGGGTGCAAGTCATTTCCTTTTAGAACAACCACTAAAACATACCTATATACTTTTGACCCCCTTAAACCCCACTTTTATATAGTAAAACTGCGGTTTACCGGGGTAATCATTATTTTTCTTATTTCTGCTCAAAAACATAGGCTATGGGTACTCGTTAGAACCACCTCGACGAGGCGGCTCTAACGAGTACCCACAATCTATGTTTTGAGCAGAAATATGAAAAATATCAGAATTTTTGTATGAAAACTTTAGTTTTTTAGTGGTGAAATTTCCAATATATTTGAATAGGCGTGTTTTCGTAATGAGGTCCCTTTACAGAAGAGGACAAAGTAAACTGGTCAGAGTTGGCGACTTCGAACCTGTATCAAATGTAGTTCAGTTCCAGGTTTCTGTGTTATTTTCGCACACGTTTGGTATTGACATCATTACATCTTACTGTCAAAACTGACATAATGAAGTACAGTGCGTACTCAAATGCTTGTTATATACATGTTATGAACTAGTTGCTCATTTCGATTCACAAAAGGCAGTTCTAAGCAATCAGTTTTAACACAGTATGGCATCTGACAGAAATTCTAAAGAACGGAGTTAGTTCCGTTTTACAATTACAATAATTACGTTACCCTGTAGGACGTTTCTGTATCAAAAGGAATGCTTTATATTTTTTCACTCTATTGTTAGAAGGTAATATTGAATAGGAACAACATTTTTTATCAATTTACAAAATCTATCTTGACTCAGTAAGAGCACATTTCATGAACAATATCTAATTTTCCTGCAATAAATTGTCAGTTATAAAAAAAAACAACAGCAAAAAAAAAAAAAAAAAAAAAAAAAAAAAAATAAAAAATAAAAAAAATAAAAAAAATAAAAAAAAATTAAAACGTTTATTACAAGTCGGGATTGTAAAATTGTAAATTGTAAGAGGACTAAATACACTTGGTAGATTTTCCTCCATTTTACAAGGGAGACAATTTTTGTGACTTCCTGTTTGCCGTTTGTTTTACTGTACGCCAGGCCTCGGTGGCTCAGTTGGATGCGCCGTCCGACTGGAGACCAGGAGGTCCCGGGCTCAACCCCCGCCGAGGTCGGCAACATTGATCATGAAATATTTTCTACAATCATTCTCTCCCTTCCGCTGATTCAAGAAGGGCAGTTGTCAGTTTCTGGCGAAAGAATGTGCACAATACTGGTTAACCGCTTAGAGGACTAAGCCTGCCCAGTAAACGTATGGTTAGGTAAACTGACCACGCTCGACATGACCCCATTGGGTTGACTGGGCCGTAAAACCTCTGAAAACTGGTCTACCTTTAAAGAAAAAAAATGCTCCCCTTGAAAGTACATTCTGTCCTTTTAAAGGGCAGCAAATTATTTCCCTTTAGAATTGATCCTTTTCAGAATGAAGGCAATTCAATGTCGAAAGATTTAGAGGAACCTCCCCTTGAAATTGTATCAATTTACCTTAAAGATACAGATCACCAAGCGAAACCCTATATTCTGATAAGAAACATTGCTACATGTATACATCAATATATTCTATTGTATCCATCGATTCAGAGAGCGGACAGCGAAGGTCCAGACTGATCTAGACCTTCGCATATCCACCAAAGGCCCCTTTTCATATGGAACCTCTATTATTATATTTGGGAATAGAACGAATAGAATCATTAAGGCACTGGCAAAAGAGATCAATGTAAATGAGAATAAAAATTAATATACCAAACATGCTCTCGATATTAGATAATTTTCAATCACCATTCAGTAACATACAAGTACATTAGAGTACATGCGACCAACACTGTCACGGAGCAGATAGAACACATTCACAGTATTGGTATGACATATACTAGAAAATTTAGAGCAAGCATGTACAGTCAAATTGCTCTATTAAGCCCGCTCGGAAATAAGCCACTCCACTTTTTAGACCATTCGAAAATAAGACCACACCCCTATTAAGACCACTCGAAAAATAAGACCACTCCGCTATTAAGCCCACTCGAAAAAAAGACCACTACGCTATTAAGACCAGCTTTTGCCAGGCCAAAGTTTTTTTTTTTCTTGTAATCCTACATAGCTCAAGATAAGAGGGGGTATACGCTGAATATTTTTCTTTTTTCTACACAAAAAATGTTGTGGGTACTCATTAGAAGCGCCTCATCGAGGCGCTTCTAATGAGTACCCACAACATTTTTTAACGAGTATCACAACAGATCTATTAAGGAGAAATAAGAAAAATATCAGTACTTTTTGGTACTGCGGTTTAGCTGGAGCTATGGTCTACATTCAATATCAAAACTGCCCGGCTAATAAGACCAGTTTTAGTCAGTACCAAAGGAAATTGTAATAGAGGAATTTTACTGCATTTTGTTTCATGAAGACGTAGATTTTAAGGGGCTGGATATATTTTTGGAGTCAATAATCAGAATTGTTTTCCCTTTCTTTTGAAAAGGGGTCTATTATACAAGAAAAAAATATGCTCCCCTTCCTTTTATAGTAGACCCCTATCTGTTCATGTGTAAAAACATGCTAGATGAGTGGCAGCAGTATAGACTCTGATAAGACGCCGTGTTCTGTAGGCTGCTCTGATTGCTTGGGTCCCATGTTTGGGATGCTAGGTACTATCGGTTTTAATGCTCCCTGACCATGAGAATCATACATGTAACATCTTAAAATTTGGAAGCATATATTGCAATGTTTAAAATGCGGAAATTTGCATCTTGCAGCCAGTACGATGTCGACATGATTTGGAAATACTTTTGCTTGCTTGGCGTTTTATTCTAAATGCAAAACTTTATTTATCTCTGATTTGTACTGTAATAAATAACCTAAACTACATTTTATCGCCCAAAATTGGTCTGACGTAATAAAATAAATGTCAAAAAGATTGCCTTTGGAAACAAAAAACACACTACGGATTAGAAAATGATAGTCTCGGTTTTATTGGGACTCTTCATAAGCAGTAAAGAAGTTTGCAACACTGCTTACCCCCTCTATAGCGTATAGATAAGCAGGACTCCATTTTGAAATATTCCACAATGGGCCCAATGATTCCAAAGGAAATGAAATATATCTGCACTATGGTGATGTACGGGACACGTTCTACCTCCGCCACATGATACTAACACTAGCTGCAGTGTCGTAAAATAAATGTCATTGCTTTAGAAAACTGGGCCCAGTTGTTCAAAGAGTCGTTAGCTTAACAAGCTCGTTAAGGGTCATTTCGTTAACTGTTTTAGCGGATTCAATATACAATATTCTGATATGTTTTGCTGAAAAAATGTGAGTAGCTTTTGCAAAATGTGAGTAGCTTTTGCACTGCAAAAGCTACTCACATTTTTTCAGCAAAAAATTTCAGCATATTTGCGTATCACTCGATGTAAATTTAAACGAATCGTTAACTAACGACGTCGTTAGCTTTGAACAACTGGGCCATGATTTTTTTAATTGTCTCTACTGACGGTTTATTTTAATGTTTCACAGCAATACTGTAAAAATTCAGGAATTAAATCGGATAAATACGGCAATTTGGCTATTAAGCCTAGTTTTACAGGATAGCAGCAGCTTCGCTCTTAATTCTGATGCTGCTCACAATTACAACCATCACGAAAACATACCTATATAATTTTGACCCCCTGAAACCCCACTTTTATGTAGTAAAACTGGGGGTTGCGGTTCTAACGAAACCCACTATGTCCTTAGCGGGAATATGAAAAAAATATCAGTTTTTGTATCTGAAAATTTACATTTTTTTTGGTGGTGAAATTTTTAATATATTTGAATAGGCGTGCTTTCGTAAAGTATGTATTCGACCAGCGTAAGAACCTCTTCAGTGAAACATAGTACACCTTAAATAATCACGAAACTGCAGACAATATAAGGGGATCAAAACTGAAACCAGGGTAAAAGAAAACCACAAGATTAGCCACAGCTATTGTCAGGCGACAACCTTGTGAAAGGGGTTGAGGAAGGAGCAGTATTTCAGTCTGAGGCCCGAATACCATCGTACAATTAAAAATGGTAGCAATGTTATCAAATAGAATTTGATTTAAAAACCATAATTGGATTCAAATTGTGATAAGCTAAACATACATAATATAATATTTCCGTTTAATCCATTCTGCGATCTTAGTAAACATGAGGATGAGTTATAAAGAAATGGAGCTGCAACGTGAACGGACTTTCTGACATGTTCGCAGAACGAAGACTAAAATCGCGCAGTCTGGTCAGAGTCTTCGTTGTCCACATAAATGAAATTTTTATTTTTGGCTATCCAAAATGCACCAGATGAAGATGCTGATCAGACTGCGCGAATGCGCAGGCTGATCTGAATCTTCGCTGGGTGCACGCGTCTGAAGGCACATTGTCGGACTTTGTGGCTCAGTACATAAGTCACCGTATAAGAAAACTGACACGGTATATTACTTTTGTGGTCATTACTGTTTCCAAGGCATCCATTTAGCTGCCGCTAAAAGTTGTTCTTCCTTATGCAATTCCTAATTTGTCTGGCGAAATGTATTTCATATGTTAAGTAAACGACGAAATAACGACTGACCAATCCGTTTAATGTATATTTCCTGTAAATCCTGGCCAAAAAAGCCTGCTATAAAGTGCATATAAATCTAAGAATTATGCGAAACAGTTAGACTCTATAATATAGCCATGCCATGCGAAAATATGTCTTCGGGCATATGCGGAGAGCGAATGCCCCGATCAGCCTGCGCGTCCGCGCAGTCTGATTGGGGCATTCGCTTTCCACCAACGGAATCATTGGACACTATAGAATGTATCAATGGAGAGCAAATGCCCTGAAGAGACTTTGGGCATTCGCGGGATGACTCTGAATCTGCGCATTTTGCGCATGTTCGAAGTCGCCTTTTCGCTTGGCGCGGCCTCTATAATCAAGGATAGGACTATATTTATTAGCGCTATCATGTTAGAATAAGAGCCGAACAACACCGATAATTCTTCATTTTAATATCAATATCCCAAAAGACTCATCCGAATCATTTAACAGTAGCTAATCTCGGCTAGGATTCTTGCGTTAAAAGAAAGAAAAAGTTATGCAGTTCTCATGGGCCAGTTAGATACATTGCCGTTATAAGTGAATAATTAAGGCAGCTATCAAGTTGGGTATGCGCTTACGGAAAAGCAATGTTGTACAATTTCTGAACAGCGATGACAAATCTTTTAAAATAACACATTTACGCATGATCTGGGACACTGTTTTTCACAAACACTTTTTTCACAAAGCAATGTCTTCTCAGCATGTAAACGGACATTGACATCTCTGATAAGACCACTTGACGCACGCACAGACCATATAGCAAATACTACAAAACGCGTTCTTGCTCAGTCACGGTGGGTGATTTATTGCTTCTGAAAGCAGTTATTTGTCATATGTATTGGGCCACATCAAACGAAAAATGTCTTTAAACATGCGTAAAATGCGCGGTTCTAGATCATCCTGCGCATGCGCAAAATATCATCAGGGTCTTTGCTTTCCATTCATATATTCTGTTGTATCCAATGATTCTGTTAAGGGACGGTGCAGGCCCTGATCAGACTGCGCGGATGCGCAGGTTGATCATGGCCTTCGCTTTCTGAAAATGCCTGAAAATACATTTTCGTATGGCGCGGCCCTGTTAATCTTATAACGCGGTTCTATGAGAATGTCATTTCTATAATATGTTATTTTATAAGATTAATGTTACAGTAGTTTAAAACTGGAAATCACTAGTCCATATTCATATGTTCCAAGGAAGACTGACGGATTAAATTAATACATGCACAAGTTTTAAACTACGTTAAAAAACCTGTGTAATATATTGGATAACACAGTTACGGTGGAAAACAGGCTATGCCAGGTATACATGATAAGCTGACGTTTAGGAACTAGCTGATTTTCAACCTCAGTGGTTCTTTCTGCTGAACGATCCATGGCGGTTCTTCCATTGCAAAAATATAAGTGAGGGTAAAGCCACAATCACGAAGTACAGCCATCATGAGGCACCAAAGGAAGGAGAGATGAGAAAAAAATAAGAACATCAAAATCACCATATATGAAACCACAGACGTACAAAGAAGAACAGTTCGCACAGAGGAATTGCTTTTGAACGGTCCCTCGGAAAACTACTGGGGTCTTAACCCATTTAAGACTAAATAAACTCTCCCACGCTATACATTGTAAGAGTCAATGTTAGATTTTAGATATTGCGGTGGGTCGGTCCTGCTCAAAAACATAGATTGTGGGTACTTGTTAGAACAGCCTCACCGAGGCGGTTCTAACGAATACCTACAATCTATGATTCGTGCAGAAATATGAAACATATGAGAGTTTTTTTAACTGAAAATTTTCAGTTTTTGGGGGTGAAATTTTCTATTTATTTGAAGAGGCGTGTTTTCGTAATGTCTTGTTCTTTTGGTGCCTCGATAAAGCTGTGCTTTGTGATTGTGGCCTTTCCTATTTGACTAATATTCCATTTCATACATTAGGAACCTTAAGGACACACCTTAAGATATTTTTGTGCATATCAAAATGTTAAAATGATTGCAATTGTCTTATATTGCTTATTTTATTAAGAAATTAAACTGTACAGATGCCCGAGTGTTAACCGTTTTAATGAACTATGGCCCTACTTATATTTCAGTCGTTGTGCTTCACGTTAACAAGCCCATACTGTAAAGTGAAAGCTGTGTTATACATTATTAGCCGCATTTTTAGAAATGTTCAGCTTATAAAATGTAAGTGAAGATAACCAGGAAATGCCACAATCACGAAGCACAGAGTTCGGGAGGCACCATAGGAAGGACAGATGAGGAACAAATAATGACAAAACATATGAAACCAGCAACACACGAACAAAGAAGTACATGTACTGGACTAGAAAACCTCTTTTGAAGGGTCGGTAGAAACACTACTGGGTTGGGGGCTTGGGTGGACTACCAGTTTTACCCGCGCGAAATCTCACCCTTAAAGTAGCCTTAAATTGCAAAATAATATTTTCGGTCCGCATAGGGGTCCAAGACCCCATGAGTGAAACATCACACTGAAACACATATAATCACAAACACTGTTATGAAACAAAGCAAAGTGCTCAATAACGATCTGAAACTAGAAGATGTGGAAATCACAAACAAGATCACGATAAGCTGATGCTAACGTTCTGAAACAGATTGAAAGGGAGCTGTCATTTAGTCTGAGGACCGACTCACCGTTGAACAAGTAAAGAGGTAAGCACGTTATCAATCATAACTTGGTTAACAACCTCAGTTCGCCGCAGAATACCCGTGTTGTACCCTAAACTTGAGCGAGTGACAATTTTGTAAATTGTTTCGAAATTGAGCTTTGCCAACAAAGACGAAGTCGCCATAACATTCTGGTTCCGACAGATCGTCGACAGAATTGTTTTCAAGCCAACGTCTTCTTTGGGCATTAATTCTGAATGGCGTCGATAAAAAGTAGAAAATGTTTCACGTAGTTAAAGATACCGGTAGCCCTGCTTAAGAAGTAAAGCAGTCAAACTCTTAATCCCCGATTAAAGTAGATGCTCTAGCTAAACGAATCAACGGCACCGGAATACTCCACTGGATGTAGCACGAGGGACATCGCAATCCCAAAATGGCAAACGTACAATGTCAAAATCAGAATCATCCTGTTTGTCATAAATATTAGAAGGTACATTAGATATTGAAAAAAAATCCAGAAACGGTGATTTGGTATCAGAGGCATTAGTATTATTTAAATGAAATTCGTGTGGATACATTTTATCAACTATTTGTTGCTATGCAGACGCTTCACATGAAATGGCAAGCCTTATTATTTCTTTCGGAAAAATTAACGTTTGCTGTTGTAGTGATGGCACTTTAAGCGTATATTTTCAAGTTATGTAATAAATACATTACATGTTTTACTACTGTCACGTGATATCATGCTCTGTTTGTTCCCATAGGTCTTGATCACATCGGAATCAAACGTTTCGTGTGATACTATGATGGAACATCCACTTGATGTGAGGCAGAGCATCAGCTTACGTTACTGTACTAATCTTGTTTAAAGAGTTATTAACGCTTGGCACTCTGGATAAAAAATTCAGCAGACGTCATTTTGAAAATTTTATCTTATTTTTCCAGGATATAGGTTTGGAAATTTCTTTTCAAATAAACGTCAAAAAGATTGACCCTGGAAACAAAGAACACATTACAGATTAGAAAATGGGAGTTTCAGTTTTAATGAGACTCTTCATAAGCACTAATGAAGTTTGCAACACTGCTTACGCCCTCTAGCGTATACAAGAGCATAACTCCATTTTCAACGATACCACAATGGGCCCAGTGATCCGAAAGGAAATATAATCTGCACTATAGTGAAGTGGGGGAGACGTTTTACGCCGCCACACGATACTAACACCAGCTGCACGTTTTGTGTGGCAAAATAAACGTCAAAAAGATTGCCCCTGGAAACAAAGAACACATTTCAGATAGAAAAAGGGTGTCTCGGTTTCACTGAGACTCTTCATAAGCAGTAATGAAGTCTGTAACACTGCTTACGCCCTCTAGCGCAAAGCCTTTTTCCTGAAAATAGTAGACACATATTATCAATTTGTCGTCTGCTGAATATGCCAGAGACTGGTAAAGGTTACACAAAAGGAAAAGCAGACGTATAGACAGATCTAAATCAGTGAAAATTCTTTTTATTACGGATTCCCCAACGACGACGTGCATCATATGAGATGGCGCCAGATCAATTTCTTAAGTTCAATATTTCATCGAAAGAAACAGGTTTATATTTTCCGTGCCATATAAACAATAAAAGTTACATGAAAACAAGAGAGGAATAACGTTAGAAAAGCAGCCTTTCTACCAAATGCGTATATTGTAGGCCTAGATTATTCTATCTGATCACCGGCTACTCTAACTGTCAAAACTTGTATAGTCTTCAGTATCTATTGATTCTATAGGTGGGTAAGGAAGAGCCCTGATCAGACTGCGCATATGCGCAGTCTGATCATGGTCTTCCTTGCCCGCGTATGCGCAATGTAATCTAGGTATTCCTTGCCCGCATTTGCAATAAAGCTCGTTTTTTTATGAAAAGGGTCAAATACATCAACAGTGCTTTCAAAGATGAATATTAAAGAAAGAAATCCGATATTCTTCTAATTCATTTCATTTTACCCCTGGTCGCAACACGCAATTTCTGTAAATGTGTTGGCACCTCAAACATGCAATTTAGGTTTATATGTTATAGACCGCCCAAACTGACCTGTCGTTACCATTTATAAGGATGCGTCCACTATGCAATTTAGCCATGTCAGTAAGAAATTCCTGCATTCCGCGTGAAGCAACTTTGGCGAACATTTTACAGGTTATACGTGTGCAGTAAACGTATATTTATATATATATTACAATTAATAAGTCAAAGCGAAATGCCAATTGGTTCGGTCTATATGTGTCTAATATTCATTTACTTATTTAGTTTTAGTTCGTAAATAGTTTGGCAAGCCTCTCAGATTGCAGACGATATGTTATAGTCATCACCTTAACACACATATGCCAAATATACTTTTCTAAACTGTGACCTATTCACTTTATAACGCATTTTGGACTGGCAAATCTTTTGACATTACGAAAACATGCCTTTTCAAGTATAATGAAAATTTTACCATCAAAAAATGAAAATTTTCCGATAAGAAATTCTGATATTTTCATATTTTTGCTCAAAACATAGATTGTGTGTACACGTTAGAACCGCCTTGACGAGGCGGTTATAACGAGTACCTACAATCTATGTTTTGTTTTGAGCAGAAATAAGACAAATAATGTATAACCCTGTAAGACCCAGGTTTACTATATAAAAGTGGGGCTTATGGAGGTCAAAATTATATAGGCATGTTTTCGTGATGCGTCGTTTTGACCTTTGTCTTAATCATTCATTAGGTTAGCTACGCCAGTAAGAAATACCTGCATTCCGCGTGAAGCAACTTTCGCTAACATTTTACAGGTAATATGTATTGTGCAGTTAACGTATACATTACGAAAACACGCCTATTCAAATATATAGAAAATTTCACCTTAAAAAAAAAACTGAAATTTTCAGATAAAAACTTCTGATATTTTTCACATTTCGACGAGGCGGTTCTAACGAGTACCCACAATCTATGTTTTTGAGCAAAAATAAGAAAAATAATGTATACCCCTGTAAACCCCAGTTTTACTATATAAAAGTGGGGTTTAAGGGGGTCAAAATTATATAGGTGTGTTTTCGTGATGGTTATGCATATTATAATCAAGCAGTTAACGCGACATGTCGATTTTATTGTATCTAAATGTGTTTAATATTTATTCACTTATTTATTTATTTATATATTTTGGCGTGAATTGTAGACGGTATGTTATAGTTATCATGTTAACACACATATACTCTTCGAATCTTTGACCTATTCATTCTATAACGCACTGTGGACTTGCAAATCTTTTCAAAAACATATACGGGGAACGGATATAAAAGATTTTGGAAAACAAACTCTTTAAAAACAAATTCAAGAATTCCAGACGAAATCTAACTTTCATACACCACATTGTAGTGATATACAGAACGTCCCGTATAAATGACTAAGTTCCCCATTTCTCTTCTTATGTTCATATATCACTTAGCTCCCCTATGATTTCTTGATGAATTTGGCGTCCATGATCTGAGATTGTACAATGTATTCTTTAGAATCTGCCCTAAGGAAATCAATCTGATATTGCCATGGTAAAACGTAAAATCTATTTTACTTATGCTAGCTGTTTATATCAAGGGATATACGTCAACGAATTTTGTGTTCCCTTTTACCTTTAGCAGTCGCCGGGCAACTTCAGCAGACGACAGAAGAATGATTGCACGGCCGCCAGAAAAGTCGACCGATTGAAAGGTTGGCTTTCGAAGAGTGACCTTGAAAGCAAAAATGGCCATAGCGCTTAAACCGTTAGGAATATTTTGATGAGTTTTGGCATACCGATAGATCTACAAGATCTAGTCAATCCGCTTCTTAAATGCAACAATTCTTTAACTGAGGCAAAGCTGAAGCAAAAATGTGAAAATACGGAAGTCACCGTAGGTCATCAACCATATGGGATATTTTGATAAAGTTTTGCATATAAATAGTTATTGACAAGATCCAGACAACGGAATTGTCAAAAGCCATATTTTTCTTGATCGAGACAATGTCGAGGCCAAAATGTGACAGATAGTGAAAATACACATAGCTCTTAAAACTTTAGGAATACTTTGATAATTTTTTTCGAACACAGATTTATATCGACAAGATCGAGCCAATGGGCTCACCAAATACCAATGTTCACAGACCCAGGCAACGCCGAGGCCAAAATATAGAAATAGCCGTGCATCTTCAACAATATGGAATATTTTGATAAAATGTTGTATACACATTAAAATGTACAAGATCTAGCCAACGGAATCGCCAAACGCCCGAAGCTAAGTAGAGGAACAGGCAAGAATGAGGCGTGTCGTGCATCTTTGTGAGGGTTGATATTTATCTTTTTTCTTCCGGGAAAATGAGGTTTGCATTTCATTCAGATGGTCTCCTTTGGAGGCAATTTTTTATGGAATACTAAACCCTACTTTCTGGGAAAAGGGACGAACAATTTTTCAAACTGTTGTCTGCTGAAATTTTGCCCAAAATGCCAAGTGTCCACTACTTTAAATGGATTGACTGTTGTGTATGCCAGCCATTTAAATATTTTATTGTCCTATGTTTAGTTTGTGTTACGTATCCCCTTTGTTCGTACGTCAGTTATTTTGATTTGTCACTGTTTCTTGCTCATCTCATCTTCTTTCGGCGCCTTGCGAAGACTGCGCTTCGTAATTGTCCCTTTTCCTGTGTGGTTTCGTTTTCAGCTATCACGAAAACATACCTATATCATTTTGACCCCATTAAACCCCATTTTATATAGTAAAACTGGGGTTTACAGGGGTAAACATTATTTTTCTTATTTCTGCTCAACACATAGATTGCGGGTACTTGTTAGAACCGCCTCACTGGCGGGTTTAACAAGTACCCACAATCTATGTTTTGAGTAGAAATATGAAAAACATCAGAGTGTTTTTTGTTGTTTTTTTTTTATCTGAAAATTTTCAGGTTTTGGACTGAAATGTTCTATATATATTTCGTAACGTTTTTTGAATGACTGCAGGAGTTAAACGCAACCCATAAACACCCCGAGTCCCCATATTTGCCGTGGTTTTAGAAGGAAAAATAAATCTGTAGTGAAAGGCACTTAAAGCGTATAGCACGTAAAGCACATACGAGCCTCGTATTAATTTATGTGGTACAGGGTAACGCAAGCGGAGTTACTCATGACATGTTCTCTGACGATCTTCTTTTGGCATGACCTGGAAAGACTTTGTTACCTTGGCATTTTATCATATATGCAAAACCAAGTACTTGTGAGTGACAATACCATTTTCTATTGTTTTTTTTTTTTTTTTTTTTTGCCATTTCTGTATCTGCGCTTTATCATTACGAAAACACGTCTTTTCAAATATATAGAAAATTTCACATCCGAAAACTGAAAAGTTTCAGATAAAAAAAAACTATGATAGTTTTCATATTTCTGCTCAAAACATAGATTTTAGGTACTCGTTAGAACCGCCTCGGCGAGGCGGTTCTAACGAGTACACTCTATGTTTCTGAGCAAAAAAAGAAACATAATGTATTCCCCTGTAAACCCCAGTTTTACTTTATAAAAGTGGGTTTAAGAAGGTCAAAATTATATAGGCATGTTTTCGTGATGTTCTCAAATATTTATGCTACGTAAATTAATTTTATGGCCAAAATATTAGTTGGTCTGACCTATGCAGTTTCTACACTGAACTGATTTTCTGAAAGAAAAAAGTATCTATATGTTTGTGGCTTTTCTCTATCGAACTTTAATTATTGCCTTTTTACAACAATGTGAAAATTTCATTACTATAAAAAAGCAATGAAAATTTTTGAAGTGTTAAACAATTAAAGAGAATAAAATTTCTGTGCATGGGTAGCTACTACAAAAGGGTTTGCATTGAATCCTGACAAAAAAACTTGCAAATTTGCTTCTGAGTGAAGCGATAGGCAAAAAACCGTCTTTTAGAAAGATATCGAAAGCAAAGTAAATGGTTACATTATCAAGTTCCCCTTCATGACTGGCTTAATCAGTATTCGAAATTCTGGCACTGCCCTCCTACCACACTTAGAGATCTGTCCCAGACAAATTATTTTCTTCGACCAACAAGAAATCATTATTTCTTCTCAGACAAGATCTTCGTTTACAAATGGGCCGCGTCATGTGAATATGTGTTTTTTGGGATATACGCGGACAGCAAAGTCTCAGATCAAACTTCACAGAGCTTTCGCTGTCCATTTACACCATTATTCAATATTGAAGATTGTGTGTATTGACAAACATCAAATGACCTGGGCCCGGTTGTTCAAAGCGTCGTTAGCTTAACGAGTTCGTTAAGGGTCATTTCGTTAACTGTTTTAGTGGATTCAATTTACAATATTCTGATATTTTTTGCTGAAAAAATGTGAGTAGCTTTTGCACTGCAAAAGCTACTCACATTTTTTCAGCAAAAAATTTCAGCATATTTGCATATCACTCGACGTAAATTTTAACGAATCGTTAACTAACGATGTCTTTAGCTTTGCACAACTTGGCCCTGATAGAACAGAAGGATGCGCAGGCCGATTTAAGCCTTTACTGTTGGCAAATACCTCGAAGATTCCTTTCGCATGAAGCTGCTTATACGTATCTAACTGGACGACTTTAGATGAGTTGTTCTTCTATCTATTGATCTGTTTTAATTTGCCAAATAAATATGTTCTTAGGTCCTATTTACCAGTGTACAAATACTTGTAAAATGACTTCTTATGTCAGTGGGGGATTATTTTAGGACTGAGATAAATAAGAATAAAATATTCATGCCACTGCTGCGCATGTCTGAGCTACTCGACATGACTAATGGGGTCGTGATTCGGTAGTTTCTAATTGTGTTACAATGCTAGCTGAGATAAGCTATCATTCAATGTGGCAGCTAACACATAACGTCCACACCAAAAGGAAAAGTGTTTTGTCTATAAGTACAAATACATGTGCAGAGCGAATATCAAGCTCAGCCTATTTACGACTGTCTGTTTTTAACACTTGTTTATTCATTGCTTGCAGAAGAACGTGTCCTTAAAAGTACTATTGTATTAACGTAGTTTTATGTGAGTCTTTGCTGTTCGAATATGTTACAAGATGTCTTTTTCTTCATGTTGCCATTGTAAAATAATATAAATATATCTTACTTATATGTCATATGCATAAAGACTGGATACACTTCTTAGATTCCCCACTCATTACGAGAACATGCCTATTCAAATATACAGAAAGTTTCACCTCCAAAAATAAAAAATTTTCAGATAAAAAAAAAAAAAAAAAAAAAAAAAAAAAAAAACTATGATATTTTTCATATTTCTGCTCAAAACATAGACTGTTGGTACTCGTTAGAACCGCCTCGGCCAGGCGGTTCTACATGTAACGAATACCCACAATCTATGTTTTGAGCAAAAATAATAAAAAAAATACTGTAATACCCCTGTAAACCCCAGTTTTACTATATAAAAGTGGTGTTTAAGGGTGTCAAAATTATATAGGCATGTTTTTGAGATGTTTATCACAGAAGACACACTTAATGGGAGACGGATTCATATAAGTCCTTGACTTTTTTTTTCTAAATCCCAGGTGAAATATGTTCATGTAGATATGTATTGTATCTGTAATTATATAAATAAAGTATGTTTAAACTAAAGGAGACATTTTTAAAACTTTCTGTTCCCCCTCACGACAAACCATGTCCTTTTTATAAAGGACATGGTTTGTCGTGAGGGGGAACAGAAAGGGATCTACTGTAAAAGGAACGAACTGGGAGCGAATTCTTTCCTTTTTAAGTAGTCTCCTTTTAGATGGGAGGCAAAACATAATTTTCTCCCCTGATAATGTATCCATTGCCCTTAACTCCATGATGGCTACAATACTGCTGGTGCAAGTATACCGGATAAACCATTTATCGCAAGAGGAAATTCGATTATGAGGAGAAGTTCGTGCGATACAAAAATAGCCTTGCAAGTAAATTTAACGGAAGATTACTAGGACAGCTCTGAAAGATACGTGAACATTGATCCATATCCTGCTTCGTATACTCATAATTATATTTTTCTTGAACTCACATTTGTATACATTTTAGTCCCTGGACTCATAAAAGAAAGAAGAAAACAGTTGGAGATATGATAACTCATGAGTGTAATGCTTTTGTCATCGGCCTATTTAATCTCAATCATATCATTCTGGCTAGAACATTATGAGAACAGATCAACGATTCAATGGTCAGTATGAAAAACAACTCTACATGAACTGATCGCATTCCCAAAACCGTTGGACTAGAAAATGGCCGGAAAAATTGAACGTAGATCCGAAATAATGTAATACTATTTACATAGAGACCATATGCTTATACATGCTTATACAAGTTATAATAAAAGTGTCTTACGGTCAACTGACTGGTCTGTTTGGTCGGTCTATAATTATTAATTATTATTATTATATCTATTATATTATATCTATATCTATATTAACAATTATGATTCCTGTGCTTTTGACACCACTTGGAAAGGCGGTTTTATTTGACGTTTTATTCTGAATGTAAACATTTATTTTTGAGAGACAATTTTAATCAGACCATTTGTCATTTCTATTTCTGTACTCTGTTGTCGCAGCTACGTTAGCATAGGCGACTTAGGCGTGCAAGTTTCCGTCCGTCCATTCGTTCGTTCGTCCGTGTACTTACGTCTAACCTAGCGTCCACCCTAGCGTCCATCCAAGCGACCACCCTATATGAAGAAGATAATCGCTGATCTTTGAGCTAAACAAGGAAGACAATTTCCACTCTTCTGTTCCTTATTTTCACATTTCAGTACGTAGTTGCGACATAAACTTCAACGAAGTTCTTTCTATTTATCTCAAATATTTACCTTAAGATTAATTTTGTTATTTATGCAATTGCTATTGTGTACTTTTTTTGTTTAAATGATAAAATAAGCGTTGCTTGTCTCTATTATTTTAATTATTGATATTTCACAATAATATTGTGAAAATGTCAGAAATTTTGAACAAGTGAATCTTTGTGAACATCTTTCTCCAATCTACCTGACCTATCGATTTTTTCCTAACTTGCAGTCACTTGTTCTATGGGATAAATGAAAATTTTCATTTTCTTTAAACGAATAAATAAAATTAAACTGTATTACGACAAATGGTTTTGCATTCAATCATGGAAAACGTTTGCAAATTTACTTTTTTTTCTGATTAAAGCACCATTCAGGTGAAGCGACTTCTTAAAGATGTCGAAGACAGAGCCGTAAAAATCAGATGATGTTACTGCAAGGCTGATATAAAGCTTCAATTCGGTATCATCAACGAGTCCGTTTAAACATCGACATGAATAGGAAACAATCGTACACTTCAACTGGTGGTTTTCTTTTGCTCCAGTAGCCTACTGTGCTTTCGACATCTTTCAGAAAGTCATTTTTTGCTTGGCGCTTTACACAGAAGAAGTAAATTTGCAAATTTTTGTCATGATTTAATGCAAAACTATTTGTCGTGACTACCTAAGTACAAAAATTTTATTCTAGTCATTGTTTTTTTAAAAATCAAATATTTTCACTTTTTCCCATAGTAAAAATGAAGCCAAATCTTGCAGAAATCTATAAGGTAGGTAACTTGGAGCCAAATTTTCAACAAGTTCCACTTGTTCAATTTTTCTGAAATTTTCACAATATTGTTGTAAAACATCAATAATTCTAATTCAGCAAAGAAAAAAAAAATGTTTTCTTAGACAAAAATCCAAAAAAATCACTTTACTATAGAAATTGCATAGGTCAGACCAATTTTTGGCCGTAACTTTAATTTTTGTGTAAATATTTGAGAACAAAACACAGAAACATAAAAGACAAGTGGTTTCTGATAAGATATGGTCAATCAGAACAAAATATTTTCATTTAAAATAAAACGCCAATCAAAAAACATCTTTCCAAGAGATGTCGAAAGGACAGTAGTGGTGTTGTTTGACAACCCAGGGATCTCCAAATGTCTCAGCACGTTGTGTCTGTTTCGTTCTCATCTTTGCTTCATTATAGCGTTTATTTGTGATTTATTTGGTACCCGTAATGATTCATGGATGAGTTAGAAAACCACCAAACGGATGGAACAATTATATGTTTTTACTACTATGGAAACTAAGGTCGAGGATTGGGATCCCGTAACGCCAGCTTAAGCCGCCCCCTCCCTCCAGTAATTTATTACTGACCACTTCAAGCTTTCTTTTCATTGCGGTACTTTTTGTTAATTGTTATATAGTGATTCAATTTCTAATGTTTTCCTTTTAATAACTGTATAAGTTGATTATATATTCAGTTAAGTTTGGGTAACAGAGTTTCCACCTTTTTGGGAAAGAGTTGCCAACTCTGCTTGCCATCCAATAATATTGTAGCTGCTTTATTATATTTGTTTGTCTTTCCCTTTGACGTTAGGGACTTGATGTGGATCTGATTGTATCAGTTCCTGAGTTTTCCCATTACTTTTTTAAAAGGATTAACCTATTCAAAAATATGTATATCATTACGAAAACATGCCTATTCAAATACATACAAAAAAATTTCACCTCCAAAAACTTAAAATTTTCAGATAAAAAAGCTGATATTTTTCATATTTCTGCTCAAAAGCATAGATTGTGGGTACTCGTTAGAACCGCCTAGCGAGGCGGTTCTAACGAGTACCCACAATCTATGCTTTTGAGCAGAAATATGAAAAATAATGCATACCCCTGTAAACCCAAGTTTTACTATATAAAAGTGGCGTTTAAGGGGGTCAAAATTATATAGGCATGTTTTCGTAATGTTAATAAGTGCATGCTAATGCATATACATGTAAGTGGTAGGAATGTCTTAATTCATTACTTTCGAACCTGAATTATATTAACGTTTCATCCCTGCAATACAGAAACATTGCAAACAGTGCAGATCAAAATCATGAGCCATCTCATCAGGATCTACACTGTTTACGATGCAGTTATTGAATTTTGACTCAATCTCCTATTTGTAACAATTGATGTGTCTATATTCAGCGATGCAGGAGTATTTCAGAGACTCAGGGATGAAAGACTTAATGTACGTCACTCATTTAGCTGTTCCATCGTATATGCAGATAAAAGGAATATATACAAGCTAACCTCTAAGAAATCAATGTGATAAATTGCCACTACTGAATGAATCTGATCTCATTTTAATGGATGGTCCTGCTGCAGTATTCTGCAGTTTTCAGGTACATGTATACAAACATTTGTACCGCGAGAAATATTTTTATTGACAAATCATTCTCTTTTCTTCCGAAAAAAAAAAATCCTTGTAAACATTACGAAAACGTGCCTATTCAAATATACTGAAAATTTTACAACTAAAAAATAAAAATTTTCAGATAAAAATTCTGATATTCTTCATATTTCTGCTAAAAACGTAGATTGTGGGTACTCGTTAGAACCGCCTCGGCGAGGCGGTTCTAACGCGTACCTACAATCCATGTTTTTGAACAGACATAAGGAAAATAATGTATACCCCTGTAAACCCCAGTTTTACTATATAAAAATGGGGTTTAAGGGGGTAAAAATTATATAGGTATGTTTTCGTGATGAAATAATAACTATCAGTATATGAATATAGCAAAACAGTAAAGATGATGTCCAAAAAGAGCCACCATAACATATATGTAACATAGCTTGCCAATGGCACTAAGAGGAAAAATAAACAAACCATGTCAAACAACACACACGTTACAAACGAAGGAAAAACAAATTAAACAGCAGCCTCTTCTCCAGACTGGCTTCAGTCTCCAGTGACTGAGTATTTGTTCTTATAATCTGTTTAATAATCTACTAAAATAAAAACAAAAGGCTGGTCACTAGTGACTAGCCTTTATAGCCATGATATTTATTTGGCTTTATTTTAGTGGATTATCAAAAAGGAATATGAGAAGAATAGTTAGTCACTGGAGACTGCAGCCAGTCTACTTCTTCTCCAACAATGTTCCTATTAATAGAACAGACTCACCGAAAATAACAATAAAAATACTACCAGATCAAAGCACGACAGAAATCCATTAGCGAGAAGCTTGAACGTCCAGTAATAAACGTTAACATGGGGAGTGGGGGTGGAGGAGAAAACATTGGTTTCATCAGTTGGGAACGATATGTATTTCTCTCTTTGTTTCGATTCGTTCTAACTGATTATTAGTTGGTAGGATACTAAAAACTACTAATGTTTTCTGAACCATGAATTACAAGCTCCTTAACCAATAACTTATTTCCACAATTAACAATTTGTTACCACCAATTAATATTCTGTTCGATTTCATTCTTAGGGTTTCGAATCGTTCAAAACAATATTTCCCTATTGGCTAGTCTCAATCGGCAAAGGCAGTGGCGGATGTTGGCCCATTAATTAATAATTCGTTCCCAATAATAAATAATTCATAACCATAATTAATAATTTGATCTCACCAGTTAATATTTGACTCGTTCGTACGATATTATAATGCAGTCATGTTGGCACTCTGAATCAACAATGGAAATGACGGATGTTGTTCCAATCCAGGTATATTTCAGTTGGGTATTCCCATCTAGTTCTATTTTAGGTGGGTATTCCCATCCATTTGTATTTCAATTAGGCATTAAAGAAAAAAAACATTCTTTATAAATGATTAGAAAAACATGGTGTATTTATTAGTAAAACTATCACTGCAAACTTTTTTTTTTTACATGTAGCAAGCGTAACACGGTGAACAGATTATAAATCAGTGGGAACATATCATTAATTCGGTGGAACGAATTAAAGAGAAACACATTTCCTTTTCAAAGTTTGTATTTGCGAGCAATTTAGACTAAGACCAGCCAACCAGTACATCCCCGCTCAGAACCTCATCGCACAATCAAAATGAAGTGAAATGTCAAAACTGCGCATCCATCACGTGAACATGCCTATATAATTTTGACCCCCTTAAACCCCACTTTTGTATAGTAAAACTGGGGTTTACAGGAGTATACATTAATTGTCTTATTTTTTTTAATCGAGGCGGTTCTTACGAGTACCCACAATATATGTTTTGAGCAGAAATATGAAAAATATAGGATTTTTTTATCTGAAAATTTTCCTTTGTAAAATTTTCAATATATTTCAATAGGCGTGTTTTCGTAATGCAAAACAGTATAGCTGGGCACTCTGTGACAAGACAAAACAGTTTTTTCCTCCCATTTGAAATACGAGACTACTCTAAAAGAAAGAATTTGCTCTAGAGCAAATTCTTTCCTTTTAGAGTAGATACTCATTTCATAAGGAAATGGTGAGCTGGAAAACAAACAGGAAAAGTTAGGAATCAAATCTACAAGGAAAGGGGGGGGGGGGGGGGGTTAAAAATGTTTTATTTTAAGTTCCATAGGAAGCATAGTTCCTATCAGGGTAATATCCGTTTTCTGGAAGGCATCTGATGTGTAGGAATGCAATCCGGAAGCGACAAAAGTTTGTAGTAAGCTAGCATAAGGTCCATTGAGAGTATCCAGTTACTTTAAAGAAGTGTACTGAAACTGATCAGTAGCTGAGTGTGGTTCTTAGTAAAATAAAGTATATATATATCAGATCGTCTTTAACTCGGCGAGCTCCACATTATTCAAAACGACTCCGTAGGGCCTTTCTCAGTATTTATCTATTGAATAACAATAGTTGCAGAGATTAGCTATCATTCAATGTGTCAGACACTAATTTCTCGGGCTACTAAAGCATATCAGAATTCTTTGTTCAAAGAGAAAACAAGAAACTGTGGCGGCATTTCACGCAAAAAGAGGGTTTCGTTTCTTGCAAATTACTATAGGTAAAACGTCTATCATATCCTGTGTAATATCCAACATAGATCCAGATAAAAAGAAGTATCAGGGCATTGTTTTTATTTCTGAACGAAAACATATGTTGTAGTACTCATAAGAAGCGGCTACAACAAATGTTTTCATGCAGAAATAAGAAAAACATAAACATTTTTTGGTTGAAAAAACGCCTCATCTTGAGCTATGATCTAAGCAAGTTGGTGAAAAGCAAAACATTGCATGAAGAAGAAGGAGCCTAAGGTCAGCGTATACTTTCACGTCTGATTATGAAAATGACACGTTAAAAAATAAGAAACGTTAACGCCGGCGACGTCGTCAAATCATGCCTTATATTCGAAATTTCGCCAGTATTTTGAGACTTCGAACGCATATCATTGTGTCGAGAGTTTGCGCAGGCAAATGCGGTGTTTGAGTAGGGTCTACTCTGTTTGTCAAAACATTAGAAAGTTCCAAAAATTGAAATAATTATGGCACTTTTTATTTTATTTGCCTCGGCGACGTGATGGACTCTTCTGACATACATTGTGAAGAGTTCATTGAAGATATTAAGACAAGACAAGACACGAATGCGTTATGATTTTTTCTCCTCAAGCTTGCATTAAAGTCAGTTCACCTTCATTAGCAGCCCACTTTGCTTTCTACTTCTCACTGTGTGTTCTTTAGTTTGTTTAAGCTTTGTGTTATCGAGTGCGAGCTTAGGTTCTTCTTCTGCTTTTTCTTAATAGAATTTATACAACATTTATACTTCAGGTAAAGGTTTTGATACCAGTAAAATCGATTTACCCCTCCCGCAAATACCCATCCGCGGCATGTTGTTTTCTTACTAACCGTTAAAAGATTATTTGTTCTTTGTGTCGACTTGTGGCTGCTCGTTGCGGGGATTTGTTTCAATTTTGTCTCGTTCGTTGCATTACGAAAACATGTCTATTCAAATATACTGAAAATTTTAACACCAAAAAATGTAAATTTTCAGATAAAAAATTCTGATATTCTTTCATATTTCTGTTCAAAACATAGATTGTGGGTACTCGTTACCCACAATCTATGTTTTTAAGCAGAAATTAGATAAATAATGTATACCCCTGTAAACCCAAGTTTTACTGGGAAGAGAGAGCTAAGAGTTTTGGGGAAGAGAGAGAGAGCTAATCTTCGTGCTTTTCGTGCGTTTGTTCGGTTTGTGCTTGTTTAGATTTGTCGGTTTCCTCTTCCTCTTGGGGTCTGGGAAGGGCTGCGGTTTGTGATTTTGGCACTCCCTGGACTTTTCTCTTACCTTTTTTACTATGTAAAAGTGGGGTTTAAGGGGGTCAAAATTATATAGGCATGTTTTCGTGATGGTCTTATTCTTGTGTTTGGTGGATCCTGTCTGGCATTGTAACCACCCTGTCGAGGAAGGGGGAGCTTGTTGCTTTGCTTCCCTTTGGTTTGTGACATGAGTACTGTATGTCATGGCTCGTATGCTCATCTTCTAGTTGCCGTTGGTATGCTATAGTCTTGATTGTGGGTCGTGATGAAACAAAGCAAAGGAAACTAACCAACAATTATTATCGTGTCGGTCTATTAATATTTAAAACAGTTACATAGTTCTAAATAGGACAGGGTATCAAGATATTATTTTTTCTGAACCATTATGAAAACAAGCCTATTCAAATATAAAAAAAAGTTCACCTCCAAAAACTGAAAATTTTCAGATAAAAAAAAACTGATTTTTTTTTCATATTTCTTCTCAAAACATAGATTGTGGGTACTCGTTAGAACCGCCTCGGTGAGGCGGTTCTAACGAGTACCCACAATCTATGTTTTTGAACAGAAATAAGAAAAATAATGTATACCCCTGTAAACCCCAGTTTTACTACATAAAAGTGGGGTTTGAGGGGGTCAAAATTATATAGGCATGTTTTCGTGATGCCTCTTCATAAAGGTCCATTGTGGTTGCTCATTAAAGGCGCTTCTGAAAGGCTCTTCTAATGTATATTCATGACATTTGTTTATGCATTGTGGTGCAATCACGAAACATCACGAAAACACGCCTATATAATTTTGATCCCCTTAAACCCCACTTTTATATAGTAAAACTGGGGTTTACAGGGGTATACATTATTTTTTTTTATTTCTGCTCAAAAACATGGATTGTGGTACTCGTTAGAACCGCCTCGGCGAGGCGGTTCTAACGAGTACCCACAACCTATGTTTCGAGCAGAAATATGAAAAATATCAGAATTTTTATCTGAAAACTTTCATTTATTTGGTGGTGAAATTTTCAATTTATTTGAATATGCATGTTTTCGTAATGAATATCAGTATCTTTCATTTCATTAAAAATAAGCCTATAAAGAGCGATCATGGTTAATACGTAAATACGTTTTTTTCATAGATGCGTTGCATATCGTAAATAATGTAGTCATGGCACGCAGTCTGAGCGTAATACTGTCTGTGATACAAAGTAAAATATACCATCGCCTCCTCAATCCCTAATCCATGTACCGCCCAAATTTGTAGCCGTGTATTTCAAATTTGGTGCATCACAAATTACTTTAAACGTGTCCTGCACGGACAAACAAGGTATGACGCAATTTTGATAATCTCTGACTGTGTATTTTCACAAGCGTCCTCTGTAACAAGGATCTAAAAGACAAGCAGAAATAAATTGGAGAGACATTATTTATTACAAACTTAGCAGAAAGAATATATACCCTAATTTGTAAACATCCCACAGTATAGCTACATGTAACTACAGTATAGTATAGTCAATAAATTAATACAAATCTGTACAGATCTAATATCCAAAATACAGTCGATCACGAAAACATACCTACATAAATTTGACCCCCTTAAACCCCACTTTTATTTATTAAAACTGGGGTTTACAGGGGTATACATTATTTTTCTTATTGCTGCTCAAAACATAGATTGTGGGTACTCGTTAGAACCGTGAGGCGGTTCTAACGAGTACCCACAATCTATGTTTTGAGCATAAATATGAAAAAATATCATTTTTTTTTATCTCAAAATTTTCCTTTTTTGGTTATAAAAATTTCAATGTATTTGAATAGGCGTGTTTTCGTAATGCAAATTCCGCTATTAAAACCACATCTAATACTGCCTAAAAGTGGTCACTAGTGGGGCGGGGTTAATATTGAATGTAGAACATAGCTCCAGATAAGGTGTTTTATTAAACCTTAAAGTACTGATATTTTTGTTTATATCTCCACCAAAACATAAGATGTGGTAACCATTAGAGGCGCGTCGCCGACATGTTTTTGAGAAATAAGAAAAATATAATGCGGAAACCCTTCATATATGGATCTATTTACAACAATAAGTAAAAAAAAAAAAAAAAAACATGTTTTTTGGGGGGACTATCAAAAGCTGGTCTTAATAGCGGAATGGTCTTATTTTTGAGTGGTCTTACCCAGTCAGCATTCTACGTAAATCTATATCGGGCCGTCATCGGCCCGTCAGGGTAGCTGACGGGCCGATGACGGCCCGATGTAGATTTACGTAGAATGCTAGCTGGGTTAATAGCGGAAGTTTACTGTAAATGGATATTTTTATTATTATAAACTATATTTTATTCAAACAACAAAAGCAGTGCAGTTAGAAGTAACATTTTAACAGAGGCGACAACAAACAAAAACATGCGATTTATGCAAATCTAACAATTCTCTTCATTCAGATACAGGTATGCAAGAGAGATAAAAGCCAGATGGGTGATAAACGGTTAATTCCCTTAGACCACAGTTCAGCAACCATTTAACGGACACGTATGAAATATATAGGTACATGTAAGGGGGCATTATGTTTGTGTTGAGGTTTAACGGCCTAGTCAACCCAATGGACTCATGTCGAGCGCCATCGGTTTACCTAGCAACAGTTTTACTGGGCAGGCTTAGTCCTCTAAGCAGTTAACCAG